>OU342746.1:187814616-188230983 GCA_910589775.1 Avena eriantha | reverse complement strand
TTTTCACTAACAACAACTGGAGTCATTGCATGTGTGTTCTTTTCCCATACCACATATGGATCCACCAGTGTCATTGCTTGTGTGCTCTTTTCAGAATCCACCTATGGATCCACCAGTGTCATTGCATGTGTGTTCTCTTTACTAACAACAACTTGAGTCATTTCATGACTGTTCTTTTCACATACCACATATGCATCCACCAATGTCATTGCATGTGAATTTTTTCACAGTCCATAGATGGATCCACAAGTGTTATTGCATGTGTGCTCTTTTTACTAACAACAACCAGAGTCATTGCATGTGTGCTCTTTTCACAATCCACCTATGGATCCACCAGTGTCATTGCATGAGTGTTTTTTTACTAACAACAACCAGAGTCATTGAAATGTGTGTTCTTTTCACATACCACCTATGGATCCACCAGTGTCATTGTATGTGTGTTCTTTTTAGTAACAACAACCAGAGACATTGCATGTGTGTTCTTTTCACATACATCATATGGATCCACCGGTGTCATTGAAATGTGTGTTCTCTTTAGGCACCACACATGGATCCACCAGTGTCATTGCATGTGTGTTCGTTTCACTAACAACAACTAGAGTCATTGCATTTGTGTTCTTTTCACATACCACATATGGATCCACCAGTGTCATTGCATGTGTGTTCTTTTTACAATCCACCGATAGATCCACCAGTGTCATTGCATGTGTGTTCTTTTCATTAACAACAACCAGGGTCATTGAAATGTGTGTTCTTTTCACGTACCACCTATGGATCCACCAGTGTCATTGCATGTGTGTTCTTTTTACTAACAACAACTAGAGTCATTACATGTGTGTTCTTTTCACATACCACCTATGGATCAACCAGTGTCATTGCATGTGTGTTCTTTGTACTAACAACAACCAGAGTCATTGCATGTGTTTTCTTTTCACATACCACATATGGATCCACCAGTGTCATTGAAATGTGCGTTCCCTTCACGCACCACACATGGATCCACTGGTGTCATTGCATGTGTGTTCTTTTCACTAACAACAACTAGAGTCATTGCATGTGTGTTCTTTTCACATACCACATATGGATCCACTAGTGTCATTGCATGTGTGCTCTTTTCACAATCCACACATGGATCCACCAGTGTCATTGCATGTGTGCTCTTTTCACCATCCACCTATGAATCCACCAATGTCATTGCATGTGTGTTCTTTTTAGTAACAATAACCAGTGTCAGTGCATGTGTGTTCTTTTCACATACCACATATGGATCCACCAGTGTCATTGAAATGTGTGTTCTCTTCAGAGACCACACATGGATCCACCAGTGTCATTGCATGTGTGTTCTTTTCACTAACAACAACTAGAGTCATTGCATGTGTGTTCTTTTCACATACCACATATGGATCGACCAGTGTCATTGCATGTGTGCTCTTTTCACAATCCACCTATGGATCCACCAGTGTCATTGCATGTGTGTTCTTTTTACTAACAACAACCAGAGTCATTGAAATGTGTGTTCTTTTCACATACCACATATGGATCCACCAGTATCATTGCATGTACTTTTTTACTAACAACAACCAGAGTCGTTACATGCGTGTTCTTTTCACATACCACCTACGGATCAACCAATGTCATTGCATGTGTGTTATTTGTACTAAAAACAACCAGAGTCATTGCATGTGTGTTCTTTTCACATACCACATATGGATCCACCGGTGTCATTGAAATGTGCGTTCTCTTCAGGCACCACACATGGATCCACTAGTGTCATTGCATGTGTGTTCTTTTCACTGACAACAACTAGAGTCATTGTAGATGTGTTCTTTTCGCATACCACATATGGATCCACTAGTGTCATTGCATGTGTGCTCTTTTCACAATCCACCTATGGATCCACCAGTGTCATTGCATGTGTGTTCTTTTTACTAACAACAACCAGAGTCATTGAAATGTGTGTTCTTTTCACATACCACATATGGATCCACCAGTGTCATTGCATGTGTGTTCTTTTTACTAACAACAACCAGAGTCGTTGCATGTGTGTTCTTTTCACATACCACCTATGGATCCACCAGTGTCATTGCATGTGTGTTCTTTTTACTAACAACAACTGGAGTCATTTCATGACTGGTCTTTTCACATACCACATATGGATCCACCAGTGTCATTGAAATATGTGTTCCCTTCAGGAACCAGACATGGATCCACCAGTGTCATTGCATGTGTGTTCTTTTCACTAACAACAACTAGAGTCATTGCCTGTGTGTTCTTTTCACATACCACATATGGATCCACCAGTGTCATCGCATGTGTGCTCTTTTCACATACCACATAAGGATCCACCAGTGTCATTGCATGTGTGTTCTTTTTAATAACAATAAACAGAGTCATTGCATGTGTGTTCTTTTCACATACATCATATGGATCCACCGGTGTCATTGAAATGTGTGTTCTCTTTAGGCACCACACATGGATCCACCAGTGTCATTGCATGTGTGTTCTTTTCACTAACAACAACTAGAGTCATTGCATTTGTGTTCTTTTCACATACCACATATGGATCCACCAGTGTCATTGCATGTGTGTTCTTTTTACAATCCACCTATGGATCCACCAGTGTCATTGCATGTGTGTTCTTTTTATTAACAACAACAAGAGTCATTGAAATGTGTGTTCTTTTCACATACCACCTATGGATCCACCAGTGTCATTGCATGTGTGTTCTTTTTAGTAACAACAACCAGAGTCATTGCATGTGTGTTCTTTTCACATACCACGTATGGATCCACCAGTGTCATTGAATTGTGTGTTCTCTTCAGAGACCACACATGGATCCACCAGTGTCATTGCATGTGTGTTATTTTCACTAACAACAACTGGAGTCATTGCATGTGTGTTCTTTTCCCATACCACATATGGATCCACCAGTGTCATTGCATGTGTGCTCTTTTCAGAATCCACCTATGGATCCACCAGTGTCATTGCATGTGTGTTCTCTTTACTAACAACAACTTGAGTCATTTCATGACTGTTCTTTTCACATACCACATATGGATCCACCAATGTCATTGCATGTGAATTCTTTTCACAGTCCACAGATGGATCCACAAGTGTTATTGGATGTGTGCTCTTTTTACTAACAACAACCAGAGTCATTGCATGTGTGCTCTTTTCACAATCCACCTATGGATCCACCAGTGTCATTGCATGTGTGTTCTTTTTACTAACAACAACCAGAGTCATTGAAATGTGTGTTCTTTTCACATACCACCTATGGATCCACCAGTGTCATTGTATGTGTGTTCTTTTTTAGTAACAACAACCAGAGACATTGCATGTGTGTTCTTTTCACATACATCATATGGATCCACCGGTGGCATTGAAATGTGTGTTCTCTTTAGGCACCACACATGGATCCACCAGTGTCATTGCATGTGTGTTCTTTTCACTAACAACAACTAGAGTCATTGCATTTGTGTTCTTTTCAGGCACATGGAACCCCTTCCAGCATGCCTTCAGGCACCACACATGGAACCCCTTCGAGCATGCCTTCAGGCACCACACATGGAACCCCTTGCATTTGTGTTCTCTTTAGGCACCACACATGGAACCCCTTCCAGCATGCCTTCAGGCACACAAAACATCTCCTGAACCATATCTTATCTGCCTGCTTATACCTGACCCCCCTCGAGACCTTTTATCTCCCTTTCACAACCTCGTAATCGATGTCAACAACACTACCAGGTGATGTTTTCTCTACCTGAGCTTTGAAACTATACAACATATGAAAACTGTCATTCCACTTGCCTTGAATGAAGTCTAGAGCCATCTCCTTCCCATCAAAGACTCTGTGGTAAGGAATCAGAACGTTAAACTTTTTGCTAATCTATGCTCTGAGTTCAGCAGGTCCAGTGTTATGATCCTGCCTCACCCAATCAAGTACAGTAGCAGCAATTCAGAGCTAGTTATCAGCAGAATAAATATGAGAAAGACTGAAACTAGATGTAGCTATTGCAACCTGAAATGGGTGTCCACCCCGCATTGGAGATGCATGTAATCTCCATTTACACACATTACTTTCCCTACAGTGCACCCTAAATCTCTTTTGTTCACTCTTTTCAATGATAAATTCGAACCCAACTCTGATTGCATAGGTTGCAACTTCATATCTGCAGTCCTCCACATTATCAAAGACAGTCCCCTCATCAATTGTAGGAATTTCCCTGTCAAAGTGTATCACTAGCTTGTCCACGTCTTCGTCGTTGTATCTACATCCCACTTCCACATCTTCACATTCCTCCTCATCAGTCCCATAGTCAGGCTCAAAGTTCAAATCAACCAAATATTCCCTACTCTCCATCCTATCAGGGTCAGCAGCCATGTCTGGATATTCTTTCTCATCATCATCCGCACCGCCACACACTTTAGTGCCTTCATGCTCGCTTGACAAAGCATCATGCTCAAGGACAAGCTGTACAGACATCCTGTAGTTACCAACACATATCCTTACCATCACCACGGGACTAGAAATGCTAATTGGGGTATGCAGAAAAGGAATCACAGTTCTTACCATTCAATGTGGACGCACGACACCTTCTCCGGGCTCCATACCTCCAAAGCTCTGCACCCTGCTTCGTCTCCCCCCGTTTTGTTGTCCTTTGTGCTCTCCAGACTTGAAGGAGATACTGTGCTCTCCAGCCGCGCAGGACCCATATCCGTGCTCTCAAGCCTCGCAGGATCCATCTCCGAGCGGGATCTGGATCACCATCGTCGTTGGGCCCCTAACCCAACAGCCGACTCTTGGTTTTCGTTTCCAGACGCGCCTGGGCGGTGGGCGGCGGCAAGGAGACATGGCAGGGAGGGGAGGGGACATGAGGGGATGGCAGGGAGGGGAGGGCGGGAGGACGACGGCCCAAGGGGACGATGAGAGCGGTGCAAGACTGAGCGGAGTGGCGGCGGCAGGAGCAGAGGAGAGGAACAGAGCAGAGCTGGTTGCAACAAAACATGGAAAATTGCAAAATAATGTGTTGGTGGGCGGCACCAGACCTCGAACCTGGGACACGCGCCATCGAAGGTGGAGGAGGCGGGCCCGCCTATCAGAAAACATGCCACCTGTCAGCACACTATGCACGAGGAGGACTTCACAGAATTTTTTAGCAGGTCCCACATGCCAGTCTGTTTGATCAAAACTTGCATGCAGTGCATGGCTGGTTCACGCGCTAGTTCCAAAAAAAGCCCGTTGATCCAAACTTGATTTGGCAGTTCCGCTTCTTCTCCCCCGTCTCCTCGTCTCCTCGCAGTGGCAGTTCCGCTTCATCTCCCTCGTCTGTTATCCTCTTCTTCTTCTCCTCGGAGTGGTAGTTCTTCTTTCTTCCTCGATAATAAAACATTCCCGCACCTAAGCCATGGCCAGTAGCCGGATGAAGAGGAACTGATCCGATCTCCCGGCCGACCCACTTCGCAAGATCGCTGACTATTTGCTGGAGAAAGAGGAGTACGTCGACACCTATGATGCTTGTCGGGAAGTCTGCACCGATTGGTGCCGCACTTTAAAGGTGCCCGAATTCCATCTCATCAACTGGATCGTGATAGATCACACACTTCCAGATGTTGGCGACTACACCTTCCTCAACCTCGCCACTGGTCGTTGCTTCAGGACAAATCTAATGGACGTCCATCGCAGGTTCATATTCACATCCGACATTTGTTGGTATTTTCCATTGTAAACATCTTAGTGCTAACTGATGCCCTCTTCTTCCAAAAGATTCTACTTTGTCGGTGTTTCTCATGGCGTCATCGTGCTTGCTCAGAGGATGGAGCCGTACCAGATTCGGCTTCTGAACCCAATCACTCATAAGTCTAACACTGAGTTTCAAGCACACATACCATCTGATCTTCTGCAATCTGTTATCGTGACGAAGTCCCCAACGATGGTGTTCGTTTGCACTAATTACCCAGATCGTATTTCATGGGCTGATGAGAGCACCCCA
Source organism: Avena eriantha (assembly GCA_910589775.1). Lineage (NCBI taxonomy): Eukaryota > Viridiplantae > Streptophyta > Magnoliopsida > Poales > Poaceae > Avena > Avena eriantha. The sequence goes on along the minus strand of OU342746.1, from coordinate 188,224,990 downwards.
ACGGGGCAAATCAATGAATCATTTGGAGAAGGATTGTATTCGCCACCTCCTGCTATGCTTCTGGACTGCATGACGACATTCCGAGGGGAAGTATATGCAATACTTGAGAATGGAGACATCTTGTCGACCAACATCAAGTTAGAGCAGCGCGCGAGCACTGTCACGATGGCCAAAATAATTTTGTCCCCAGTCTTTGAACAGGTACGTGGAACTTATAAATTTTACCTTGTGGAGTCATATGGCGATCTGCTTCTTGTGTTGAACGGGGATTTCGCCAAAGGGCAAGCGGTGTTGTACCGGGTGGATACGGAGAACCACTCCCTCGAGGCTGTCGGTGACATTGGAAGTCGTGCCCTCTTTTTTGATTACAATCGGTCTATCTCCATTGCCACCAGGTTACACCCCACAGTCAAACCCGGTTGCAGATACTGCATGAATTATATCAGACTATACGATCATGAGGTTCAGGCCTGGGAAGAGGAACCAACAATGACGTATGGCTTAAGTCTGGAACATACACCGAGGCCTTACCCTCTGGACGAGATACTGGCAGCACATTGCAGACGGAGAGAGTTCTCTGAATGTGTTGCAGCACGCGTTAGCCGACGACGATGAAATATATAGGGGAGAATGAATCCTATATTCATCCTAGGTTATTTGCTAGCATTTTTAGGTCTATTTTTCGAAGTAGAAATTTGTACTGTATTTATATTATTTCAATCAGCGGTATGCGTATTACCTTTCAGACAAAATTGTAATATACTTAATTTTAGTACTCTCAGAATTCAAAGTATTTATTTTTAGTAGCTTCTTTCAGAATTCTCTGTGTTCGACATGGGCATCAGCTCAGCGCCAGAATTCAGGTTCCACATGGAAAATTGCACAATAATGTGTTGGTGGGCGGCACCAGCACTCGAACCTGGGATGCACGCCGTCGAAGGTGGAGGGGGCGGGCCCGCTAGTCAGAAAACATGCGACATTGGCATCCCCTGTTTCTGATGCCCTTTAAAAAAAGAAAACACGCCACGTTGTTATCCCCTATTTCTGATGGTGTTGCTACAATCGACGGTACATGGTGACATATAAATAATATCGTATAAACATAAGGGCACAGTCGTCAACATTTCTAAAATGAAACCCGGTCCCGTCTCCTACCTGTCCTGGTACATTGCCCGATGAGGTGGATAGCCACAACCAATCTTTTTAATACGTTCGCACTCTTATGCTAAGAAGGGAAATAAAGATTGAGCTGTTAACACAACGAGTGTCGAATTATTACCCTCTAAGGAAATGGGAAATGGTTATTTTCATGCGTGCCCGTAGTCCAAACCTACTGTCAGTCTTTCACTCCCCTTCTCCGACTAACCACAGTTCACCTTACGCAGCTCCTCCGCGCCGCACCAACTAGGGTAACATGGCCCCGCCTAAGCAGCCACCCCTGCGACAGCCGCCGAAACTAGGGTATTTAGCCCCTCTAAGGCATGCCATGAAGCTCTACTTCAAGGCCGGTCTCCCATTGCCCTGCCAGGCGGATGATTTCCCCGAATGTGCCGAACCGGCCGCAGCGGCGACTGCGGCGTCGTCGGTGCCAGATGCGGCAAGCAGGGCCAAGAGAGCGATGTGGAGAAATCGCGCGGCGGCATTACGGCATGATCTAGGCAGTGGGAACAAGGTACGTATCAAATCGTTCACGAGAGCATGCCGCCAAGGGTACACACCCTCGAACAGGGCAGCGCCAAGGTCTAGGAACTCTCACGTCCACGCTTCGGCGCGGACTACCTTACCTCAGTGGGGAAGGCTGGGAGCACGCCGTCTGCGCAAAGACACTCCATCCTACGCACCGTCGGAGGCCGTACCATGGTGGCGACCAAGCGTCTACACTCAGCATGCTGGATTGTTCGATAGCCAGAGCCGGTGGCGGGCATCATCTCAGCCCTGGAATTCAGGTTCGAGTTCACATGGACCTACGATCCCGATAAGGAGATGCCGAATTTCAGTTTCAAAGAAATCGTTGCGGCGGCGCGGATGGTCCAACTGAACCGCGACTGGCGCACGCAAATCGCTTATGCATGAACAATGCAGATTTCTTGTAGTTTAGCGGGAAGGCAATAGATCAGTTTGGGTTAAATGATCAAAGAACTTATGTCCTCTCAAGGCAATTGGCCAGCCAACTTTTTTGGTGGAGATCTGTAGTTTCTTCAGTGTAGAATAGTTAAGTTCAGACTGAAGAATGGCTTTTATAGATGAAATGCTGACGAATTGTTCTATAAACTAGTAGGAAGTTTAGCCCACTTTTGTGCAGGTATAAGACCCTTTTGTATGGAAGTACTACTGTTGTAGCAAATACTATCAAGTATCTATTTCCCTCAATTACTAGTCGTGGTTCAATCGAGTTAACTGGCATCTTTTTATCCCAGACTATAGATTTTGCGTCTGCTGTCTGTGCTGTAAACCATTTTTCCTTTGGCTTGTGTTGCCTGCAAAATGGTCCTGCAGATCAATGTGTTACAAATGTAGCTACCTTGTACTTGAAGAGGAGATGGGCTATATTTTCCTGGCATCCACAGAATTGACATTGCTCATTGCCAGACCACCCTCTTTTCATGAGGTTGTCCTTGGTTATTCACAGAAATTATAAAGCACGGTGTTCAACTACATCGATTCAAACTATTACACACACACTACATCAAATTCATTACCCACACATACTACATCGATTCAAACTATTACACACACATACTACTTCAAACTATTACACACACGTACTACATCGATTCAAACTTTTACACATTTTTAGTCGATGCTAACTTCCTGCTACGTTCTCCATACTACAAATTCATTAGCCACACATACCACGGCAATTCACTAGAGCTCTGTCTTCACTCGAGGGAAATCAGAACCACCATCTCGTCCAAGCCCGGTTCCCCCACCGAAACTGTGTGCGCCGTCACGAAACGGTGGTGGTCATGTGCCATCGATCCTTCCAGGACAACACTGCAGGCGACGAGGATGCTTTCTGGCAGCCTCTTCGGGACCCTGAATGCCATGTACCGATTCTAGAACCTCCTCCAGGTGGATGATGACCGGGTGCTTCCAGCAAAGCTGTCGCCCTACCCTGCTTGGAATCTGCACCTCGTACATCTTAGGAACGGCATCAGGATCTTTCAGCCATGCCTTTACCTCGATGAACCATCTATCGCTCGGTGGCACGATTTCCACCAGCTCACCGCCAAGGCTACTGACGACCTGCTTGAGGGCCTTTGGCTCCCAAGCATCCAATGGGAGGCCGTCAAAGCCGAGTTTGGAGAAGAAACGAAGCTGCCCCAAGTGATCGTCCCACCCACAGGCGCGATGCCAACGCATGAAGCTCATTTTCTCCCCGAAGCACTCGAAAGAACGGGAAGAATGCAGAACGCGCTCGGTGTCTGAGCTATGCTCGAATCGGACGAAAAAATCGAATGGCGGCACGCATACCTCAATGTTGACCTCATTTCGTCTGATCCCAAAACGAGACCTGAAAGCCGACAACAACTCTGTCGGCGACACAGCGGGACGGACGCCCAACACGGTGGCCATGAGAGCGTGGTCGTCGAACTGCTGTGCCAGGGCTACCATGCCTGGGGTGCGCGGCAGCACGCAACTTCCCGAGGCGGGTCGCTGGCCTAGATCGCCCGACGGGACGTGCTCTGCCGTGCGAGAAGGACTAGCCAGAGGCAAGATATTAGTCCGGGGACGCGAAGCTCCGATACGGCGGACGATGCAACATCGACGGCTGCAAGCTTCGATTAGAGGCGTGGTAGGTTGACCGTACATGGCGGGGACACAAATTAGAGCAAGTGCGAGCTCCGATCTGAGACGAGCAGCCGGAGCTGAGCAAATGTTATGGGGAGGGGAGTAGGGGAGAAGACTAGAGCAGAGCAAAGAAATAGATCTGGTCCACTCAGGGATCTGGTCCATGCAGGGGTAAGCTAGTCCACGACCGCAAAAGTTAACGGGGAATACTGACATGGCGGGCCAAGAAGAGTTGACCTAACGGCGGTATTTGAGTTCAACCGTTTTTCGTCTGGTTCAAACGACCGTTTGGCCGTTAGATTTGTATTCACCCCCATTTGGCCCTTCTGGACAATTGGCGATTCTACTATGGCCCCTCCGTGCGATTGATGACAACTCGGGTACCGCGATGCGTTCACCCACCAAGTTTGGTACCGCAAACGAACATTCCCACAGATACGGCCTTTGTACCACAGAACTCCTTCTTCGTCTTCGGTGAATACATGTACCTTTCCTGTACCAATACGACGTTTGATTCCGTCGATACTTTCATTTCCCTTCTGGGCTTCCCTGATTTGGTGTAGCATCCCAATTATCTAACAATTGTAATGCTACTTGTCCTAGTAAGATATTGGCTACTCCATATATATTATTGTTGCATCATAATGATATCATGCTCATGTCATCATGCCACCTTGCATTTGAGCATCATATAAAACTCTTTTTCTTTTGGTTTTTCTCTCACATGCATTAATAATTGTATTTGCCTCTTGATATTGTATTTGGCTTTTGATATATTGCTTAATGCCCAAGTTGAGTTGGGGGCATATCTTTTATTTCCATTCCACCACCTTTCTCTTCCACCACTTTATAATCCCACCATCCCTTTAACTATGAGCTTGTAATTCTTTTTCTTTTGACATTATATCCTAGCTCATGTGGTTTGGGGTGGATCTATCTCCCAAATTCTTTGCTGGGCTTATTTTCCACTTCTTGGAAATGCACAAGATTAATGCCATCATATTATTATTGTTTTCACATAATAAATCATGTCATTAATATTTTGCATGGGCCATGCAAGCTTCTCCACCACCTTTTTCCTCCATTAGTTTTTCTTTGGTTTTGGTGGATCCTATCTAGGAAAAACCATCTCCACATCTCCTTAGTCACACCATACCATCTTCTTTTATTATTATTTTTCTCCATGCATGAACCATAGGAGGCCTATCCCATAATTCTTTCCTTTTTCTTTTCTTGGAATTCTTTTTCCACCTCCACCTCATGTTAATTCAAGCATTACCATGTTCCACTTGGGTTGGTCTTAACCACATTCCTTTCCTTTATTTTTTTTTCTATTTATCTACATGCATGAGCCATATGTGACTTTTTCCACCAATTCTTTCTTCTTCTTTCTTTCTTGTTTCTCCTCCACACTAACTCATGCAAGCTCAAGCCACATGATTCTTCTTGGTTTGGCCTTGTAAACCAAAAACAAAAACCTAAATGCTAAACACCATCTACATCTAGTTCCTCTTCCTAATTTTCCTAAACCTAAATTACACTAAGCCCTAACTACACTTACCTCTCTCTCTCAAGCCCCTCTCTCTCTCACTAGCTTGACCACCTGGCCACCCTTCCCCTGGCCCCCACCCAGCCACCTTGGCTCTCCCTATCCCTAGCTCCAAACCCTAACCCGAGCCATGCCCATCTAACCCTAGCCTAGCTCACCCCTCTCCTCTCTCTCTTCTTCTACCGCCAGGTTAGCCCCACCCTGGCCTCCCTCACCCTCGGCCCCACTGGCAGCCTCCCCTGCAGCCCCAGGTCAAGCCCCAGCTGCCCCATGTGCTCGAGGAGAAGGAGAAAAAGGTGGCACCCGAGCCACCTTTTTACCTGCCGTGCCCACCTGCCTCTCCTCTCTCTCCCTCTCACTTTCCCCTCCTCCTCACGTCTCTGGCCTCACCCAGATCCACCCCGAGACGCCCTCCTCCTTCCCCTTCTTCCTCTCCGTCCACCAACAGCCGCCACCGGTCGCCGCCAGGTACCACCCCGCCCCGACGAACCAGCCGTGCAGCGCGACCGTGAAGTGGCGGAGAAGACCGAGCACGGCCCCCTGCGACGCCCCGTGCATGCGGACGTGGACGAGAAGCTCCACCGCGTCGCTAGTACCTCGCCGTCCCCGAAACCCTAGCCCGCCGGTGCGTCTGCGTCCTCGCCGATCCGCCGCTCCTCGCTCTGATCCGACCACATCAGCGAGCCCGCGGTGAGCCTCCCTCTCTCCCTGACATGCTCCGCCTCACCGTCGACGTCTAGCGCCGGCGAACGTTTCGTCGAACAGCTGCCGCGCGCCAGAGCTCACCGTTGTCTGCCCGGTTCCCACGCTGCTTAGAGCCTACCTAGCACCCGAACCCCCTCCTAACAGCTCCCCTAGCACCACCGCACCGGTTCCGTCCCTCCGCGCGCACTCCCGCGACCCGGGTTCGAGTCCTCACTCGCGCCGCGCGCCGCGTTTCCTCGCCAGACGGAGGAAAACGATAAACAGTACCGGGGTCGTGGTCATCTTGCAAAAATCCCCCCCACCTTTTTAATTCTCGCAACCCGCGCTCCTAGTGCCCCACCGGTCAGTCGCCCAGGTCACCTTGCAGAAAAACCCCTCGGCTTTTCCGGCCGCAACCCGCGCTCCAGTCCCCAGCCCCACCCGTCAGCCCCTGTCTCGCTCTTCGCTGACACGCGGGCCTGCGCCAGTTGGCCCACCCCGCAGCCTCAGTGGCTAGGCGAGCCCGCGGTGACAAAAGATTTTTCCCGCGCGCGTGCCCAGTCATAACCAGGCCCACCCGTCAGTGACCGTGGCTAGAATTGCCTGAGTAACAAAAGTAATTGCTGAGTCTGTTTTTATTCAAATATTTTCCAAATTTATTTAAATTCAAATTCTTTTCAGATTCAAATAATTTTTAGAATACAAATCCAAATAATATATGTTTTGCAATCAGAAAAATGTGAGGAATTCAAATATGCCCTTCAAAATATATTTTGAACACTTTAAATTTCGAGTTGATTAAAATTACAAGAAAATGCCCTTTAACTTGATTAATTAATAACTTTTGTTTTATAATTCCAAATTTGGCAAATAATATGTCTAAATCGATCAGCGCGACTAACCCATTCTACTTAAGCAGTCCTTGTTCTGAATTGAAGCATGCATCATGTTGTCATTTAAAATCTGAACTGTTTATGACAATAAAACTTGGGCAAATAAATAATAAAGTGCTTTATTTCTTGTATCCACACCTCACCTTTGCCATGCTACTTTAATGCCATGTAATTGTGCATCATTCATCATGGCATGCTTGGTTGCTTGTTGCATTTTAATTCATATGCTTGTGCACTTTATTTATGTTGGCCCTTGTTTGTTTGGATCTTCTTCGAATAGACGCCCAGCAGGAGAATTACCAGGAATCCCAGGAGTATTACCCAGATCCATCTCTCGCTTCAACTGAGCTGCCAGGCAAGCACTACTACATGCTTGCATACATACAGTACCTATTGCCTCTATCTTATTCTTGCATCATGGAGTCACGATTGCATTAAATTGAATCCCAAGTATTGCATAGCCTTTACTTTTAAACCACACTAAGCTTGTTCCGGTCCCATGAGCCATTACTACAGGAGTTGTTTGAGCCATGCGAGTCGTAGAAAAGCATGAGTAGGGTATGTGAGTGTCTGATGGATAATGAGGTACCTAAACAACATAACCTGAGTAGTAATGGGATAACTAATGAAAGAGGCACCGGTGAGCAATATCTGCTATTTGTTTTTTCATGCTCACTTGTGTCCCGTAGGACCCCGAGTACTTGATTCCTGTTCCTTGTTTATTCGCACTATCCACATCCGGGAGGCCTTATGGACCCCCCTGAGCCAGAGCTTGATTCACTCTTATTTCTTGGGGCCACAAGTAGTTTGGGGCTTTATTACTATTCTGTACTTATGCCATGTTACTACTTTATTTAAGATTGTGCGTGGAGCACCTGTACTGTTTTGGATCGTGGAATGTTTTCGCGGTATCGACAAGCCCAGTCACAATTTCGGGTTCCCAGTCGTTTACAGCCATTGACACAAACCTTGGGTCCGTCTCGGAGCCGGCCAGCTTCGTTGCGGGTAGCTTAATGGGGTGGCCCCCTGAAATATTTCTGAATCCTGTGATTGCTTTGTCGTGAATGCCTCGTTGGGTTTTGATTTGGTTTTTCCGAGGTTGATCGAGTGTGTGTTGCTATTCGTGCACCCCTGCAGGGTAAATCTTTCTGAAAGCCGTGTCCGCGGTTATGGACGACTTGGAGCACCGTTTCTCGATCATAGACAAGTATAACTAAAGTACCGCTTTTAAATTGACTAAGCAATTGACTAGTAAATAGTGCAATACTCATGGAATGGTTAATAAAACTGCCAACGGATGATGGGGGTTGTTCGTCCGCTTCCTCGTTGGTAAGCGAGGAGGAGGATGGATCTGTTAATTGTACTGTTATAACTGTTGTTCTTAATTCACGGACTTCCGTCTATCATTGGTTAGGCGGAAGGTTAGCGAGTCTCTGTAGAATTGTTAGGTATTATCTTTTGCTGCAATTGCGTCACCCCAGGTTGTGTCCCCTTTAGTGGCATAAAGACTTGCTGAGTACCCCTAGGGTCTCACACGATAAATTGTTTGATTCAGATGAACAGGTGTACCCGCAAGATGGATACTGGGTGGAAGAGACAGATGATGTTGGCAACGATCATTCGGTGTAGAGATTCTGGGAACGGGGATCCGTGTGCTCTGTGGGCGGGATGTGTTTATTTATGGGGCATCTTATGCCGATTTGCTTCTTATCTGTACTCGGATCTTGTTTCCGCTTCCGCCTGATACTCTGATGTGTGATATATGAGGAGCTATCCTAAATTATTATATCTATCTAGGACATTTGGATCTTGCCATATGGCGTTGCAATATTTCTATTTATTTTAGATGGAATGGCTCTGATGCACTGTTGTATGTGGCTTGCATACATACTCACTTGTGTATGTAGTTGATCCCTTCGCCTGCCGATTACGCCGCTCATTCTTGTCCCGCTGTCTGAAAGTGGTTAGGACGGCCGAAAGGTCTACCGTGAGTGGCCCTAGGCCCCACCGTACTATTTTAACCACTTTCGTTCATCCAGGCATTAACTAAGAGCGTAATTCACCGAGGTAGTTACAATTAAACCAAAAGAAAATATCAAATATTTTTATGTGAGATACAGGCACACGGCTTAATAGGATTGATAGGATACCCATATCAACAAGTTGCAACTTCTTTTCCGGAAGCTCATTCAAAAAGAACTCTAAGGTTAAGCGTTCTTGGCCTAGAGCAATTCTAGGATGGGTGACCGACCGGGAAGTGGGTAACCGGGTGCGCACGAGTGAGGACAAAGTGCGCAAAAAAGACTAGTGTTGGTCTGTGGGGTCAGTCTAGATATCCTATTAAGCTGCCAGGAGTGACACCCACCGGGCCCAGGAGTGGACGGGGTGTTACAAGTGGTATCAGAGCTGACCCTTGCGATTACACGGGTGTGTGCGGGTCAGTGGCGGGACATGTGGAGCATGGCGCGTGTGGCCCGGAGTGGACACGGCATGGCACATGTGCCGGCACTGGACACACAGACGCATGCCAAGAGGGAACGTTCCTGGGGTGTGCTTGATCGATGAGGGCATCGATCTTCTAAAGGGTGGGTGTATGTGAGATCCAGGCACATGGCTTAATAGGATTGATAGGATACCCATATCAACAAGTTGCAACTTCTTTTCCGGAAGCTCATTCAAAAAGAAATCTAAGGTTAAGCGTGCTTGGCCTAGAGCAATTCTAGGATGGGTGACCGACCGGGAAGTGGGTAACCGGGTGTGCACGAGTGAGGACAAAGTGCGCAGAAAAGACTAGTGTTGGTCTGTGGGGTCAGTATAGATATCCTATTAAGCTGCCAGGAGTGACACCCACCGGGCCCAGGAGTGGACGGGGTGTTACATTTGGCTAATCAAAGTGGGTTGAAGTTCAATGCTATCAAAGAATCCTTTGCTAACTAGCTCTGTTCTAAATTGCTCCAACTCCTCATACAAACTTTGTTGCTTCTCCTTGATCATGGTGTTGAGCCTACACGGCAATCTGCTAAGAGCATCCGCTACCACATTGGCTTTGCCGGGGTGATAGTAAATGTCAAGGTCATAATCCTTGATTAACTCTATCCATCTCCTTTGCCTCATATTCAGCTCCTTCTGAGTGAAAATATACTTCAAGCTCTTGTGATCTGAGTAAATCTCACATCGATTTCCCATAAGATAATGACGCCATGTCTTCAATGACAAAACTACGGCTGCTAACTCAAGATCATGGGTCGGATAGTTCTCCTCATGCTGCTTTAGTTTTCGAGACAGATATGCTATGCTATGACTTTGCCTTCTTGCATCAATACACATCCGAGACCTATCTTGCATGCATCACAATACACATCAAATGACTTCTTGATATCTGGCATAATCAATATTGGGGCTGAAATCAATCTCTTCTTCAGTTCTTGGAAACTGGCTTCACATTTGTCGGTCCATTCAAACTTCTTGTCCTTCTTCAACAATTGGGTCATGGGTCTAGCGATGCTCGAAAATCCTTCGACGAACTTGCGGTAATATCCCGCTAATCCGAGAAATGCATGGACTTGGGTTTGAGTGGTTGGGGCTTCCCATTCTTCGACATCTTTAATTTTGGAAGGATTAACAGAGTCTCCTCCGCCAGACACAATATGTCCTAGGAATCCTACTTCTTTCAGCCAAAACTCACATTTGCTGAACTTGGCATATAACCGATGCTCTCTCAGGGTTTCCAGGATGATTCTCAGATATTGCTCATGCTCTTCTTCTAACTTCAAGTAGATAAGGATATCGTCGATAAACACAACGACAAACTTATCTAGGAAATTCATAAAGATCTTATTCATGTGATTCATGAAATAAGAAGGGGCACTGGTTAATCCAAAATACATGACCGTATACTCGTACAATCCATAGCGAGTAGTCAAGGCGGTCTTCGGAATATCCATTGCATGAATCTTAAGTTGGTGATAACCAGTCCTAAGATCAATCTTTGAGAATACAGTTGCTCCAGTCAATTGATCAAACAGATCCTCTATCTTCGGCACTGGGTACTTGTTTTTGATGGTGACGTCATTTAGCTTTTTGTAATCGGTGCACAACCGGTTGCCTCCATCTTTCTTGTCGACGAATATCACTGGTGATCTCCATGGCGATGCGCTTGGTTGAATCAAGCCTGTTGCTAACATTGCATCCAACTGCTTCTTCAACTCTACTAACTCCGAGGGGTTCATTCTATAGGGTCTCTGTGCTATGGGCCCAGTCCCGGGGATTAGTTTGATAATGAACTCAATATCCCTATCCGGGGGCATGCCTGGCAATTCATCTGTGTCGTGGTGGTGTCACGGCAGATGCCATGGATAGGCTAAAGGTGGGGCCAATATGCACTAGAGGAATCCAGGGAGGGGTAGTGTGGTGATTCCACACACAGATGCTCTGTATTCACTAGGTTCTCAAGGTTTACAATGCTCCTTGAGCTGTATTGGGGAGAGGAGGAAGAAGGAGCTCTCTTACTCTCACCAATACCTATCTCCCAGGAACCAACTACTCAAATGCCAACCAACCGAAGATCAACCCCTTCTACAGATGCCCTAGCCCTCCTTATAAAGGGGTGGCTAGGTCTCCAATTAGGGCATACGTGGAGGCATATTCCAAGGAATATGCCTCTTCCCAAAATAGCAAACCGACCGGGTCACTTTTCACCTTCGTAAGCCATTCAGAGGCTACGTGAGCCTCTGCGGCGCCAGCGTCATCCGACACAGGCTGCGTCACCCTTGTCGCCACGCCTCAGTGGTCCTTCCCTCTGTCCGCTTCGCTCATGCTCCAGCGTACAGTGACCATCTTTTGACCAGCGAGATACCTTCCTTCTCTTGCAAGCCTGATATAACCCGAATCATGCCTGGTTAATCTGGCCACGCGGGTACCTGCATACAAGTTACAGAAATCCTGCCGGCATACGACATACGTCGGCCGGGATTCAGTTAGGTGGACAACCTCCGGTCCGGGTTACTCCGTAAGTCAGCCTGCCTTGAGGTGACTCGGCCAGCATTCGCTTGGACCTTGCCGTACCTCGGCTAACTCGGCCTTTATACCCCGGCGTGACCCTACCCGGGGGTATCCCCCCAACATTAGTCCCCGAAGCTAGTCCGGTCATAGCACCTCCAGCTACTAAAGCCACTGCAGGTTCAATTTACTGAGCCTTTTGCTCCCTTTTCCGAGTTACCTCATATCCTGAATTTCGTTAGCTAGCTTTTCCCTTGGCACATTTCGAGTTTTCACTCGCTGGCCGGGTCACCCTCTTGTTTTCCGGGTTATCCTTCCTTCTCTCGTACGCTTCCCCACATCCCACGTGGAGGGTAATCATTATCTTGCCTCATTTTAAGGGCCTGCGCCAGTTACTGCTGCAGTTAATGTCGGGTGTTACTGTTGCACATGTCACATCGCGCCTGTCTCCTCGTTAACTGTATCATCACGTCGTGTCGTGGGATCCCCTGCGCCCCGTGGCCCTTCCTGTGGCTCTCCTCTGATTGACTGATCCGGCAGATACACGGCCACACCGTATGGCCTCGCCGCATCGCACGATCCCACTACCCCCACTGGGGTGTGGTTAAATAGGGGAGGGACGCGCCCCTTGGTCTTTTTTCCCTTCTCACGCCCCTCTGCCTCTTCTTCTTCTTCTTCTTCTTCTTCTTCTTCTTCTTCTTCCTCCTAGCGACAGCGTCGCCACCGACGCATCTGCTCAGCAGCGCCGTCGCCGCATCGTACCTTTTCGCACCTGCATCGCTGCCGCTCTCGCCTAGCTCCACCACCACGGGTCCGCGCCAGTCCAAGTCTCTACCCCGCACCTCCGATTGGGCCGGTGAGGATAGTGATCTAGACATGACCGAAGAAGAGCTCGCCGTCGCTGAGGAAGAGATGGAGGAGGGGCGGAAAATGCGGAGCGCGGTGCCTGGGCCGGTTCCTGGGTGTGCCAGGACGACCTGAACTGGCTATACCGCACCCGCCGCAACCCGGAGGGCGTGACTGCCCGCCTCGCCTCCGAGGAGCTCGCTCCCTCACCCAATCCGGGTGAGTTCGTCTTGTTCCTCTCCCATTTTCAGCGTGGCTTCGGCCTTCCCGTTAGCGGTTTCTTCCATGATTTCCTCAATACCTACGAACTCCAACCACACCATCTCCCGGCGAATGCCATCACATCCCTTTCTTCTTTGCCTCCACCATCGAAGGATATGTCGGTTTGTGGCCCACCAAAGAGCTTTGGATCCGGTTCTCCGGTCTACGAAGGAATGTGATTCCGAATAAAATGCTTGACCTGGAGGACAAACATCAGACGCAATTCGGTGCAGCCTCTATTTGTCCCCGGAAACTATCCGTCTTGCCCCGGGTCACGGGGCTTGATTCCTGCAAGAGCTGGGCCTGAACTTTCTTCTATGTCAAAAATGGCACGGATGAAGACCTAATTTGGATTTGTGGGACCGGGTTTCCAACAAACCCACCGTCTTGGCAAATCAAGTCAACGAACGGTTCAAGGAGTTGAAGGATTTGGGGCTGCGCAACGAGGACGCGATGATCACTTTCGTCCACAGCCGGATCTCCCCTCTCCAGAAGCGCACACACAAGCTTTGCTATATGAGCTGGCGACTTGACCCCAACCGGACTTCTTCCTTTGAGCTGAACAACATAGAGATATTCCGCCGGGTCAAGGCCCTTTTTACGACTGACAAGGACTTCTCCGCTGATTGGGAGTGGGGATTGGAGCATTATTGCCGGGACAAGCCTCCTCCTACAGTAAATCTTGTGATTCAATGTTTTTCCGAGTTATATTCTATGTCGGAGTATGTTGTTTATTTGATCCTTTTGTATTTCCTTCTTAGATGTTTCTTCAGCAGACCCTCGAAGATGGCACTGAGCCCTTGCTCAAATGGGCGAAGGATCGACTTGTCTCGGACGAGGAGGAGCCGGATTAGGAGATGTTCCTGCTATTCCCTGATGCAACCAAGCGACCCACTGGTAACTTATCTTCCTTAAGAGATTGGCCTGATGATGAAGATGATTCTGACGTTGAGGTCATGGAAGCATTTGACGTTGTACCCCTTTCTTATGCCTTTCTGCCTTCAGCTAACCCGGCTGGGCAGATCCACGAAGATACTCCTCTCGCCACGGGTGAGCCTGTCCCAGCCGTGTCAAAGAAACGGGTAGCTGCTTCTGCTGCTTCTTTTGGACCTTCTAAACCAACCAAGAGGCAAAAGAAGTCCGCAGACAAAGCCGCCATTAAGCCTCCGACTAAGGTCACGACTCGGAGGGCTCGGAAGCCCAAGGAGCCATTGACTTCTGATGAGTAAGTCACCTTCTTCTTCGTCCAATTCTCTGCTTCGTGCTTTGCTATTCACATGCTTTTCCTTTGTTATAACTTATTATTCATCGTTTGATTCGGCAGGGCTACGGTGGAGGTTCCTCAGAGCGGCTCGAGCATCTCCTCCTCCTTCCGGCATAGCCCATCTCCCCCTCGTGGCGACGATACACGCCCGCTGAGCCCCATTCAGGAGGGTTCAACGGCTGCTCCGGGTTCTTGCCCACCTCGTCCGGAGGAGGGTGACCTTGGAGCAGGGGGAAGTGGCTCCGCCGAGGCAGCGGATGCTCCTAGCTCCTATTCGGCTCAGCCGTAACCTGCTACCTCCGAGGTACCAACAGCACCCCCGGCAAGACCAGCACCAACACAAGCACCAGCACCAGCACCAACAGCAGCAGCTCAAGCACCAGCAGCAGCACCAACTCCCTCTGCCTCGTCCGAGTCTTCCAAGACTCAGCGAGAAGGCCCAGTTAGCACCAAGGCAGCACCCAAGACTAAATCTGCAGCTCAAACCTCAACCTCTCAGCAGCAGCCTAAGGCCAAGAAAACTTCTGACGCCGCGATGGCAGCATCCATCAAGGCTGGACAGCGCACGCTCGTGTCCATGCTTCCGAAGAAAACTCCACCGAAGAAAGATGTCCCCTCCGGGTCAGCTGGCACGCAACTTACATTGCACACCAGCCCTGCTGCTGCCCAAATTGAAAGGAAGGAGGCCCATGCCAAGGGTTTGATTGCACCCCATATGCTTAGTGGAGAGCGCTATCCCTCGGCCCTAATCGAATATGTCAATGAACAACGCGGAGTTCGTCAATTCCATCGACGATCTTCCGGAGAAATTTGGGCCCGTGGAGTTTAGCGTGCAAATGAACACAGTAGCTAAGGCTATTAACCTCACCGGCCGAATGATGGAGGTACGCTACTTTGTCTTTTCTTTAGCATGCACAAAGCCTAGAGATATATCCATTAGTCCCCGAGCCTCCGGGGGAGTAACTTGTTACTCGGTCGGATGCTCCTTACAAAACTAGCGTAGCTCCTTAGTAACTTTGGATGTGCACACACCTAGAGCCGGGTTAAGTCCCACTTGGCCTGGATTTTGTACACTTTGAATATGCACACACCTAGAGCCGGGTTAAGTTCCACTTGGCCCGGATTTTGTACACTTTGAATATGCACACACCTAGAGCCGGGTTAAGTTCCACTTGGCCTGAATTTTGTACACTTCGAATATGCACACACCTAGAGCCGGGTTAAGTTCCACTTGGCCCAGATTTTGTACACTTCGAATATGCACACACCTAGAGCCGGGTTAAGTTCCACTTGGCCCGGATTTTGTACACTTCGAATATGCACACACCTAGAGCCGGGTTAAGTTCCACTTGGCCCGGATTTTGTACACTTCGAATATGCACACAATTAAGTCAACTTTGCTTTTCTCAGGTTACCACCAATCGTCGAAGTGCTGAGTTTCAGCGCCTCTTGGACACACACAAGGGGCTGCGCTTGAAACATTCTGTACTTCTTGCTGAGTTCGACAAAAGGGGTAAGCTTTCTCTTTGCCTTTTTTTCCATCTTTCTTTGTCTTTCCCTGCCGGATTAATTTGTCATTCGGATTGCACAGCCGGAGTGGAGGCCGAAAACACCATCATGAGGAAGAACTTGGAGCAGATAAAAGGTAAGTCAGTTTTGATTAATCTTCTTCTGTGCTCTCTCTCCTTTTCTTCTTGGCTCGGCAGATATTTATGCCTCGGCTCTGCCGGGTGAACACACCATTGCAGCATCCCTTGAAGATAGTGTGCTCGTGCCTGATATGATGCTGCATTTTCTCGAACAAGCAGGGCAACATCAGGCCGAGCTCAAGAAGAAGGACGATGAACTTGCCATTCTCCGGGCCAAGGATGATGAAATTGCTAAGCTCAAAGCTGAAATGAAAAAGCTCAAGGCGCTCCACCAGACTAAAATGGAGAAAGTTGGCCAGGACTTCACCGAGGAACGAGAACGTCTCAATCTTCAACTTGCCAAAGACCAAGAGCTGCTGAAGGAGGCCGACGTCAAGCTCGAGTCAGCAAATGTTGAACTTGATAAATTCCGGAAGAGGCGTGCTGATTGCACCACAGAGCTGACCCGGATCCATAGTCATATCTCTCGTAAGTTCTTTTCCTTCAGCCGTCATGAATCTCTCTGGGTCAACCTGCTTTACTTATTTCACTTGTCTTGTTTTCAGGCAAATTTCCAGAGGGCGATGCTATTGCGGTTGCTGCCGTTACCAAGTTCCGCCAGTAGAGGGGTACCCCAACTAGCCTTGGCGCTGAAAACATTCCCTATGACATGGAGGACTTGCTGGTCAGCCTATCCTCTCGCATCGAGATCGTGAAGAACTACAGTTCGGGTCTCCCAGATGCAGCAGTCCGGATCTTCCGTGCCCTTTGGCCTAGTGAAGATGCTCCGGAGGGGTCCACTGCTCTGATTACCAAGTTAATGGAGTGCGAGACCCAGCTTGACCTATGGAGGGAATCCGCCACATGTGCCGGAGCTGAAACTGTCCTCCATTTTGTTCTCACATGGTATGAAAAGCTAGATCTGAAGCTTCTCGAGCGCCTTCGTACCGGATCCAAGTGGTCGACTGACCCGGATTGGGTAACCCGGCACAAGGCTTGCGCCCACAACCTCATCCAATTTGCTCCCATCCATCAATGGAATGAAGGACCAAGTTTTCTTGGCGCTATTGACGATGAATACGTCGAAGATGGTTCAAGAGATGAGGAAGAGGATGAAGCTTCAGATGTTGACGAGAATGAAGACGATGATGAGGCTGAAGCCAGAGTTCCACCTGCTGCTACTCCTTGAGCGTGAAAAAACACTTTGAAATTCATTAGATCCCCGGTATGCCGGGTGCAGATGTATTAAGCACACAGATCATATTTTGCTACTAAGTTGCTCATGCCGGATTAACTTGGGCGTAGTCCCTAAGTTTCATTTTCTTGTTTCTCCAATTTTCTGGCTCGGCTCGTGTCTACCTTGATTCGATTTTGTGACTTACGAGTCCGAGTTTCAAAAAATTGACTTAACAATACTTGGAAACATTAGGACTAGCTCAAAATAACCCAGCATAGTAAAACCAAGGTAGACATAAAGTTAGTCCAAATAACAAATGTCAGCTCGATTACGTTATTTTCCTTAGTCGTTTTTCGTGTGCCACACATTTCCAAACTTGTTCTCTTGCTTGCCATGAAGCCAATTCTTGTTGGACAGCAGCAAGTCAAAGAGTTGAGTTTTTGGTGCTCACACACTACTAATCGGGCTTAGGTAGAAGCAACTTAAGCCAGCCGACATAAAAATAAATAACTAACACAAAGGATGAATAATATTACTAAGGCAGTCCCCGAGGTACTGCTCGAGGTGCCAAGATCTCATTGATAAACTCATTGCCGGCATACACACCGACGTATGAGAGACTCGGATACACACACATTTCTTTGTTAAGTGTAGAAGGGACGAAGTAGAGCTACATTCCATGGACGCTTAGATTCCTCGCCGGACCTGTCCGCCTTGTTCTTCTCCTGTGGTTTTGCATCGATGAGATAATAAGAGTCATTGTGCAATGCTTTGCTCACAATGAATGGCCCTTCCCATGGGGGGATAACTTATGCATGCCAGCAGTACGTTGTACCAACCGGAGTACCAGATCACCTTCCCGGAAGACCCGGGGGTTAACTTTCCGGCTATGATAGCGTCGGAGATTTTGGTGATATATGGCGGATCTCGACAATGCCAATTCTCTCGCTTCTTCCAGCAGATCAACATCATTTTGCTGGGCTTCTCACACTTCGGCTTCTGTGTATTGGGTGACCCTAGGAGAATCATGCTCTATGTCGGCTGGTAATACAGCTTCTGCCCCATATACCAGAAAAATGGCGTATAGCCTGTTGATCGATTTGGAGTTGTTCTTAAACTCCACAGTACCGCTGGTAGTTCTTCTATCTAGCACCCCGCTGATCTTTGCAGTGGCTCAATGAGCCAGGGTTTTATCCCGGGTAATACTAATCCGTTGGATCTCTCCACTTGTCCGTTCGACGCGGGGTGGGCTACCGAGGCAACGTCCAGCCGGATCTTCTTATCTTGGCAGAATCGTGCAAATGCTCCTTCAACAAAATTGGTGCCATTATCTGTTATGATACTATGAGAATAGCCATATATCAGAATGATATCTTTGAGGAATGTCACGGTTGTGGCTCCATCTCATTTTATTATCGGTTTTACCTCAATCCACTTTGTAAATTTGTCAACCATAACCAAGATATGGGTCATATTCCCTCTCACTGGTTTAAACGGGCCAACCATATCCAAACCCCATACAGCAAATGGCCAGGTAATTGGTATGGTCTTGAGCTCCGACATTGGCATGTGTGTCTTGGTGGCATACCTTTGACAACCATTACATTTTCTTACTAGATCTTCTGCTTGTTCCAAGGCACTTGGCCAGCAGAACCCACGCCGGAAAGCTTCTGCCACTAAAGCTCTAGATGAGGCGTGGTGCCGACATTCCCCTTAATGTATATCTCAGAGGATGTCAAGCCCTTCTTCTGGGTCAACACACCGTTGGAGGACATTTGTGACACTTGTCTTGTATAGCTCGGAATTGATAATCGTGTATGCCTTCGCCCTCCTCTGTGTTTGCCTTGAAAGCACTTCTTCGCTGGGCAAATTTCCATCTTTCAGGAATTGGAACATGGGCAGTGCCCAAGCTGGTATGGCTCGCACCGGGAACACTTCCTCGTCAATTTCCATTTGATCCACCGGCATAACCTTAGCGAGATCACGCTGCGCAGTCCCCGGGTCTTGTGAAGCAGTCCTCGGGTTTGCCGAAGCAGTCCCCAGGTTTCGTGAACCACTTCCCACATCAATGTCCATGGGCACAACTTCCGATTCCGGATTTTCCTGGATATAGATTGACTCGGACTCTGGGGATGGCCTGATAGATGGTTTTCTGAGGTGCTCTTGTGCTACCCCTAGCGGGATTGCTTGTCGGGTTAATCCGAGTTTCGACAGTACGTCGGCAGCCTCATTTTCCAGCCGGGGTACGTGGTGAAATTCGCATCCCTCAAAGTATCCTGATATCTTCTGCACATGAAATCTGTACAATGCCATATTTGCATCCAACGCATCCCAATGCCCTAAGACTTGCTGGACTACCAGATCAGAGTCACCAAAGCATTGGATCCGGTGTATTCCAATTTCTTTTGCCACTTCGAGCCCATGCACAAGCGCTTCATATTCTGCAACATTGTTTGATGCTGCGAAGTGGATCTACAGCACGTACTTCAGCTAGTCCTTCTTGGGCGAGGTAAGCACAACTCCGACGCCTAACCCGGTTTTCGTCTTTGATCCATCAAAATGCATTCTCCAGTAGTTCGGATCTGGTAACGGTGGTTCATATTGCATATCGGCCCAATCCACGAAAAAGTCGGCCACGGCTTGAGACTTGATCGCATCTCTCCTGTCATACTGTGGAGCATAAGGGGCTAGCTCAATTGCCCATTTTGCGATCGGCCGCTTGCGTCCTTGTTACTCATTATCTCAGATATGGGGGCTCCACATATCACTTTTATTGGGTGTTCTTCAAAGTAGTGTTTTAGCTTCTTTGCTTCCATATACACACCATACGCCATCTTGTGATTGTGAGGATAGTTATGTTTTGATGCTGATAATATCTCGCTCAGGTAATAAACTGGCCTTTGCACTGACTTACCCTCTTCGTCGCGCTCTACCACTACTACTGCACTTACAACTCGGTTGGTTGCGGCTATGTATAGCAACATTGGCTCTTTTGATAGTGGATAGGCTAACACTGGTGCAGTGGCTAACATTTTCTTTAATTGGATGAAGGCTTCATTGGCCTGTGGTGTCCATACGAACTTGTCCGCTTTTTTCATTAGTTGATAGAGAGGCAATGCCTTTTCTCCCATCCGACATACAAACCGACTTAAAGATGCCATGCAACCAGTGAACTTCTAGACATTGTTAAGACATTTCGGCAGTTCCATTCGCTCTATGGCTCGGATTTTAGTTGGGTTAGCTTCGATACCTCGGCTAGAGACAAGAAATCCGAGTAATTTTCCAGCCGGGACACCGAAGGTACACTTCTCCGGGTTAAGCTTCATTCGGAATCTTCTTAGGTTCACGAACATTTGCCTGATATCATCAAAGGGCGTTTTGCTTTCCTTGGTTTTTATAACCACATCATCCACATACACTTGCACATTTCGGCCGATTTGGTCGTGTAAACATTTTTGCATACATCTTTGGTACGTTGCCCCTGCATTACGTAAACCAAAAGGCATGGTGCGATAGCAATAAGCCCCATAGGGGGTGATAAACACAGTCTTTATTTGATCATTCAGGTTCAGAGGTATCTGGTGGAAACCAGAATATGCATCTATGAATGACAACAGTTCACACCCAGCAGTAGAATCTATGACTTGATCTATCCTTGGCAGTGGGAATGGATCCTTTGGGCACGCCTTATTCAGGTTCGTGTAATCGATGCACATACGCCAAACCACTGCCACATTCGGATCATCTTTCTTCTTTTCCACCAGCACCGGATTAGATTGCCAATCCGGGTAAAGCACTTCCATGATAAACCCAGCTGCTAGGAGGCGAGCTATCTCATCTCCAATGACTTTTCTCCTATCTTCAGCGAAGCGGCGGAGAGGTTGCTTCACCGGCTTTGCTCTGGGTCTCACATTCAAAGAGTGCTCGGCCAACTCCCTCGGAACACCTTGCAAGTCCTGCGTGGACCAAGCAAAGATATCCCGATTCTCACGGAGGAAGTTGACGAGCTCGCTTTCCTATTTCTCAGTTAATCCGGCACCAATTGTTATGGTGCACTCTGGGAACAGATCATCTAGTGGCACTTTGTTTGTATCCTTTGTTGCTTGAAATGAGACATTTCCATGTGGGTTACTCAACGCCGGCATATACTGCTGTGCAGGCTGAGCTAATGCCGCTACCTCCTGGATCTTTCTTTTTTCTTGCGTGATCACGAGTGACTCGGCCAGGTTAGACCCGGCTGACGCACACTCAATGGAACGTTGGAAATCTCCTGCTATGGTAATTACTCCATTTGGCCCGGGCAACTTCATCTTCAGGTAACTGATGTGACAACTTGCCATAAATTTGTTCAGGGCAGGCCTGCCGAGGAACGCGTGATACGCGCTCACTAGGTTCACCACCTCAAACTCCAAATTTTTAGATCCTCGAAGCGGATGTTGACGAGAACAGTCTGCATCTCATCGTGCAGTCTATTCAGGAATCTCTCCTTGTTCTTGGCCTCCGTGTTGATCTCATCAGGTGCATACCTTGCTAAGGATAGGAATCTGTCACGTTACTCCACTACAGTCATTCTGTGTTGCTTCAGCTCTCTGAATTCATCCCTCATTCTGGTGACTAGACCCTGGGGCACGTGGGTGTGGCTAAACTTGATTTTGAAGGCTTCCCATGTCATCACTTGACCATGGTTCATTGTGCGGATGCTGTTCCACCAGGCTCTTGCATCTCCTGCTAAGTAGTGGGTAGCAAAGAGAACTTTCTCGTTGTCATCAACTCTGGCTACTTCTAAATTGTTCTCCATTGTCTGTAACCAATCATCAGCATCTAGTGGGTTTTCCGAAGTGCTAAAGATTGGGGGATTGGTATTCTGGAAGTTTTTCAGTTTGGATCCTTGATGATCCTGATTTCCATGCCCTTGGTTGTTTTGGGCCATCTGGGCAATCTGCTGCGGTATTGGTAAGTTGGCCTGGCGCTCTGCCCTGCTTTCTTCACGGTCTGCAACTAGCATTTGCATAATCTGCAGCATTGGGTCCTGCGATGAGCTTCTCCCTCCGGGGTTTCCACGAGTCATCTGAAGATTGAGATAGATAAATGGGTAAGAGGGAAAGTTCTAAGGTTCATGGTTTTTGGTTTCCAAGATAAAACTTTGAGTTTGACTCAGGTTTTTGCAACTAACTTCTTTTAATTCATTCAAGCGAAGCACACGATACAAACACACACACCACAACAACAAAGGAAAACAGATGGTTTTACGAACCATTCTGTGAGATACGATACATTGGGACCGACACTCCTCACTCTATGATAGTGCTCTAGTGCATCTACTCATCATCGATGAAGTCGGAGTCATCATCGTCGGTGTAGAAGTCCACAACATACTCCTCCAGAAAGTCATCATCGTTGCTGAGGTAAGAGTCCATATCTCCCTGGATGTCTTCACCTTCCTCTTCTTCTTCTTTCGCGGAAAGCTGAGATTCTTGCTCCTTGATGGTCTTTTCAACGTCGGCCACCTTCTTGCGAAGACGGTCGATGGTGCGATCCTTCTTTGCACGCTGGCGGTGAAGAGACTGACGATCCTTGACGAGTAGTGAGAAAGTCTGGGCCTTCTGGGCGGCAATGGCAAGGTTGTGGTTGGCGAACTCCCTAGCATTGTCTAATTCCTGCTGTCTGTCGTGTAGCAAGAAGTCAAGGTTCTCCACTTGACGCTTCAACTCTGGGTGACTTGGCATCTCCATTGGCATCCCCATGAATTCACGCCTTGCATAGTGAACAAAGCGGGTTCCTTGGATTTGGTTGACACTCAGGGCACACAAACGTGCGAGAGCTTCATGCATTTCCCTGGCTAATCCATCTAGCCAGTTGTTCTCTCTTACGGAGAACCGAATCCTCCCGGACGTTGGTGCTTCTATACTTCCTCGAAGATCAGCAGTGACTAGCCATTGCAAATCTCCTCCAGGGGGTCCAGGAAGTTGAGCTCCAAGAAACTTTGGATGCGGGCGTCCCAAGTACTCCGATAGTGCGTCGAGATCCCTCTCGAAAATAAGCTGACCTCTGTTTCCCAACTGGTAGAACTTGCTGAACGGAGTCTCCATCTATAAGAATTAAGGATGAGAAAGTTAGTGAAGTGATCAAGTGTGTCAATTTTTATGTAGTAATGTAAGAATTTGAAGGAACATGAATTTTTTTGAGAGAAAGAATTCCCAAGGGTAAGAGAGGAAATAGTTTTCAGAAATACTGACTTTGGTTTTGAAATTAAGTTTTTGTTCGGACGTCCATTCTAACTAGGGTCTCCTATGGTCAGGATGGCTCTGATACCAACTTGTCAACACCCGGATTTTTAATCCCAGATGCCTGTTATGCCATACATCGCAATCCCAGGATTACCATTTTTGTGAGGTATAATAGATTGGATATCACAGTACATCATCCATTACAAACCATAATGAGGTTTTACATGAAATAACGTATCTCATGATCCAGTCTTAATACAACAGGCAACAGAATAAATAGTAAGTGTAGCGGTGGGGTCCATCTTCAGGGTCACAGGCAATGTTGATGATGGAAGATAGTCCTAGTTATCATAGCCGTCCTGCTGTCCTTCATCTTGGTAGTCTCCTTGATAGTCTGGCCATAGGAATAGCCAGGGACAAAAGCCATGAGTACTCTTTTAGTACTCGCAACTATCACTAACAAGTAAGATAGCTCTAGTGGGAAATGCTAAACTCTCAGCTTAGTTGTAGAGTTAAGTTTGGAACCTAAGCAGAGTTTAGAAACAAAGAAAGATAAAATAAAGTTTGAAATCACCTAAATGGGAACTTAATTGTCATAGTCACAACCCTGTTGTGGTAAAGTCATGTCACAATTCATTTCATAAATTGTTTTGAGAACATCTGACAGCAGAACAGTATGGCCACTCCAACTTTCCATAACCGTGAACGCGGCTATTCGAATAGTTTGACACTCTGTAGAGGTGGTACACTTTCACCACAAGATTCGATACATCTGTCAAGGATAACCCTGAATCATCATACTTAGTATGTATATAATCAAACATAACCTTTCCTTTACACACCCTAGTATAAGCACCTCTCCTATGAGCATGGCCTCCCAACCATGACCATCTGTCATCTTGGGCACTACATAGGTGGACAACGTTGAGAGGTAGCCTCATCTCAAACCTATCCCACGAGGGAACTAATACTAATGCATATAAACTTCCGGCTAAGCCTTACCAAATTTAGGTATTGTGGTTGTACGGTAAAATTAGAATGGTATCGCATCCGAACCCAACCATCAGTGTTGTAAAAGGGCTAAGGCTCATGCCTCAACATTTTCATCATCATAAACCATTTGTGTTTCTCAACACATGTCAAAAAATCTCAATAGAATGACTCATCATTCCAAGGTTTTCACAAGTCATTTTCACCAAGTAATCCCATCTAAAGTGATCAAGGTTTTGGATTAGCTCTAACTACTAAGTTAAGAGTGTTCACTAAGGTGGGATGCTAACGTCAATTTCATGCCATAGAATGAGATCTAAGTTTATTTAGATAGGTCAAGTTTTATACTTTTTATGCTACCTTCAAACAAGTAAAGGATTTTGATAAAGTAAAGAAAGTAAAGCTTGTAAATAACACTTGGGGTAGGTAATAGTCAAAGTGGTATAACCAAAGCATGCCTAATGCATCTTGCTTAGGTTATCTAGCTTGCAAGGGTTAGCTTGCATTGTTAATGATGGCTTGCTAGTATAATACTTGCAAGTGTTAGCTTGCTTAGTTTACTTGAAGTACTAGGCTTGCCTTGTGTAGTGCAGTGGTTGAAGTTTTCTTCCTCCTCCTCTTGGTAGAACTCCTCCTCCTCGAAAGCTTGGTCGGTACTATTGTCTATAAATACATACGGGATACACAATCACCAAACAAAGCTTAACTAGTCTACTTAGCACACTAAGGCACACATTTGATGATCTATTATCTTTACAAGCATCACAAGGTTTAATTAACTTGTTTTAATCTTTTTATTTGAGAAAAGTAATTTCTACTCATTGAAAATAACTAAGATTTAATATTCTCCAATTAAAATATGGGATCATGTGGACACGTGTCCTTACCACATATTCTAACATATGGGAATGTGATTTGAAGGTTGGATCACATTTTAATAATTTTAAGTTTAATATTTAATGATTTCAAGTGACTAGAAATGCCTATATAGCATTATTTTGGTACTAGTACAAAGTCACTGCATGCAAATCTTAATATTATTACATATTCAGATAGGTAGGGCTAAATGTGATTTTTGAGAGTTGGAATCAACTCAAAAGCTATTATGGTTGATTTTATAAAAATGTTTAAATGTGCAAAAGCTTCTGTCTTGTTATTTTTACTAGGAGAGATCTCTAACTCTAAAAGATTTAAATCCAACGAGCTTGGATATATAATTTCAGTAGCTTTCCAACAAAATTGGAATCACTCAATTTGGTTTAGTAAACCTTCCTGAATTGAATTTTAAACTAAGGGACATAATTGATTTTTAACCTAAATAGAAAAATCCTAATTTGAATCACAGGGCCAGCGCGGGAAAATAAATGGGCTGGCCTAGTAACACTCAGCGGCGCAGAGGGCTGCTGACAGGGGGGTCCCGCATGTCAGCGGCTCTTTAAACGCGAAGCGATACGGGACGATCTGGGCGCTATGTTTAGAATATAGATTGACGGTCCACAGTCGTCGTCGACGACGGACTCGTCGCCGGCGAGACCGAACCCTAAACGGCCGGTGGGGGTCTACTTGGACGTACCAGGGCTCCAGCTAGTGCGGCGAGGCAGTCGAATGAACTAGACGGTGACGGCAAGCTCAGGCGAAGTCGCGGCTGGGGCTGAGGTGGACGGAATCGACGGCACCGTCTCCTCCTCTGCTGCGGCTGCCTCCGATGAAATTTCGGTAGCCTACTTCTCGAGCTGCTCCGGCGAGAGGTGGGGAAGGACTGGGGGTGAGAGGGGAGTGTGAGAGTGTGAGGAATTCGTGCTGGGGAGGCCTGCTTATATAAGCGTGACGAGGGGACCGACGGGTGTGGGCTGGCGTCTCCGGCGAGGGCGGTACAGAGGGCTACCGGCGTGGGCGAGGTGGGCGGACGGTGGGCGGTCTGCTAACGGTGCTCTACGGCGTAATGGCGACGCTAGGGGTGGTGACTTTTGGTCGGGGGCTTCCCGTGCTCTAAGGGACAGAGGCGGTGCTCAACGGCGATCACGGCGACTGTGGGTCACGCGGCGATGCACCGCCGTGTCTGGCGGGGTGTGGGTGTAGAGACGGAGCGGCGTGCGTGATATGGTGTCGAGGCGCGGTCTGCTGCGTGCTGGCAGTGATCGTGCTCTGGCATGCGCTGCGCACGACACAGAGAAAAAGGGCGGCGCGATGCTGGGGTGGTCCAGGGGCTAGGGTTGATCGAGAAGTGGATAGGGAGAGGTGGTATGGTTAGGCGGGGCTAGCGGGCAACCTGGAATGGCGTGGCTTGGTCTCTGGCGTGTTGCCCGCTTTCGGTCGGCGGTGACCATACTTGGGCGGCACGGCACTGGTGCTGCAGTGATGGGGGAGTGCTAGTCTGGGCTTAGTTAGATGCTAGGGGGACATGGGAGTGCAGAGAGGGTCCAGAGGGGAACAAGGGTTTAACTAGCAACAGTATTAGTTAGGCCACTTTTTATCTGCCTGCCAGGTGTTCGACATAATGGCCGCATGAAGAAAATATTTGAATTTTTGGGAGATTTTTTGTGGAGTGATTCATCTTATGCTTAAGCATCTAGGTTTGCTTGGGATTTTAA
Organism: Avena eriantha; assembly: GCA_910589775.1. NCBI lineage: Eukaryota > Viridiplantae > Streptophyta > Magnoliopsida > Poales > Poaceae > Avena > Avena eriantha. The sequence goes on along the minus strand of OU342746.1, from coordinate 188,198,090 downwards.
AATGGAGTTCATTTGTGTGGTTTTTGAATAAGTGTGATCTATACATATGAACTATATTCAATTTTCAATTGTCATTTAAATTTAGTGTTTGAAAGTTTTTGGGATCAAACAAAGTGGGACTTTGTACATCACTACTTGTACTAGCAAGGGGTGCAAAGATCCACAATTGTTTCTCTTAAGATTTGAGTTCTAGGAATAGCCAAAGTAGGCTAGGTGATTAAAATGGCAAAAGTGACCATTTGCTTATTTTATTCTTTTTGATTTCTTTTTCTTTGGGATTTGTTTGGGAATGATCTAGATGATGTTTAATTCACCTTAGAATCATTTTACAACCAATGGATCACTCAAACATGGCAATTCAAAACAACTCCTAATTTAAATGCACACATATGAATGCTTAATTATTTTAAATGGAAAAGTTTTTGTTAACCCTAAATTGGGTAGATTTGATCTTGATTAACCTTGGATTAAGTTTTGGGATGTTACATTGAGTCTCCACCTTCTACCTTTATGCACCTACTTTGAGAGCATAGTGGCCATTCTTAGTTCTATGTGCATTGTCCCAAGACTTGTTGATTGATGCATAACTTGATATTGCTTGCTCTTAAACTATTTGTATCTAGTCACCCTTATAAACTTTGAAGGTGTCCTATGCATTTATGTTTTGCTACTCCATGAGGGACAAGCTGAATGCCACTATGCTATGTTTTCTATATGTGAAACAAACAAACGTGTTTCAATGCATTGTTATTCATGAATCTTTTGTTTGTACCTTTTCATGTTACAACATAGTTGCTATGTCTTATGATTAGAAATTTATCTTTCATGCTATGTTAAAGTACTATGATCCCAGCTATCCATGTTTTACAAATACTTTGATCAAGTTTATGATGGTGCATGTCACCTCAAAAATTATTCTTTCTTTTTATCACTTACCTACTCGAGGACAAGCAGGAGTTAACCTTGGGGATGTTGATACGTTGCTAACGTATCTATAACTTTTGATGTTCTATGCTTGTTTTATATCTACTTTCTTATGTTTTGTCCATACTTTGGAGTATTTTTATACACTTTCTGGGCCTAACCTATTAACAAGATGCCATAGTGCTAGTTTCCTGTTTTCTGCTATTTTTGGTTCTAGAAAAGTCAGAAAATGAATATTCTCGGAATTGGACCGGACAAAAGCCAAAGTCAATATTTTACCGGAAGACTCACAGAGCCAGAAGACGAGACGGAGAGGGGCCAGGGGCTGGCCACACCATGTGGTGGCGCGGGCTAGCCCTGGCCGCGCCACCAGGTGGTGTGGGCCCCTGGTCCACCCACCGACCTCGCCTCTTCACCTATAAGATGCCTCCCGATGCAAAAACCCTAAGTCGACTAGCCTCCAGCCATGAAAAGTTCCACAACACCACCGCCACCGAAGAGGAGATTCGGGGGATAGAAGTCTCTGTTCCGGCACCCTGCCGGGACGGGGAATTGCCCCCGGAGCCATCTCCATCGATCTCCACAACCATCTCCATCACTGTTGTTGATTCCCATGATGATGATGATGGAGTAGTTCTTCCTCAAGGCTAAGGGTTCTACCGGTAGCTATGTGTTCATCTCTCTCTATGCATGATCATATTGTGATCATGAGCTTTGTAATCAAGTAGATCTACCTTTCTACTCAAGTTCTTTAAAAGATCTCTGCTCTCACCATGTGTGTGAAAGTGACAGCGTGCACACCATGGTGGGAATGTTCATTTGCGGTACCAAACTTGGTGGGTGAGCGCACCGCGGTACCCGAGTTGTCATCAATCGCGCGAAGGGGGCATAGTAGAATCACCAATTGTCCAGAAGGGCCAAATGGGGGTGAATACAAATCTACGGCCAAACGGTCATTTGAACCAGAGAAAAAACGGTTGAACTCAAATACCGCCGTTAGGTCAACTCTTCTTGGCCCGCCATGCCAGTATTCCCCGTTATCTTTTGCGGTCATGGACTAGCTTACCCCTGCATGGACCAGATCCCTGAGTGGACTAGATCTATTTCTTTGCTATGCTCTGGTCTTCTCCCTGCTCCCCTCCCCATAACATTTGCTCAGCTCCGGCTGCTCGCCTCAGATCGGAGCTCGCACTTGCTCTAATTTGCGTCCCCGCCATGTTCGGTCAACCTCCCACGCCTCTAACCGAAGCTCGCAGCCGTCGCCGTTGCATCATCCGCCGTATCGGAGCTTCGCGTCCCTAGACTAACATCTCGCCTCTGGCTAGTCCTTCTCGCACGGCGGAGCACGTCCCGTCAGGCGATCGAGGCCGGCGACCGGCCTCGAGAAGTTGCGTGCTGCCGCGCACCCCAGGCATGGTAGCCCTGGCACAGTAGTTCGACGACCACGCTCTCATGGCCACCGTGCTGGGCGTCCGTCCTGCCGTGTCGCCGGTAGAGTTGTTGTCGGGTTTCAGGTCTCATTTTGGGATCAGACGAAATGAGGTCAACATTGAGGTATGCGCGCCGCCATTCGATTTTTTCGTCCGGTTCGAGCACAGCTCAGACTCTGAGCGCGTTCTGCATTCTTCCTGTTCTTTCGAGTGCTGCGGGGAGAAAATGAGCTTCATGCGTTGCATCGCGCCTGTGGGTGGGACGATCGCTTGGGGCAGCTTCGTTTCTTCTCCAAACTCGGCTTTGACGGCCTCCCATTGGATGCTTGGGAGCCGGAGGCCCTCAAGCAGGTCGTTAGTAGCCTTGGCGGTGAGCTAGTGGAAATCGTGCCACCGAGCGACAGATGGTTCATCGAGGTAAAGGCGTGGCTGAAAGATCCTGATGCCGTTCCTAAGATGTACGAGGTGCAGATTCCAACCAGGGTAGGGCGATAGCTTTGCTGGAAGCACCCGGTCATCATCCACCTGGAGGAGGTTCTAGAATCGGTACATGGCATTCAGGGTCCCGAAGGGGCTGCCAGAAAGCATCCTCGTCGCCTGCAGTGTTGTCCTGGAAGGATCGATGGCACATGACCACCACCGTTTCGTGACGGCGCACACAGTTTCGGTGGGGGAACCGGGCTTGGACGAGATGGTGGTTCTGATTTCCCTCGAGTGAAGACAGAGCTCTAGTGAATTGCCGTGGTATGTGTGGCTAATGAATTTGTAGTATGGAGAACGTAGCAGGAAGTTAGCATCGACTAAAAATGTGTAAAAGTTTGAATCGATGTAGTACGTGTGTGTAATAGTTTGAAGTAGTATGTGTGTGTAATAGTTTGAATCGATGTAGTATGTGTGGGTAATGAATTTGATGTAGTGTGTGTGTAATAGTTTGAATCGATGTAGTTGAACACCATGCTTTATAATTTCTGTGAATAACCAAGGACAACCTCATGAAAAGAGGGTGGTCTGGCAATGAGCAATGTCAATTCTGTGGATGCCAGGAAAATATAGCCCATCTCCTCTTCAAGTACAAGGTAGTTACATTTGTAACATACTGAACTGCAGGACCATTTTGCAGGCAACACAAGACAAAGGAAAAATGGTTTACAGCACAGACAGCAGACGCAAAATCTATAGTCTGGGATAAAAAGATGCCAGTTAACTCGATTGAACCACGACTAGTAATTGAGGGAAATAGATACTTGATAGTATTTGCTTACAACAGTAGTACTTCCATACAAAAGGGTCTTATACCTGCACAAAAGTGGGCTAAACTTCCTACTAGTTTATAGAACAATTCGTCAGCATTTCATCTATAAAAGCCATTCTTCAGTCTGAACTTAACTATTCTACACTGAAGAAACTACAGATCTCCACCAAAAAAGTTGGCTGGCCAATTGCCTTGAGAGGACATAAGTTCTTTGATCATTTAACCCAAACTGATCTATTGCCTTCCCGCTAAACTACAAGAAATCTGCATTGTTCATGCATGAGCGATTTGCGTGCGCCAGTCGCGGTTCAGTTGGACCATCCGCGCCGCCGCAACGATTTCTTCGAAACTGAAATTCGGCATCTCCTTATCGGGATCGTAGGTCCATGTGAACTCGAACCTGAATTCCAGGGCTGAGATGATGCCTGCCGCCGGCTCTGGCTATCGAACAATCCAGCATGCTGAGTGTAGACGCTTGGTCGCCACCACGGTACGGCCTCCGACGGTGCGTAGGATGGAGTGTCTTTGCGCAGACGGCGTGCTCCCAGCCTTCCCCACTGAGGTAAGGTAGTCCGCGCCGAAGCGTGGACGTGAGAGTTCCTAGACATTGGCGCTGCCCTGTTCGAGGGTGTGTACCCTTGGCGGCATGCTCTCGTGAACGATTTGATACGTACCTTGTTCCCACTGCCTAGATCATGCCGTAATGCCGCCGCGCGATTTCTCCACATCGCTCTCTTGGCCCTGCTTGCCGCATCTGGCGCCGACGACGCCGCAGTCGCCGCTGCGGCCGGTTCGGCACATTCGGGGAAATCATCCGCCTGGCAGGGTAATGGGAGACCGACCTTGAAGTAGAGCTTCATGGCATGCCTTAGAGGGGATAAATACCCCAGTTTCGGCGGCTGTTGCGGGGGTGGCTGCTTAGGCGGGGCCATGTTACCCTAGTTGGTGCGGCGCGGAGGAGCTGCGCAAGGTGAACTGTGGTTAGTCGGAGAAGGGGAGTGAAAGACTGACAGTAGGTTTGGACTACGAGCACGCATGAAAATAACCATTTCCCATTTCCTTAGAGGGTAATAATTCGACACTCGTTGTGTTAACAGCTCAATCTTTATTTCCCTTCTTAGCATAAGAGTGCGAACGTATTAAAAAGATTGGTTGTGGCTATCCACCTCATCGGGCAATGTACCAGGACAGGTAGGAGACGGGACCGGGTTTCATTTTAGAAATGTTGACGACTGTGCCCTTATGTTTATACGATATTATTTATATGTCACCATGTACCGTCGATTGTAGCAACACCATCAGAAATAGGGGATAACGACGTGGCGTGTTTTCTTTTTTTAAAGGGCATCAGAAACAGGGGATGCCAATGTCGCATGTTTTCTGACTGGCGGGCCCGCCCCCTCCACCTTCGACGGCGTGCATCCCAGGTTCGAGTGCTGGTGCCGCCCACCAACACATTATTGTGCAATTTTCCATGTGGAACCTGAATTCTGGCGCTGAGCTGATGCCCATGTCGAACACAGAGAATTCTGAAAGAAGCTACTAAAAATAAATACTTTGAATTCTGAGAGTACTAAAATTAAGTATATTACAATTTTGTCTGAAAGGTAATACGCATACCGCTGATTGAAATAATATAAATACAGTACAAATTTCTACTTCGAAAAATAGACCTAAAAATGCTAGCAAATAACCTAGGATGAATATAGGATTCATTCTCCCCTATATATTTCATCGTCGTCGGCTAACGCGTGCTGCAACACATGTTCAGAGAACTCTCTCCGTCTGCAATGTGCTGCCAGTATCTCGTCCAAAAGGTAAGGCCTCGGTGTATGTTCCAGACTTAAGCCATACATTACCATTGTTTGTTCCTCTTCCTAGGTTTGAACCTCATGATCGTACAATCTGATAAAATTCCTGTAGTATATGCAACCAGGTTTGACTGTGGGGTGTAACCTGGTGTCAATGGAGATAGGCCGATTGTAACCAATGAAGAGGGCACGACTTCCAACGTTACCGATGGCCTCGAGAGAGCGGTTCTCCATGTCCACCCGGTACAACACCGGTTGCCCTTTGGCGAAATCCCCGTTCAACAGAAGAAGCATATTACCATCTGACTCCACAAGGTAAAATTTGTAGGTTCCGCGTACCTGTTCAAAGACTAGGGCCGAAATTATTTTGGCCATCGTGACAGTGCTCGCGCGCTGCTCTAACTGGATGTTGGTCGACAAGATGTATCCATTCTCAAGTAATGCATATACTTCCCCTCGGAATGCTGTCATGCAGACTAGAAGCGTATCAGGAGGTGGCGAATACAATCCTTCTCCAAATGATCCATTGATTTGCCCTGTTGGGGTGCTCACATCGGCCCATGCAATATGATCTGGATAATCAGTGCAAACGAACACCATCGTCGGGAACTTCATCACGATGACAGATCGCAGAAGATTAGATGGTATGTGTGCTTGAAACTCAGTGTTAGACTTATGAGTGATTGGGTTCAGAAGCCGAATCTGGTACGGCTCCACCCTCTGAGAAAGCACGATGACGCCATGAGAAACACCGATGAAGTAGATTCTTTTGGAAGAAGAGGGCATCAGTTAGCACTAAGATGTTTTCAATGGAAAATACCAATAAATATCGGATGTGAATGTGATCCTGCGATGGACGTCCATTAGATTTGTCCGGAAGCAACGACCAGTGGCGAGGTTGAGGAAGGTGAAGTTACCAACGTCTGGAAGTGTGTGATCTATCATGATCCAGTTGTTGAGATGGAATTCGGGCACCTTGAAATGGATCATATGGGCACCTAGAGGGGGGGTGAATAGGTGCTACACCAATTTTTAATTCTTTTCAATTTTAGGCTTAGCACAAAGGTAAATTCTCTAGATAAACTAATGTGTGGAATTTCCCTATATGCAAACCTATCTACTAGCGAGTGGAAGAGGAACGAGTGAACCGAAGTGAAGCACGCGGAGACACAGGATTTGTTTGACCCCAGTTCCTTCCTTGTTAAGGGAAGTATGTCTGTGTTGGAGGGGTGGGCGGTACTAAGACCACCACGCCACAACAGGCCTCACCCTGTTCTCCGATGGATCTCGCCACAACAGGCATGATCCACCTTCCACTATAGGTACCCTTCGAGGCGGGCACCGGCGCCTTTACACAACTAGCGGGGCAACAACTCCACAACAACTTGGAGGCTCCCGAAATGACAACAAGCTTCCACAAGAACAAAGTTGTCAAATACAATAACAAGATCTAGGTATTAACAAGAATACTAGATCAGGGATTTCTCCAAGTGAATGGAGAGGAGTTGAAGCGCTTGATTCTTGATGTTGATGATGAACTTCTCCTCCTTCAATTGCACCAAAGATCAAGACCTTCGGGTGGTTGGAGTGGGAGATCGAGATTTAGAGCTCTTGCACAAGGTCTGGTCAAATTCGAGTGAATCAAGAGTTCTGGACGTTGGGGAAGAAGGGGTACTTATACCCCCTTCCAAAAACCAGCCGTTGCACACTTTGGGGGCCGGATTATCCGGCCCAAGTGAGGGCCGGATTATCCGGTCTAGGCAAACACCGCCCCAGACTCAGAATATCCGGCAGATAATCCGCCCTCTCACAGTGAGACGCGCCGAGCTTGACCTTGATCAACTTCTGGGGCCCGGATTATCTGGCCCAATGCGAAGGCCGGATTATCCAGCCTGGGGAAGAAAAACCGCCCCAGTTCGGATTTTCCGGGAGAAAATCCGACCGGATGCCGAGCGACACGCCTTGGCACCTTTTGCTCGAAAACTAGGGGCCGGATTATCCGGCCCTTGCGAAACCCGGATTATCCGGCCTAGGGAGGAACAACCGCCCCAGTTCGGATTTTCCAGGAGAAAATCCAACAGGACACAGAGCAACGCACCTTGGCTTCCTTGAGAGATGAGGTTGGCCGGATTATCCGGCCCTTGGAGGGGCGGATTATCCACCCCCCCTCAAAAATTCCTGCACACTTAGCACACATGAAAAGTCTCCATAGTATTGTTATCTAACACGCAAAACAAAGGAAAACATGAAATGTTCTTTCAATCTCCCCCTTTTTGGTGTTAGATGACAATACCAGGATTTGCAGGAGAAAGACACAAGACAAATAGCGATAACTATGAAAGGGACTCCCCCTCAATGTGTGCATAATAGAGTTTTGCATTGGAATACAAATGCACACAAATACGTGAATCTATTCCATAGACATACGGGCAAAGGCGCATACCACCGAAGTAGAGAATAGGCATCCTTGACAAAAATCACAATTATTATTGGATAACCATTATGAGCACGCGCCTTCCGTGATAAACCTCCAGCAATAGGATATGAATAGATATAGCCATGAGCATAATCCATGATATGAAGTCCATAGGTATCATCCAGACAACCACATAAAGTCTCAACCACAAAACACAAACCACGAATTTAAAAGTTCACGCTAAATGGGCATAAGCAAGAAATAATGAATAAAAAGTGCAAGTGCTTATGCCCGACCCATGCAAATCCACGGACAACCTAATAGAACTACTTCTCCCCCTTTAGCATCGAGACACCAAAAAGGGAGAAGAGCGATGCTAGCGCCCCATGGGATCAATCATCATAGTCCTCGTCCTCGTCGTCGTCCTCTTCTGCATGCTCTTCCTCATCCTCATCCTCAAGTTCCTCGGTGTCACCTTCCTCATCATCAGCATCAGCAGCAAGCGCAGAGGGGAACAAGTGATGCTCCAGCTCACCATAGTTCAGCCCGGAGGAAGAGTTCCACCGAGCATACGGAGTGGGAAGTGTAGGAGCCGGAGGAGCACCCGAAGCGCCAGACACGTGGTGGAGAATGAGTTGCTGGGAGTGAGCCAACTCATGGCGCTGCCTGTATGCCTCGTACTGACCCTTGCGCGTGTCCACGCCCATGCAAAGAATGTGACGCTGGAACCAGTTCAGCTGCTTGATCTCACGGGCCACGGGAGGCACTGGGGCCGGCGAGCATCCCTCATGAGGCCCTCAGGAGCAGAGGAGGGGTGAGTAGTCTTCCGAACCTTGTTGTATATCTTCTTGGCCTTGTGCACCGAGTCAATGTGGGACTCCTCGGCAGGAAGCAGGTGGCGGATGAGCATCATAATGTAGGGCGCATAGGGAATGGACAGACGGTTGAACATATCATCACATAGCTCATGGTAGATGAAGTCCATGACATCCAGCTTGTACTGCACTGACTCATCCTCGCAGGAGGCAACCTCATGAGAAAATTGAAGTAGCTGAACAAGGTGACCACGGATGCTGTCATTGTTGCCCCCAGTCGGTGTAATAGAGTCACGGAAGAGACCCACCAAGGCAGCATAGATGGGGGCAAGACCAGCCACAGTACCGACAATTCCATTGTCCACAGTGCACGGAGAGAGAGCTGCATCCTTGTTGGGCTTCAACTGAGTGATGATGCGGTGGCCACTAGCTCTATCCCTGCTGTGGAAGGAGTACCCCAGAACCTCAGCAAACACGTGAAAATCAGCAGTCATTGGCCTATCATGAGTCATCCACTTCATAGTGCGACGCTCATCCCCACAAATCACCAAAGTGGAGAAGAAATGCTTCACCACCTCAGAGTCAAAGGAGCATTGGAGAGACATGAGATGGTGCAGCCCCATCCTCTCAGCCACATACATCGCATCCACGAGATGCGCCTTCTCCAAGGCATCAGCAAGTACCAGAGGGTGCATAGGCCTAATGTTCAGCCTAGCATAGATGTCTTCATAAATCCCCTTCTGTTCGGCACACCAAAAGCGGGTATCCCCCAGCTCATCATCACGAGGCAGCTCAGCAAACAAGTCACGGTGACGGATGGCAGAGAAGGAGTCTGCATCCAAAGCCCTGTAGTTGATCTTGGGCTCCTTGCCCTTCCTCTTGGACACCCCCTACCTAGTCCTCTTGGATTGTTCAGCCATTTACCTCTCTTCGTTCTTCCTTCTCCTCAATTTAACTTCGTCCACTAGGTTACCTTGACCGTCGTCCCGAAAGTACTTGGCGCGAGGATGGCGCTTGTAGGTCTTGGAAACACCGGAACCACCTGTGAGGAGAATAAGGGCGATAGCAAAGGGATAAGCATACACACAAGTCCAGGAGAGAGATGGAAAAAGTAGTCAAAAAGTTCATAGGACAAAGCTACTCAATGCATACACATAGTGAAACTCAAGCTGAATTGAATCTGTCAGGCCGGATTATCCGGCCTAGCCAGGGGCGGATAATCCGGCCCTGGCAGAAATTTTCGATTTCACGAAGAATGCATGCAAAAAAAGTAGATCGGGCCTAGAAACTGTAAGACTACGAGTTCTATGCGAAAACACATCCTTCTAGACAATGTTCCACCCAACAAGATACACATCTAGCCAAAGATGGGGAGAGAGGGAGTTACCCTCACTCATTGGAGGAAGAACACGGAGGAGAAGGTACCCGGAGGCGTGGAGAAGAAGATCCGGGGAGGCCCGGAAAATCCGGTGGCCGGAGAGACTCCGGGGAGGGTGAGGGGCGGCAGGCGGCGGCTGGGGAGAAGGAGAGGGCTGGGGGAGAAGTGCTGCTTGATATGAGCCCTTCCCCCCGAGTCCTGCCCTTTAAGATCGAATCCGCCAGGGCCGGATTATCCGGCCAACACTTGGGCCGGATTATCCGGCCTAAATTCTAGGATTCTGTTATACACAGAACCAGGCCCACGCGTCCCCAAACAACACCCCCACAAGGTGTACAAGGGACTTGTGTGCAAGAATAGATGGCTTAGGGGTAGGGAAGGCTTAGGATAAGAAAGCCAAACTGAGATGGTACTAGACACTTAAGATTGCAAAATCCAAATCAAATAAAAGCCAAGATTGAGTGTGATTCTCATAAGAACATGAGAGAGCAAAGAACATCCAAAAAGATCCAATTCTCCACAAGGGAGAGGGCGGTGGCCGAAGCCACCTTGTTGGAGTGTATGGTGTGACACCGCGAAGATATATCTTGGGTTCACGACCAATACTCATCAATAAACTCACATATCACAACATGATATTAAGAGAAATGATATAACTTGCTATTGGCATTATGGGGGGAGGGTTAGCCCAATAAGTTAGGACCACACTCCCCCTATATCCATGCCCACACCTAGACCAAACAAGGATTGAGATGTACGAGTGAGTGTATGGGTAATCAAGACAAACTCCCGGAATCAATGATATTTAGCTCATCTATTATATATTAAAAATACATGACATGCTAATCAGAAAATTGAGAAATATAGTAGGAAATCCCACAATAATCAGAAACATCCGAACGTCTATATTTTACATTAGTAGATCTCAGCCATTTGATCTTGCCAATTTATATTCTGTACAAATTACCCACTCCGCCATTATGTAAAAATACCTTTTCGTTTCTTCTCTCCCCGTGGGAAAAAACTGTTGTTCGTTCCTCCTCGCACGGATGCGCTACACCTAGCAGCTGCTGGTGCCGTTGATCTCTAGGTCGAGTGCGTTGGCATCTACTCCATACTACAAAGAAGCCAGCAGTCCGCTATGCATGCTCCGTATTTTTTGCATGGACATCTAGATAGATCCATCGACATGCGAATCTGAATCTTCTGCCGCGAAATTAATCTTGGGACTATCATGCGGCGGCAACGACTGATCCACATACAAGGTATGTCGACTAAAAAACTAGATCCATATTTATGTGCTAATCAATCTCCTCATGTATATACTGGATCGCTCCTTCCTTAGTCAATCTCATAGGTCGTGCACGCATGGAACATGAAGCTAGATCCATACGACGTGCAAATCTAAATTTTCTGCCATGAAATTATTCTTGGAACAATCGGGTGGCGGCAATGACTGATCCATGTACTATTCATCTGCTAATAAAATCCTCATGTATATACTCCATCGCTCCTTCCTTAGTCAATCTCACACGGGCCGTGCACGCATGGAAGCCTCAAGCAATCAAAATTAGGCAAGCCACAATGGAAATCTCTTCCGACTAAAAGGTAGGTTATGTGCATCAGGCGAGTTTGTGGCAATTTTTTTAATTCATACCAGCTAGCTAGATGCACATAGAATTGTACTAAGATTCTAATTAACAATTATCGTATATGTCCATCAAATCAGCTACCAAAGTAATTTTTAAAATATGCATGTGTTTATTTTTTCCTATTTTATGTGCCGAATCATTTTCTAAAAAAATACACATCCTGTGTTAGGACTTGGGATCTGGATGATGGAGGTGCCATAGAAACAAGACGGAGATATATCTCGTATTCTCGATAGCCATGCTTCTAATGCTCGAGTTAAAGATTTGACTTTTGTTGTTCAACCATTTGCATAAATCCTTAGGTAAATGTTACTATTTTACCATCCAACATATGTTTATATTAGTTAATCAAAACAAAACATAGGCTGTAAATTTGATTTCTCACAATCTTAAAGATGCTTTTGACTTAGTTGTTTATAGACATCTCTTTCCACTTTTTTTATTAGCTAAATTCTATGGCATCCAACACAATTAAGAAAATCTCATTAATTATCATATTTTTGGGCTCGCAAAATTTTGTTATGTGCAACAAACAAGAAAGTCGTATCTTTTTCCAGGTGATATAAGATCAACACAAATAATCATAGTCTAGCATTGTTTGTTTAATACTATATGGGTATTGGAATTAATCCAGTTCACTATACTTTGAAGTATGGATATCTACAGAGGGGACTGGTCATGTGTATATGATATTTGATCACTACATGAAATATAACTCTATTCCAAATTAAAGATATTGTTGTGAGCTAGCTAATTGGTCGTACTTTGCTAATACCTACATACTACCTCAATAGATATGCAATAATATATCAGGATGTGGAATTTAGACTTGGATCATGAGTTAAACAATTGACCCTTTGTACTTAACCATTGGGTTGTTACTATTCTATCATATTGATCGTAGGAAAAAAAGTGGCCCTAATAGGTCAATATATAAATTGTGAGACACAATGTGCAAAACAAACAAAAAATCAAGAGATGGTTGGACGTTCGAACTAACATGGTAGATTGTGTATACATTATATTGCGAACGCAATTTTTTTTTGAGTTGTGAACAATATGATTGAGGTTTATTTACACGGAGTATGTTATATATCGCTATATTCGATATCGAGTTCACATTCCTCTATTGTACCACATATTATAAGTTTCAAAGACCAAAAGTAAACATGCTCACATACACGTATTGAATTAAATGTTATAGAGAAGAGGTGAAGCTAGATTGTTTCAAGAGGGGGATATCAAGAGATTTGTACGGCCATACAGGATAGGAAGAGCAGTTGTATGTTTCACGTATTGTGGCATAGGTGAGTAATTCTCTTTCCTTAGATGACATATTCTATTTCCAAAATCTATAGTGGCAATTTTTCAATTTACTACATAAATAAATGATCCATTCTTTGTGCGATTTTATTTATGTACTTCCATGGATACTTTACTGATAGATGTGCTTAAATGATAATCTTCATTCAGTTTTATTATTTTTCTTTGTGAGATCGACACCGAAACTAATGGCCAGAAAACAGTGTGCTACAGAATCGTAGCCTATAGATAATATTTCCAAGGCACTTTTCAAGAAAAATCCAACAGAAAATTTCATGTTACTCAATCAGATATGTTTTATAAAAGTTGGTTCTAAAAATAGGATTATTTACTTGCAGGAAAATAGGAAAACCTTTGACTTCATGTTTCAGAAGGAAAGAAATCAGGTAGCGACGAGGGTTAGGGAAACCGAACAACTCATTCTAAAGGGATCAACAACCGACCCTGCCTACTTCATATATAATGAAAAAAGTGATGTACATATATAATAGAAATAAGGAATTGCACACTTTCATACTTTTAGTATATTAATTTATAGCTATATGAGGAGCATTTTAAATGTTTTTTTCAAATAACTGAAGCAACTAAATATTAGGAAACTGAATAATTTATGTGAAAATTAATTTGCAAGGATGAGGCACCTCTTATTTTACATTGTCTAGGAACCTGACGGTTCACATCTGGACCTACTACGTCTACATGCATATATCCAACTGCTTGCTCATGGTCTCACATTGGCGAGGAAAGAAAAACACCAAATACTTCTAAATTATTGCACTAATGTCCGAGCATGTGGTTAATACAAGCACACACCGGTGCTGTAGAATTAACTTACATGCTCAAATATCGACCAATGCCTTATCTAATTTTTCTTTGCTATCATTTTGAAGACGTTTAATAAACTGAAAAGTGAATGAAAGTATATTATTATACAATACAATATTCAAATTAATTCTTGAGCCATTAAACTAAATATGATGGTAGGATGGTTTACATCAACCACTTACTCGAACATTTTTCAAAGGCATACATAATAACACATATCAACACCAGATTACAATTTTTCTGGAATAGTAGGATGGGCTTGAGTGATATTTATTTAGTATACAATCTAGGATCATATAATATTGTATTAGTAGAATAGCATAGGTATGCATGAAAAAACTACCTAAAGAGGATGCCCTTTATAACTTAAAAACTTATAGCTGCATAAAGAGGATGCCCTCGCATTTGCGAGGGCCACCATGCTAGTTCCTCAAATAGCAGAATCTTGCTTCATCAAGTGGCTTTGTAAAGATATCTGCCAGTTGGTTCTTCATGCTCACAAAAGATAGATCAATATCGCCTCGAGCAACATGGTCACGAATAAAATAATTCCGAATCTCAATATGCTTCATCCTTGTGTGTTGAACTGGATTGTACGCAATTTTGATAGCACTTTCATTATCACATAAAAGAGGCACTTTGTCACAATTGACACCGTATTCCTTTAAAGTTTGCCGCATCCACAATAATTGAGTACAAGCGCTGGCAGCAGCAACATATTCAGCTTCAGCGGTGGAGAGAGATATACAATTCTGCTTCTTGGAGGACCAACATACAAGAGATCTTCCCAAGAATTGGCAAGCTCCAGAAGTGGATTTCCGATCATCCTTATCACCAGCCCAATCTGAGTCAGTATAACCACATAAAGAGAAATTGGAGCCCCTGGGATACCAGAGACCAAAGTTGGGGGAATGAACCAAATATCGAAAGATCCTCTTGACCGCCACTAAGTGGCTTTCTTTAGGAGCTGCTTGATACCTTGCACACACTCCCACACTCAACACAATATCGGGTCTAGATGCGCAGAGGTAAAGAAGAGAGCCGATCATGGACCGGTATACCTTTTGGTCCACATCTTTACCATGAGGGTTGAGTTCGAGATGACACTTTGTTTGCATCGGAGTAGCAACACCATTTAGATCCGTCATCTTGAATCTCTTGAGCATGTCTTGGATGTACTTTGCTTGATTAATAAAGGTTCCTTCTCTAAGTTGCTTGATCTCGAATCCAAGAAAGAACCGTAATTCCCCCATCATAGACATCTCAAACCTGTCAGTCATAAGTTTTGAAAATTCATCGTTAAAAGCTTTGTTAGTAGAACCAAAAATGATATCGTCTACATATAGTTGGCATACGAAGAGCTCCCCCTTAACCTTCTTAGTAAAAAGAGTGGGGTTGATTTGCCCAACTTCGAAGCCACGATCTAACAAAAGCTCTTTAAGGTGCTCATACCACGCACGTTGGGCTTGTTTAAGGCCATAGAGTGCCTTATCGAGTTTGTAGACATGGTTCGGGAAGTTAGGATCTTCAAACCCCGGGGGTTGCTTTACGTATACCAACTCATGTAGAGGACCGTTAAGGAAGGCACTCTTGACGTCCATTTGCTGTAACTTAAAATTGTTATGAGCAGCATAAGCAAGTAGGATACAGATGGACTCAAGGCGAGCCACAGGAGCATAGGTCTCGCCGAAGTCGATGCCCTCAACTTGGGAGTAACCTTGTGCCACAAGTCTTGCCTTGTTCCTCACAACAATGCCATTCTCATCTTGCTTGTTCTTGAAAATCCACTTGGTGCCGATAACATTGCGGCACTCTTTGGGTTTCTCCACTAGTTTCCAGACTTTGTTGCGCTCGAAATTATTCAATTCTTCATGCATAGCAACAACCCAGTCTGGGTCTTCAAGAGCTTCAAAGACCTTCTTAGGTTCCACCATGGAGATATGAGCTTGATGCTCACCAAAACTGGCCAATTCTCTTCTTGTAGACACCCTTCATCGAAGATCACCAACAACCTTGTCGAGAGTGTGACCCCGTAACTCAAGGTTACGATCAGCCCGAGCCTTGCGACGAAGTTCAATAAGTTTGTTGTCTCTTGGTGGAGGAGATTCATCACTTGAGTCTTCATTGGAAGCATTTTCTCCGCCTTTATCAGTAGCTGGAACATCGGTAGCAGGTGGTGGAGATGCATGCCCCTGAGGTGAATCCGAAGCCATAACAGGAGGCTGCAGAACTAGAGAGTCAGGGCCGGATAATTCGGCCGATGAAGAGGCCAGATAATCCGGCCTGGGAGAACTTGCAGCAGCTTCATCAGGAAGCCTAGGACTTGCTTGAACTGGCGAGGAGCCGGAAAATCCGGGGCCAGCCGAAAAATCCGGCCTAGAGCTTGTATTGATATCTTCACCACCAGGAGCTGCATGGTCAGCTGGAGCGGGGTGGCCGGATAATCCGGTATCCACCAGAAAATTCGGCCTGGAGCTTTCTGGAGCGTCTTGACCTTCAGCAGTTGATGGAGATGGTGTAGAAGTTGCCCCCGTGGTTGAAGCATGTTGCGTATGTGTAGATGAGGGCTCTATATGAGTAGAGCATTGTCCTTCTGGTCCGCCACAAGGGGTTCCTCAATGGGGCGGAAGAATCCCACGCCATTCTTCTTATGGCATCTTGGGGTATTTCAACATCTGCATCACAAACACCAACTTGCTCCGCACGGGAACCGTCATTTTCCTCGAACACCACACTACAAGATTCTACAACAGTTCCGGAGAGCTTATTGTAGACTCTATAAGTGTGGGATTCGGCACCATAACCAACAAAAATACCTTCTAGAGCCTTAGATTTTAAACTTAGATAACCGAACTCCTTTAATAAGAAAGAAACACTTACACCTGAATACCCGAAAGTATGAGATGTTTGGCTTGTTACCGGTAAGTATTTCATACGGAGTCTTGTCCAAAATCTTGCGGAGGTACAAACGGTTGGATGAATGACAAGCAGTAGAGATTGCTTTAGCCCAGAAATTATATGGAGATTTGAATTCGGCCAACATTGATCTTGCCATGTCCATTAGAGTTCGATTCTTCCTCTCGGCTACACCATTTTGTTGAGGGGTGTACGCAGCGGAATATTGATGTCTTGTCCCCTCTTCACTTAGGAACTCATTTAAGGTGTAGTGCTTGAACTCTGAGCCGTTATCACTCCTTATAGCCAAAATGGGGACGTTGTGTTGACGTTGAACCTCGTTGGCGAAGTCGATGACAGTTTGTCGAGTTTCACTCTTCAACTTGAAGAAATAAACCCAAGTGTATCTTGAGTAATCATCAACAATCACAAGACAATACTTCTTTCCACCGAGGCTTGCATGAGATGGAGGTCCGAAAAGATCCACATGAAGGAGCTCCAAAATCCTTTTTGAAGAGATAATAGTTTTCCTTCGATGAGGAGAATCATGCATTTTCCCTTCAACACACGCCCTGCAAACACGATCTTTGGCAAAAGAGACATTTTCTTTTAGTCCAAGAATGTGGCCACCCTTGTGGAGACTTTGCAAAGTTCTCATATTGACGTGGCCTAGTCGGCGATGCCATAGCCAACCCACGTCAGCCTTTCCGAAAAGACACATCGGACCTGTAGTGGTTTTCCCCGAAAAGTCCACCACATACAGGTCGTTTTCGACATATCCCACGAAAGCGACTTTTAGAGACTTGCTCCACAAGAGTACCACTAAATCAGCATCAATGTAAACTGCAAAGCCCATCTTACCAAGGGCATGAGCTGAAAGTAAGTTATACCCGAGGGTCTCAACAAGTATGACGTCCACGAGAGAGATATCGTGAGCCACCACAACTTTGCCGAGACCAAATACCTCAGATTTTGACTTGTCACCATAGGAGACGGTAATGTGATCAAGGTTTGGCCGCATCTCCGTGATGATCTCCTTGCTTCCGGTCATATGACTCGTACAACCGCTATAGAGTACCCATTTAGACCCACTGGAAGCATAGCCCTGCAAGAAAATTACTTCTTGGTTTTAGGTACCCATTTTTCAATGGGTCCTCTCATGTTAGTAACAAGGGTCTTGGGAACCCAAATAGACCAAGGAATGTAACAATCATAAGGCCCTACATAACTAGCATAAACATCACCATAAGAATTACAATATAGTTCGAAGTTAGGATTGTTGATCCCTGCAAAACCATCATAATTAGTCTTGTCATTGGTAATGTTTCTAGTCTTCGATTGAGCAGTCTTGTTCTTCTTCTTCTTCTTCTTCTTCTTCTTCTTCTTCTTCTTGTTTTTCTTGCTCTTTATCTTGGGTATGTAACCAAGACCTTCTTTACTGTTGTTTGTCCTTTGCCTGCTCAGTATCTCATCAATAACCCCTTTACCTTTATGTTGAGAACTCCTTGCAAGATCTTCTTTTCCAAAGGATGAAGAGTAGGTACTTGGCACATCATGCCGTTTCAATTGAGTTTGGAGCTGGTCATGAGACTCATTTAGAGTAGAATGATCACTCTTCAATGCCTTGTGAGCACTTTCAAGATCATCAAACTTCTCCAAAAGTCTAGCATGAACAGCCCCAAAATCAATCTTTTCTTTCTTTAGTTTCTTTACCTTGGCAAGAGCATGGTCACGTTCTTTAATGAGATGAGCTACAGCTTCTTCTTGTGACTCCTCTAGGGATTCGAGTCTTTATTCCAAAGAAACTCGAGTTTCCTCTTCCTCTTCCAAGGCATTCTTCAAAGAGGCTATCTCCAAGGCATCTTCTCTTTCAATTCTGCCCTTTTCTTCAAGGAGATCTTCGGCTTGAGCAAGTTGACTCATAAGAGCATCAAAATGGAGTTTGTGCTCACCTTGTAGGTTAGTGAAAAAAGTATCCAAGGCAATAACTTCTTCTTTCATTTCAAGACTGTCATGATCATCCATATCCAAAATTATGTTAGTCTTAGGAAATGAGGAGTTAGAAGTTGATACCTCGGATCCTCTTGCCATTAGACAAGTGGCGTTGTTGTTGATGGCGTTCTCGTTCGGCGAGTCGAAGAGAGAGGAGGGAGTCGATGTGGTGGCTATAGCAGCCACTTCACAGGAACTATCATCATCCTCTCCATCTTCACTTGCGGAGGAGTATTCCTCTTGAGCTACAAGGACCATCTTGGGTTGCTTCTTGAAAGGGCCATTCTTCTTAGCAAACGACTTCTTCTTCAGAGCTTTGGATTTCTCTTTGAGGATGAGCCTGCCACCATTGTCTTCTCTATTTTGATAAGGACACTCGGCTACAAAGTGCAGTCTATCTCCACAGTTGAAGCAAGTTCTCAATCTTGGGCCACTTTCTCTTCTTCCATTTGACCCATTCTTGCGCTCAAGTTCAGACTTGGCTTTGGCAGGGTCCTTCCGAAAGTTCCTTGCATAGAATGCCATGTACTCACCATGAGCACGTTTGACCTCATCAGGGCAGTCCATGGATACCCTCTCAAAAACTCTTTCATCGTCCTCTTGCTCAACAACATTGGCTTTGAGAGCCACATTGACACCCTTTTGCATTCCAATGGCCCGAGCACGGGCATCTTCAGCATTCTTTGCCGCCACTTTGAATGACGCCATTTCTTGCATGACTTCAATGGATGTCATTTGATGATAGTTGTGTCTACCTTGCAAGCTCTTCAAATCCGTCGGTTCAAAAGGCATTAAGGCACTCACATACTTTATTTTTATCCATGCATCATCAATGTGAGTGGCCCCATGCTTCCGAAATGTTGTTGCGATGCCCTTGAGTCTTGTATACATGTCCTCATGGTTTTCACCATCCAACATGTAGAATCCCTCAGCTTCGTTACTAAGGGCATCATACCGGTTTCTTCTCATGCTTTCATTTCCAACAAAAAGGTCCGTAAGAGCATCCCACGCCTCTTTAGCTGTGTTGAGATGTTCAATGTGTGGCATGTCCTTGGGACCCACACCCAGTTGTATCATGTGGAGAGCAGTGGCATTCAACTGGCTATCCGCAACTTCTCTTCTTGTTAGATTGGTTTGATCTCCAATATGAAGACCTTCTTCAATAATCCTCCACAATTCAATAGAGGAGCTGCAAACATGAGATTTCATTAGAAATTGCCATTGGTTAAAAGAAGATGCAGTGAGCTTGGGTGGATCACCCCTATTGTTTATATGAGGATGAGGGATAGGTGGGTCGGGGGAATATACGTGGCGAACCTCACTATATTCCTCCTTACCATTTCCCTTTTTGGAGGTGGAGCCATTTAGTTTTTCACCTTCCACATCATCATCCTTGGATCCGGTGTTACCCTTTTCCTTAGATGATGGTGTGGGAGCCTCAGAGGAGGATGGAGATGGGGCTATGGATGAGGTAAGGCGAGCAATCATTTGATTCATCTCCTCCATCTTGGCCTCAAAGGATTTCAACAAGGTTGTTTCCAACGACTTGAGATCATCCATTGTGACCTTATCCACAACCTCATTTCCATCATCCCTGGTACCCATACTACTCTTAGGCGGTTAATCCCGAATTAAGAGCCGAGGCTCTGATACCAATTGAAATGGATCATACGGGCACCTAGAGGGGGGGGGGTGAATAGGTGCTACACAAATTTTTAATTCTTTTTCAATTTTAGGCTTAGCACAAAGGTAAATTCTCTAGATAAACTAATGTGTGGAATTTCCCTATATGCAAACCTATCTACTAGCGAGTAAAGAGCGAGTGGAAGAGGAATGAGTGAACCGAAGTGAAGCACGCGGAGGCACAGGATTTGTTTGACCCCAGTTCCTTCCTTGTTAAGGGAAGTACGTCTGTGTTGGAGGGATGGGCGGTACTAAGACCACCACGCCACAACAGGCCTCACCCTGTTCTCCGATGGATGTCGCCACAACAGGCATGATCCACCTTCCACTATAGGTACCCTTCGAGGCGGGCACCGGCGCCTTTACACAACTAGCGGGCCAACAACTCCACAACAACTTGGAGGCTCCCGAAATGACAAAAAGCTGCCACAAGAACAAAGTTGTCAAATACAATAACAAGATCTAGGTATTAACAAGAATACTAGATCAGGGATTTCTCCAAGTGAATGGAGAGGAGTTGAAGCGCTTGATTCTTGATGTTGATGATGAACTTCTCCTCCTTCAATTCAACCAAAGATCAAGACCTTCGGGTGGTTGAAGTGGGAGATCGAGATTTAGAGCTCTTGCACAAGGTCTGGTCAAATTCGAGTGAATCAAGAGTTCTGAACGTTGGGGAAGAAGGGGTACTTATACCCCCTTCCAAAAACCAGCCGCTGCACACTTTGGGGGCCGGATTATCCGGCCCAAGTGAGGGCCGGATTATCCGGTCTGGGGAAACACCGCCCCAGACTTGGAATATCCGGCAGATAATCCGCCCCCTCACAGTGAGACGCGCCGAGCTTGACCTTGATCAACTTCTGGGGGCCGGATTATCCGGCCCAATGCGAAGGCCGGATTATCCGGCCTAGGGAAGAAAAACCGCCCCAGTTCGGATTTTCCGGGAGAAAATCCGACCGGATACCGAGCGACGTGCCTTGGCACCTTTTGCTCAAAAACTGGGGGCCGGATTATCCGGCCCTTGCGAAACCCAGATTATCCGGCCTAGGGAGAAAAAACCGCCCCAGTTCGGATTTTCCGGGAGAAAATCCGACAGGACACAGAGCAACGCGCCTTGGCTTCCTTGAGAGATAAGGTAGGCCGGATTATCCGGCCCTTGGAGGGGCGGATTATCCGGCCCCCCTCAAAACTTCCTGCACACTTAGCACACATGAAAAGTCTCCATAGTATTGTTATCTAACACGCAAAACAGAGGAAAACATGAAATGTTCTTTCACACCTTTAAAGTGCGGCGCCAATCGGTGTAGACTTCCCGACAAGCAGCATAGGTGTCGACGTACTCCTCTTTCTCTAGCAAGTAGTTGGCGATCTTGCAAAGTGGGTCGGCCGGGAGATCAGACCAGTTCCATGGCTTACATGCAGGAATGTTTTGATTGAGGAAGAAAGAAGAACTACCACTGCGAGGAGAAGAAGAAGAGGATAACAGACGAGGGAGACGAAGCGGAACTGCCACTGCGAGGAGACGAGGAGACGGGGGAGAAGAAGTGGAACTGCCAATTCAAGTTTGGATAGACGGGCTTTTTTTTTCAAAACTAGCGCGTGAACCAGCCATGCATTGCATGCAAGTTTTGATCAAACAGACTGACATGTGGGACCTGCTAAAAAATTATGTGAAGTGCTCCCCGTGCATAGTGTGCTGACAGGTGGCATGTTTTCTGACTGGCGGGCCCGCCTCCCCCACCTTTGACGGCGTGCGTCCCAGGTTCGAGGGCTGGTGCCACCCACCAACACATTATTGTGCAATTTTCCATGCTTTGTCGCAACCAGCTCCGCTTCGCCCCGCTCCTCTGCTCCTATCACCGCCACTCCACTTAGTCGTGCACCGATCTCGTCGTCCCCTTTGGCCGTCGTCCTCCCGTCCTCCCCTTCCTGCCATCCCCTCACATCCCCTCCCCTCCCTGCCTTGTCTCCTTGCTGCCGCCCACCGCCCAGGCGCGTCTAGAAACGAAAACCGAGAGTCGGCCGTTGGGTTAGGGCCCAACGATGCTGGTGATCCGGATCCCGCTCGGAGATGGATCCTGCGAGGCTTGAGAGCACGGATATGGGTCCTAGGCGGCTGGAGAGCATGGGATCTCCTTCAAGTTTGGAGAGCACAGAGGACAACAAAATAGGGGGAGAGGAAGCGGGGTGTAGAGCTTTCGAGGTATGGAGCCTGGAGAAGGTGTTGTGCGTCCACATTGAAGGGTAAGAACTGTGATTCCTTTTTTGCATACCCCAATTAGCGTTTCTAGTCCCGTGG
Source organism: Avena eriantha (assembly GCA_910589775.1). NCBI lineage: Eukaryota > Viridiplantae > Streptophyta > Magnoliopsida > Poales > Poaceae > Avena > Avena eriantha. Next base: position 188,175,398 of record OU342746.1, on the reverse strand, counting down.
TGATGGCAAGGATATGTGTTGGTAACCGCAGGACGTCTATACAACTTGTCCTTGAGCATGATGCTTTGTCAAGTGAGCATGAAGGCACTAAAATGTGTGGCGGTGTGGATGATGATGAGAAAGCATATCCAGACGTGGCTACTGACCCTGATAGGATGGAGAGTAGGGAATATTTGGTTGATTCGAACTTTGAGCCTGACTATGGGACTGATGAGGAAGAGGAATGTGAGGATGTGGAAATGGGATGTAGATACGACGACGAAGACGTGGACAGGCTAGTGATACACTTTGACAGGGACAATCCTACAATTGCTGAGGGGACTGTCTTTGATAATGTGGAGGACTGCAGATATGCAGTTGCAACCTATGCAATCAGAGTTGGGTTCGAATTTATCATTGAAAAGGGCGACCAAAAGAGATTTAGGGTGCACTGTAGGAAAGTAATGTGTGTAAATGGAGATTACATGCATCTCCAATGCAGGGTGGACACCCATTTCAGGTTGCAATATCTACATTTAGTTTCAGTATTTCTCATATTTATTCTACTGATAACTAGCTCTGAATTATTTGGATTCTTATCGAATGCAGATCAAAGTAAACACGAAGAAGCACAACTGCCCTAATACTTCTTTAAGTGGTAAATTAGACCGACAACTACCAAGTGGATTGCTGCTATTGTACTTGACTGGGTGAGGCAGGATCATAACATTGGACCTGCTGAACTCAGAGCAAAGATTAGCAAAAAGTTTAATGTTCTGATTCCTTACCACAAAGTCTTTGACGGGAAGGAGATGGCTCTAGACTTCATTCAAGGCAAGTGGAATGATAGTTTTCATATGTTGTATAGTTTCAAAGCTCAGGTAGAGAAAACATCACCTAGTAGTGTTGTTGACATCGATTATGAGGTTGTGAAAGGGAGAGAAAATGTCTCGAGGGGGGTCAGGTATAAGCTGGCAGATAAGATATGCTTCAGGAGATGTTTTGTCTGCCTGAAGGCATGCTAGAAGGGGTTCCTAGACGGCTGCAAGCCATACTTGGCAATAGGCGCAACTTCTTTAACAGGGAAGTTCATGGGACATGTTTCTTCTGCTTGTGCTTTGGACGCGCATAATTGGCCTCTACCCGTAGCTTATGCTGTTCTTGTGGGTGAATCAAATGAAAGCTGGACATGGTTCATGCAGAGACTACGGGAAGTAATTGGTCACCCTGAAGGCTTGGTGATACATACCGGTGCATGCGAGGGTCTTGAGAATGCTATTGATGATGTGTTTCCTTGGGTTGAGCATAGGGAATGCATGTGGCACCTCGCTACTAACTTCACAAAGAAGTTCAAAGGAAAGATCTTTGAAGAGTACTTGTGGCGATCAACATACACATACACCCCAAGCACGCATGCTACTTACTTGCAGAACATGTATCTAGTGCCAAAGGTGAAAAATACCTTGAAGAACATCACACCAAGCTATGGGCCAGAAGCAAGTTTGGTGAGTTAAGCAAGGTGGATTTTGTTTGCAATAATTTGGTAGAGAGTTTCAATGATAAGATTTTAGGCATGAAGACACTTGGAATTGTTATTTTGTTGGATGCAATAAGACAATGCATAATGGTGAAGATGGATTTAAGGCAAAGAATTTGTGCAAGAATTTTTTTAGGCTATAAAATAGTTCCAAAGGTGGTTATGTTACTGAATGCAAGAACCAGGGCAATGAGAACGATAAAGATGAGGATGGTCAGAAGTTCCAGAACATTGGATGAGGTTTATGCAGAATACAAGCGTGGAAGTGAACAAAGGTACACTATAGACATTGGAAAGAAGACTTGTTCATACAGGCAGTGGCAGATTACTGGTCTCCCATGTCACCATGCAATTTACTTCATCTCAAAGCTTAGAGGTAATAGAGCTGAAATAGAGAACTATGTCGACAACTATTTCTCCGTGAACAAGTTTGCGGCAACTTATGCAGAAAACATATGACCTATGGCCAATGAAAATGATTGGGAGATTGTCGATCCAGGGTTCAAACTTCAACCACCAGTTCTTAGGAGGCCACCTGGGAGGCCTAGAAAGCTAAGGATCGAAGCCTCCACCGATAAAGGTCCAAGGCTGGGAGCTAGGAAAAGGAAATGCAAACGTTGTGGCGGATTCGGCCATATCAAGAGCTAGCGTGGGCTAGCAGACTAATAAGAGGAGCAAAAAGCTACGAGCACAGTAACGTCGTATGTTGAATTATATCATTGAAACTAAACTAGTCATGTCGTCTTTATTTATATTTGGCGCGTGCAACATGTCTGTGATGGGGTCATGTGGACCAGATTACAATTTTTTTCAATATTATTACATTAATTTTTTACCTGCCTTTGGACGCGGCTACTAGTTCCCATCTCCCTTGCATTCCCATCTCCTCCGGCGCACTCCAGAATTATGGCTGTGCCATCAAGTAGCAGAGTCAGCGTATTGTCCCATTAGGTGTGAACGCAATGACTTTGTTTGTTCAGAATTTGACGACTTTTGATTAGTTTGAAAGACAGAGAAACCTACAACATGTATCTAGACATGTTTTGGGTATAGACACATTTATTAAATATCTAAAAAAACTAAGTCAGTTATATCTGGACAAGAGTAGTATACTATTACAACACACTCGATCCCTTCTCCTCTGGCGCACTCCAAATTATGGCTGTGCCATCAAGTGTTGGGAGCAGAGTCAGCGTATTGTCCCATCAGATATGCCAGGAACGTGCGAACTTTATTTTTAGGATCGGACGAGTTTTGATCGACTAGTTTCAAAGACAAACACAACTAAAACATGGCCAACATATATAGATTATGACGATAATATACCATGACTCAAGTGACCCAGATCCAAAGAGCGCATTAAGATACCGTACATAGATTTAATTTATGCTTAAGTGGCCCTAATCGACTATGACGCTCCCACAGTCTCCATCATTGACGATGTTGTCCGCGTCGCCACCAGCCTTGTCCGCGTCGGAATCAATGCCGACATTCCCGACAACGTTCCTCCTCCTCATGGATTCTTCACGGCGTGCTGCATCGATAACGGTGGAGGTCGTACACCCAGACACTGCCTAGAAGCGCTGCCTCCCTTTGGGGTTGCACAGATCCGGGTTGATCTCCCGCCGGTGGGTTCCGCACAACCCAATCAACGTAGCCCGCTCCTTCTTGAACATCTTTTGCTAGTACGCGCTCGTACTCGAGTATTGTGCCATTGCCCTCTTCCGCTCCGACAGCTAGCAGCGGTGCTCCTCGATCTGCCTCGCCAATGTGTTGTCACGCAAGAGCGGCGCGATAGGAACCTCGTCGTAGCTGAGCTCGAAGCCGGCCGAAAGCCTCGCGAATGGCGGCGCGAGTATGTCGTAGTGGGTGAACATCTGAGCCTCGTGCAAGCTGAGTTTGGGCCTCTCCCTCTCCATGGCGATGAAGGAACATGATCTGATCTTCGGCCCCGAGGTTAAGGGGATAAGGGCAAGGACATAGGCCCAGCGTAGTTGCCAGGACCAATTAGTTCGCAAAACAGACTTCTCGTGGATCGCCCTCGCGATGGATATCACTATCGTCCATGCACCCCGATTCAACGACGCCTAACAATCGGGAATCGGGTCTTCTCGAAGCCCAGAGTGGTTGCTGGTTAGCTCTGTGTCCTGATTGTTTGTGGCCAATGACTGTAGTTGAAAATAATACACATTTCAATGACACTGGTGGATAAATATGTGGTCTCTAAAGAGAACACACATCCAATGACTCTAGCTGTGGTTAATGCGAAGAACACACATTTCAATGACACCGGTGGATCCATATGTGGTATGTGAAAATAATAGTCATGAAATGACTCCAGTTGTTTTTAGTAAAAAGAACACACATACAATGACACTGGTGGATCCATAGGTGGACTGTGAAAAGAACACACATGCAATGACACTAGTGGATCCATATGTGGTATGTGAAAAGAATACACATGCAATGACTCTGCTTGTTGTTAGTAACAAGAACACACATGCAATGACACTGGTTGATCCATGTGTGGTATATGAAGAGAACACACAAGAAATGACTCTGGTTGTTGTTAGTAAAAAAAGCACACATGCAATTACACTGGTGGATCCATATGTGGTATGTGAAAAGAACACACATGCAATAACACTCGTTATTGTTAGTAAAAAGAACACACATGCAATGACACTGGTGGATCCATGTGCGGTATCTGAAGAGAACACACATTTCAATGACTCTGGTTGTTTTTAGTAAAAAGAACACACATGCAATGACACTGGTGGATCCATGTGTGGTCTCTGAAGAGAACACACATGCAATGACTCTGGTTGTTAGTAAAAAGAACACACATGCAATGACACTGGTGTATCCATAGGTGGTATGTGAAAAGAACACACATTTCAATGACTCTGGTTATTACTAAAAATAACACACATGCAATGACACTGGTGGATCCATAGGTGGATTGTGAAAAGAGCACACATGCAATGACACTGGTGGATCCATATGTGGTATGTGAAAAGAACACACATGCAATGACTCTGGTTGTTGTTAGTAAAAAGAACACACATGCAATGACACTGCTGGATCCATAGGTGGATTGTGAAAAGAACACACATGTAATGACACTGGTGGATCCATGTATGGTCTCTGAAGAGAACACACATTTCAATGACACTGGTGGATCCATATGTGGTATGTGAAAAGAACAGTCGTGAAATGAATCCAATTGTTATTAGTAAAAAGAACACACATGCAATGACACTGGTGGATCCATAGGTGTATTGTGAAAAGAACACACATGCAATGCCACTGGTGGATCCATATGTGGTATGTGAAAAGAACACACATTTCAATGACTCTGGTTGTTGTTACTAAAAAGAACACACATGCAATGACACTGGTGGATCCATAGGTGGATTGTGAAAAGAGCACACATGCAATGACACTGGTGGATCCATATGTGGTATGTATAAAGAGCACACATGCAATGTCTCCAGTTGTTGTTAGTAAAAAGAACACACATGCAATGACACTGGTCGATCCATGTGTGGTCTCTGAAGAGAACACACATGCAATGACTCTGGTTGTGGTTAGTAACAAGAGCACACATGCAATGACACTGGTGGATCCATATGTGGTACGTGAAAAGAACACACATGCAATGACTCTGGTTGTTGTTAGTAAAGAGAACACACATGCAATGACACTAGTGGATCCATAGGTGGATTGTGAAAAGAACACACATGCAATGACACTGGTGGATCCATATGTGGTATGTGAAAAGAACACACATGCAATGACTCTGGTTGTTGTTAGTAAAAAGAACACACATGCAATGACACGGGTGGATCCATGTGTGGTCTCTGAAGAGAACACACATTTCAATGACATCGGTGGATCCATATGTAGTATGTGAAAAGAACACACATGAAATGACTCCAGTTGTTGTTAGTAAAAAGAACACACATGCAATGACACTGGTGGATCCATAGGTGGGTTGTGAAAACAACACACATGCAATGACACTGGTGGATCCATATGTTGTATGTAAAAAGAACACACATTTCAATGACTCTGGTTGTTGTTAGTAAAAAGAACACACATGCAATGAAACTGGTGGATCCATAGGTGGATTGTGAAAAAGGAACACATGCAATGACACTGGTGGATCCATGTGTGATATGTGAAAAGAACACACATGCAATGACTCTGGTTGTTGTTAGTAAAAAGAACACACATGCAGTGACACTAGTGGATCCATATGTGGATTGTGAAAAGAACACACATGCAATGACACTGGTGGATCCATATGTGGTATGTGAAAATAACACACATGCAATGACTCTGGTTGTTGTTAGTAAAAAGAACACACATGCAATGACACTGGTGGATCCATGTGTGGTCTATGAAGAGAACACACATTTCAATGACTCCAGTTGTTGTTAATAAAAAGAACAAACATGCAATGACACTAGTGGATCCATGTGTGGTCTTTGAAGAGAACACACGTGCAATGACTCTGGTTGTTGTTAGTAAAAATAACACACATGCAATGACACTGGTGGATCCATGTGTGGTCTCTGAAGGGAACACACATTTCAATGACTCTGGTTGTTATTAGTAAAAAGAACACACATGCAATGACACTGGTGGATCCATGTGTGGTCTCTTAAGAGAACACACATACAATGACTCTGGTTGTTGTTAGTAAAAAGAGCACACATGCAATGACACTGGTGGATCCATAGGTGGATTGTGAAAAGAACACACATTTCAATGACACAGGTGGATCCATATGTGGTATGTAAAAAGAACACACATTTAAATGACTCTGGTTGTTGTTAGTAAAAAGAACACACATGCAATGACACTGGTGGATCCATGTGTGGTATCTGAAGAGAATACACATTTCAATGACACTGGTGGATCCATATGTGGTATGTGAAAAGAACAGTCATGAAATGACTCCAGTTGTTGTTAGTAAAAAGAATACACATGCAATAACACTAGTGGATCCATAGGTGGATTGTGAAAAGAACACACATGCAATGACACTGGTTGTTGTTAGTAAAAAGAACACACATGCAATGACACTGGTGGATCCATGTGTGTTCTCTGAAAAGAACACACATTTCAATGACTCTGGTTGTTGTTAGTAAAAATAACCCACATGCAATGACACTGGTGGATCCATGTGTGGTCTCTGAAGAGAACACACATGCAATGACTCTGGTTGTTGTTAGTAAAAAGAGCACGCATGCAATGACACTGGTGGATCCAAAGGTGGATTGTGAAAAGAACACACATTTCAATGACACTGGTGGATCCATATGTGGTATGTGAAAAGAACACACATTTCAATGACTCTGGTTGTTCTTAGTAAAAATAACACACATGCAATGACACTGGTGGATCCATGTGTGGTCTATCGTTGTATTGGGAACGACAGTACCTAATAAGGTTAGATAGAGGTGTGGGGACTAGTAGGGAAGCTATCCACCGCATCCGCAGGCGGGATTGGATACAAGCAAGTGTAGCGGGACGCAGGAAGTACCCAGGTTCGGAGCCCTCGTGGTGAGGTAAAACTCCTACTCCTGCCGATCTAACTATGAGCGATATACGAACTACAAGTGCTCCTCGAGCTGTATTCTCTAGCTACTGTCTTAAATGCACTTAGACCAACCCTTTCTACTGAGGCCTTGCCTCTCCTTATATAGGCAGAGAGGCAACGGTCTCACTGGCCAATCCTACTGGCGGGCCCCACAAGTGGGTCCCATCCGGCTGGTCATCTACAGTATCCGGTACAACCATGTCCCATCAGAGTACGAGCGGTATGTCTGTCGTGGGCACAGTGAATGTCGTGCGAGCCTGTCGTCAGCATTGGGCCACTGTTCCCGCATCATCCCCGCAAAGTCTTCGGTATGGCCGAGTAGTTGCCAGTCTTGTCGTCGTACAGGGCGTACCGTGCACTGCTCCGCATGTCGCACTGTCTCCTTGATTGGTTCTGGCTATGTTGCTGTCGCCGGCTGCTCCTCGCCGCTCCGGCTACCTCACGGTAGCCGGCCCGACTTGCCCTGTCCGGCTGCTCCTCGCCGCTTCGGCTACCTCACGGTAGCCGGCCCGACTTGCCCTGTCCAAGAGCCATGTTTCTTGCCTGGTTGGGGTATCCGGAGGTCATCCCCCCGGCACTAGCCCCCGAGCGCGTGTAGATTTCGCCCTTGGGTGAAATGTGCGTGCGCTCCCTCTTCATTTTGAATTTCTGACCGGCTATGTTTGGCGGTCATGCTGCCCGTGACGTCTGCTCGCACGTCGCCTCGGGAAACTGCCACCTGACGCTTTGGTTCTTGCTCCAGGATCTTCTGCGCACCCCGCGTCTGCACATGGGATCTGCGGCGGCGGTTGGGGTGGGAAACGCCTCGATGGACGCCGTGTGGCGCCGCGGATGGTTGCCCTCCCGGGCCTTTAAAGGGGCGTCCGGGGGAGGGCAGTTCCTTTCCTTCGCTTCCCCCGCTCCCAGTTGCCTTCTTCTTCCTCCACGCTCCCGCTTTCTGCGCTTTGCTACCGCTGTAGCTGAAAACCCGATGCGCCGCCCATTTGTCATCGTCGGCGGTACAGGCCACCATCGTTCGTCCGCCACCACGCCCACCAGCGAACCGGAGATGGCCGCTGAGCTTAGAGCATGGTGTGGCTCCTCCGTCACGGAGGACCACATCCAAAAGTACCGCGCTACCCGCGTCCTTCCGTCGGAGGAGGAAGTGGCGGTGAGGCTCACGCCGACGGGGGAGGAGTAGCTGCATCCGGCAGTAGGAGAACGGGTGATCTTCCTCTCGCACTTGGCGCGCAGGTTTGCGCTGCCGGTGCACCCGTTCTTCCTCACCTTCCTTGCCTTCTTCGACCTCCGCCTCCACCATCTCGGCACCAACGCAATCGGCACGCTGGCGCACTTCATCGCGTTCTGCTAGAGCTACCTCGGGATCCAGCCGGATCTCAAGATCTTCTGCCGGCTCTTCCGAGTCTGGCTGCAGGTGCAGTTTATGAAGGGGCCGCTGGTCGTCTGTGGCAGCGCCTCCATCTACTCCCGCACGCAAACCGGCTACCCAAAGTTCTAGCTGCACGACACGGTACGACTGTGGCAGCAGTCGTACTTCTACGTCAAGAACCTCACGGCCATCGACCGGATCAACCTTCTGGCATTCCAAGATGTGGAGTCCAGCCGGTAGCACTGGGACCTGAAGGTCTACGGCGAGAAGGCGGAGTCGGACGAGATGCTGAAGCGCATGCGTGCCCTCGTCACTGCCGGACTAATCGGCCTGGCCATCACCCTCAGCTGGATGTCCCGGCTGATGATGCCGCTGCATCCAAGATGTGCTTTTACTCCGGCCGGCTGGATCCAACCCTGCTGTCTCGCCGTGACCTCCGCTACCACAATCTGAAGGAGTGGGTGTGGACGATTACCAAGGAGCGGCTGCCGGAAGGCTGGGCCTTTGGGCTGGCGCCCTATAGTCGAGACAACCGCGCGCCCCTGATAAGTTTTTCTAGCCGAAATTTCTTTTGTATCTCTTGCCCTTCTTTTTTGTTTATCCGACTGATCTCTCGTACTCGGCAGATTTTCCCCTGTATCCTTTGCGAGGAGGGCGATGCTCCTCTTCAGACGTTCACGCCCGACTTGCCCGAGTCGTGTGCTCGGTAGTCTGGCGAGGAATCAGACGGGGATGGGGACGCCTTCCCTAGTCGGAACGACGAGTCGACCACCGATCCCCACGTGGAGGTCGACGAGGAGGAGGAGGCCGCGCCGACCCCTGATCTAGAATGGCGCCTCGCGACGTATGGCTCCAGCCGCTCCAGTGCCAGCCGGCCTGCCGCGGAGGAGCCGGACCAGGGCCCTTCCCCCAAGCCGCCTTGGCCGGAAGAAAGGGCCGCCCCGGTGGTACAGGGGTACGTCTTTCTCCGGGTTCCTTTACCATCTTCTGTTTTCTTTCGTTTTCTCCCTTCTTGCCTTTGGCTTATTTGCTTCTTTTTCCTTCCTCTGTTGTTTCAGCACGCTGGTCTCCTTCGGGGCTGCGAGCCTGGCGCGAGTGCCGACTAGATCACCGCCGCCTACGTCGGACTCCGCCCCTCCTTCCTCCGAGGCACCCCCTCCCCCGCCGCCTCGAGCTGAACCGGCTGCCCCAGCCGGAACGGGCGGTCCCCAACCGACCACGGTGGTCCAGCCGGAAACGGTTGTGGCAACCTCACAGGGCGGGGATGGCTCTTCTGCGGGGACGCGGGGGGCGTCGATCGGCAAGGAGCTTGTGGTTGTCGGCGAGCTCCGAGGACGAGCCGGGGGAGGAGTGGAGGACGACGGTGGTTGCGGCGAAGGAGTCCTTGCGCACCAATGCCGTGGACGACAACGCCTCCTATGCTGCCTCGCTGACGGATCTCGCCACCACCCTCGAGCTAGCGGTGAAGCAGATCCGGCTACTCGAGGCCGTAGCCGGCGGGAACCGGTCCTTGGAACAGAAGCTTGCTGCTGCCAACGGAACCTCCTGGAGTAAGTTTTCTTCGTCCGGAATCATTCACCCTAGCCGGAACGACGAGCCGGCCGCCGACCCGCACGCGGTGGTGCACGAGGAGGAGGCCGTGCCGACCATGGAGCCGGCGGCGCACTCCGCGACGGATAGGGAAGCGGGTGGGAGCGGCTCCAGCCATTCCGGCTCCCGCTGCCCTGCGACGGAGGAGCCGGCACCCAAGAGGAGCCGGTCCGGTGCCCTACCGCCCAACCGTCTCGGCCGGAAGAAAGGGCCGCCTCCTGTTGTGCCGGGGTATATTCTTTCTCCCCCTTCCCTTTCTGCCTGTTTTCTGTCTGCTTGCCTTTTTCCTCCTTTTCTGACTTTGGCTTGTTTTGCTCTTGTCTTCTTCGCTTTCTCCTTAGCACGCTGGTTTCCTTTGGAGCCGCTAGCCCGACACGCGCGCCAGCCGGGTCGCTGCCCCGTGGCCCGACTGCGCCGACCAGCGCCCCTCCTTCTTCTGAGGCGCATCCTTCACCTCCCCCTCAGCCGACTGCCTCCGCCCAGCCGGAAATCCCCCAGCCGGAGGCGAGGTCCTCCCAGCCGGAAGGCTCCTTCGCGGGCGCGCGGGGGCTGCTGGTAAGGAGCTCGTCGTTGTTGGCGACGACAACTCCGACGAGGAGCCCGGGGAGGAGTTGCAGACGGCGGTGGTCGCGGCGAAGGAGTCCTTGGCCATCAACACCGTGGACGACGACGCCTCTTCTGCTGCCTCGCTGTCGGACCTTGCCGCCACGCTCGAGTTGGCGGTGAAGGAGATCCGGCTGCTGGAGGCCACAGCTGGCGGGAACCGGTCGTTGGAGCAGAAGCTCGCTGCTACCAACGGGACCTCCTAGAGTGAGTTCGCTTTACCCGGCTTCTTCTTCTTTTTTTTTCTGATAGCCGGTTTCGTTGTAGCCATCCTCGTGTGCGCTCAGCGCGAGATCGATCGCCTGAAGAAGGCGAACGACCGGCTAAGCAAGTCCAATTCTACTCTGCGACAGCAGAACAAGGATTGGCACGCGCGGGTGGACGGTCTGGAGGCCACCATCAAGGAGCGCGACGCCTCGCTCGCCAGCCGGACCGAAGCTTTCTCCCTTCTTGAGGCCCAGAACAAAGACCAGGAGAAGGATATTAAACGGTTGGCGCTCAAGGAGAAGGCGCTGGTGGAGGAGCTGATGCAGGTCGGCCACACTGCCAAGGGTGAGTTTTCTTTCCGTCTTCTTTTCTTTCCGAATCCGGTAGCCAGATCTGACTTCTCTTTTCTGACAGCCTTTTACCCCAGCATAGACCTGCTGGCCTACAACCGGCTGCAGGAGAATTGGCCGGGAGCGCAACCGATGGCCCAGGAGCTCGTCGTCCTTCTTGGCGAGGAACCTGCCAAGCTTCGCCAGGCGGCGAGGGACGTCTTCTCCTTCGTATGGCCAGAGGCTCTGGTTCCGGAGACAATGGCGTAGCTGGCTGCGAAGGTGGGGGAGGTGCCGGCTGCGGTGGACCGGCTAGGGACCTGGCTGCGCGAGACGGAGCAGAGATGGCCCTGGCTCTGATGCTCTCCTGGTACAAGGACGCCCACGTCGAGAAGATCGACGGAGGCTTCCGTGCCGGAGCTGATCTTGCCACTATCCACCAAGCCCAACCGGAGCTCCGCGGGTCCGCCATCAAGATCGCCGACTACGTGGACCCCGACGAGGTCCTCACCGACTCGGAGTCCATCGGTACTCCTGATGTGGAGGCCCCGATGCCGCCGCTTGCCAGCGCTAGAACCGGATCAAGCTCCGTGCCTCCTCCGCCGCCCGAAGCTTCCGCTGGCCAAGATCTCCCCCACGGCAAAGGTCCTGCCGTTTAGTTATCTCCCCGGGATGCCGGGTGTAATTGTCTTGTGTTATACACTTGTGAACCTTGTCTGTTTGTGCCGGCTGTCTTTGACGCCGGGTAACTTATGGGAGCTTCGTCTCTCTTTTGTTTGTTGATATTGATCTTGCTTAGATTTCCTTCAACTTATGCGCCTCGAATTTTCTTTCCATACTTTGCCGGTTAACTTTGCCCGGCTATATACTTTTAGTCGGGGGAACCGCACCTCCAGTGGGGACGTGCGAGCGCACCCGCTGGGTGTAGCCCCCGAGATTCACATTAGTTGGCGAAGACAGGTGCTTCGAATCTTCCTTCTTTCCCAATTCTTCTATCTATATCCGACTAGACTCGTCTCAGTCGGTTGCTTTTGCTGGCTGAACACTTTCGGCCAGGGGGGCTAACATTCCAGCCGGGGGAACTAACATTCTAGCCGGGGGAACTAACATTCCAGTGGGGGCGCGCGAGCGCACCCACAGGGTGTAGCCCCCGAGATTCGGAGTAGCTAGCGTAGCCAGGTGCTTCAAATCTTCCTTGTCTTCTCTTGCTCCAGGCCTTGCCCTCACCTGGGCTCCGATCGACCGACTAAACGCCTTTAGCCGGTCGGGAACCACAAGATTCCACTGGGGGCGCGCTAGCGAACCTAGTGGGTGTAGCCCCCGAGATTCGGAGTGCTTGGTGAAGGCAAGGACTTCGAATCTTCTTTCCTTTTCCTGAATTCTGACTCTAGGTAGTCAGACGAAACGTACGTACGCATACACACATGTCCACATAGGTTAGTAGGTTAGTCTGCCAAATTGTAGCCGGAAAACGGCTTTTTTTTTGAAAACTGGCATGTCCCTTTCTAGACACTTAGTCGCTTTCCCGTGCGCTCTGCTGTTTTCGCTGCGTCCTTGCCGGGCAGCCGGGTTGCGGTCTGCAGCCGGAATCGAAGGGAGCTAACAGTACATTGCACACGGTACTAATGGCTTAGCGGCTGGATTGGTTCGAGCTAGTTGCGGGGCCGGGCCACCCGATCTATCGCGTCTCCTCCCCGTTTTTCGTGTGGGATGCCTCGGGCTTTTGCTCTTGCTAGCCGGACAACCGGGTTGCGGTCTGTAGCTGAGACGAAGAGTGGGCCTCTGACATCGTCGCACAGTACTCAGCTGATTTGTTGACTTAGCAGGCCGGGCCAGCCGGCGAGCACTCGGGTAGGGGTTGCCGGAGCCAGAAAATAATAACTGGAAAACAGATGCATACATATTTCTAGAAAGGAGCCCCCGAGATTCTCGTGGGGGTCCGCATTTTCATTCATAGTGTTTTCGGGATACATACACTATCTGGCGACTAGGTGTAAAACGGGCGCAGCAGGGCCGCGTTCCAGGGACGCTCGGTCTCCTCGTCTGATTTGTCCATCTTGTTCTTGCGTAGCTACTGTGCGTCGATGAGGTAGTAGGAGTCGTTTGGCAGCGCCCGGCTGATGATGAAGGGTCCCTCCCAGGGTGGCGACAGCTTGTGCATGCCCTTCGTGTCTTGCACCAGCCGGAGAACCAGGTCGCCCTCGAGGAATGCGACTGGGCGGATCCGGCTCGAATGGTAGCGACGTAGTCGTTGCTGGTACAAGGCTGATCTGGACAAGGCCAGCGCATGGGCCTCCTCCAAGAGGTCCACTCCGTCCTCCCACGCCTCCTGGTTGGCTTTTTCGTTGTAGAGGAGCTTGCGAGGGGAGTCGAACTCGATGTCGGCGGAGAGGACGACTTCTGATCCGTAGACCAGGAAGAACGGCGTGTAGCCGGTTGAACTATTCGGCGTGGTGCGGAGGCTCCACAGCACAGTCGGAAGTTCTTCGATCCAACATCCGGGTGAACGCTCCAATGGCTCGATGAGACGTGGCTTGATGCCGGCTAGCACCAAGACGTTTGCTCTTTCGACTTGCCCATTGGATTGCGGGTGCGCGACAGAGGTGAGGTCCAATCGGATGCCCTTGTTGCTGCAGAACTGGGCGAAGGCCCCCTTGGCGAAGTTCGTGCCGTTGTCGGTGATGATGCTGTTGGGGTAGCCGAAGCGGTTGATGATGTCGGTGAAGAAGGTGACAACCGTCACCCCGTCCAGCTTCCGGATAGGCTTGGCCTCGATCCACTTCGTGAACTTGTCCACCGCCACTAGCAGGTGGGTCATGCCCGCGCGCGCTCGCTTGATGGGACCGACCATGTCAAGGCCCCAAACCGCGAAAGGCCAGGTGATCGGTATGGTCTTGAGTACCGAAGTTGGCATGTGCCTGAGCTGCCTGAAGCGCTGGCACCCATTGCATGCACGGACCAGCTTCTCAGCGTCCTCGAGGGCGGTGGGCCAATAGAAACCATGGTGGAACGCCTTGGCGACTATCGCCCCTGACGAAGCATGGTGCCCGCACTCACCCTGGTGGATATCCTTGAGTAGCCGGTGACCCGTATCCGCATCAACACATCTTTGGAAGATACCGGATACACTGCGCTTGTACAGCTCGCCGTTTATGATACTGTACATGTGCGCGCGGCGCCGGAGTTGCTTGGCCTGCACCTCGTCGTCCGGAAGTTCTCCATCGGCGATGTAGCTCATGAAGGGCTATGCCCAGGGTGGCACTTCCTGGATGACGAGGACGCTCATGTTCTCCGGTTGACGGGTGTCTGGGGGTCGTCCGGATGGCGTATCCGGAGCGGCAGCCCCCGGGCCGCTAGGCGAGCCGGCAGCCCCCGGGCCGCTAGGCGAGCCGGCAGCCCCCGAGTCTTGCAAGCCGGAAGGCGCTGCCTGGACGGAATTGGTGCGGGTCTTCTTCTTTGGCGGTTCTGCCGGCTCCGCTCCCGCCGTTCCGTCAGCCGGAACGGTTCCTGCCTAGACGATGGAGTCTGATTCTGGCGACAGGTTGATGGATGGCTTGCGCAGGTGCTCCAAGGAGACCCCTGGTGGGATGGCCTGCCTGGTGGAGCCGATCTTGGACATCCCATCGGCTGCCTTGTTGTTGACGCGGGGGATGTGGTGAAATTCGCACCCGTCGAAGGAGGTGCTGAGCTTCTGGATGTGGAACCGGTAGAGAGCCATGTTTGCGTCTCTGGCGTCCCATTCCTCGGATACTTGCTGCACCACCAAGTCCGAATCGCCGAAGCACAGGATCCAGTTGAAACCGATCTCCTTGGCCAGCCGGAGGCCGTGCGCCAGTGCCTCGTATTCGGCTACGTTGTTGGAGGCCTTGAAGTGGATCTGCAGTACGTACTCCAGCCGGTCTCCCTTGGGCGAGGTGAGCATGATGCCGGGTCCCAAGCCCCCGAGCATCTTTGATCCGTCGAAGTGCATCCGCCAATGGTCCGAATCCGGAGCCGGTGGGAGGTACTGGGTCTCGGCCTAGTCGAGGAGGAAGTCTGCCAACGCTTGCGACTTGATCATGAGCCGAGGCTCATACTGGATGGAGTAGGCGGCAAGCTCGATGTCCCACTTGGCGACTCGGCCGGTGGCGTCCTTGTTGCCGATGATTTCCGAAAGGGGTGCAGTGCACACGACCTTAATCGAATGCTCCTGGAAGTAGTGCTTGAGCTTCTTGCATGCCAAGTACATGCCGTAGCACATCTTCTGGTAGTGGGGGTAGTTCTGCTTGGAGAGGGAGAGAACCTCGCTGAGGTAGTAGACGGGTCTCTGAACCGGCTGAGCCTTGCCTTCCTCGGGGCGCTCCACCACCAGGACGACGCTGACGACCCGGCTGATGGCTGCTATCTAGAGCAACATTGGTTCCTTACTAGCCGGCGTGGCTAGAACCGGTGCTGTGGACAACATGCGCTTGAGGTCGTGAAACGCGGCGTCGGCTTGCAAAGTCTAGGAGAACTTGTCTGTCTTCTTCATCAGCTGGTACAACGGGAGTGCCTTCTCCCCCAGCCGGCTGACGAAGCGACTGAGGGAAGCAAGGCATCCGGTGAACTTCTGGACTCCAAGCAGGTTCCTAGGCGGCTGCATCCTCTCGATGGCCGCGATCTTCTCTGGATTTGCCTCGATACCTCGCTGTGAAATGAGGAAACCGAGGAGCTGGCCGGATGGTACCTCGAAGACGCACTTCTCTGGGTTCAGCTTCATCCGGTACTGGCGGAGGTTGCCAAACGTTTCTCCCAGGTCCTCGAGGAGGGTGCGCTTCTCCTTGGTCTTGATGACCATGTCATCCACGTAAGCGTGCACGTTTCGGCCTATCTGCGAGTGCAAGCATTTCTGCATACATCGCTAATAGGTGGCGCCCGCGTTCTTTAGGCCGAAAGGCATGGTTACATAGCAGAAAGCCCCATAGGGGGTGATAAATGATGTCTTAATCTGATCAGCCGGGTTCAGCCGGATCTGATTGTACCCGGAATAACAATCTAAAAAAGACAACAAATCACAGCCGGCCGTGGAATCGATGACTTGATCGATACGGGGCAAGGCGAAGGGGTCTTTCGGGCACGCCTTGTTCATGCTGGTGTAGTGGATACACATGCGCCAGGTCTTGTTCTTCTTTAGCACCAGGACTGGGTTCGCCAGCCAGTCCGGGTGGTACACTTCCATGATGAACCCGGCTGCAAGGAGCCGGGTGATCTTGTCACCGATTATCTTTCTCTTCTCTTCTGCAAACCGGCGCAGAGGTTGCTTGACCGGCTTGGCATCCAGACGCACGTGAAGCGAGTGCTCGGCGAACTCCTTCGGAACACCCGGCATATCCTTGGGGGACCACGCGAAGATGTCCCGATTCTCACGGAGGAAGTCGACGAGCGCGCCTTCCTATTTGCTGTCCAAGCCAGCGCCAATGGTGACGAACTTGGTCGGATCGAAGGGGTCGAGCAGGATCCTCTTCGTCTCCTTTGCCGGCTGGAATGCTCCTTCTCCAGCCGGTTTGCTTCTAGCCGGAATGTCCTGCTGGGCCATGGCCACATTGCGCATGATATCGCGCTTCTCTTTGGCTATGATGAGGGCCTCTGCCAGCTTGGAACCAGCTGAAGCGCACTCCATCGATCACCTGAAGCAGCCGGCGACGGTGATCACGCCGTGGGGTCCCGGCATCTTCGTCTTGAGGTAGGCGTAGTGGGGGATGGCCATGAACTTGGCGAGGGCGGGGCATCCGAGGAGAGCGTGGTAGGAGCTCGTTAGATTTACCACCATTAACCAGATTGGTTCGCGGCGGAAGTTCTCCTTGGTCCCGAAGATGACGTCTAGCTGGATTTTCCCCAGCGGGGCGCAGGCTGGCCCCCGCAGTACGCCGTGGAACGTCGTGGTAGTCGGGCACAGGTCACTTTCGTGAATGCCCAGCTTCTCCAGCGAGGACTGGTAGAGGAGGTTGAGGCTGCTGCCTCCGTCGATGAGGACGCGCGAGAATCGGCAGGTGCGCGCGTTGGAGACGATGAGGGGGTCGAGCACCATGGCGTAGCCCCCGGGAGTCGGTAGATGCTCAGGCTGATCCGCCCGGCTCCAGGTGATGGGGGTTTCTGACCATTTCAGGTACTGGGGGACCGAAGAGGCGACGGTGTTGACCTCCTTGGAGCGTCGCCTGCGGCTGTGCTTATCGTCCTACTCCGTCTCGAAAATGTGGTAGGCGGCGTACGGCTGGGGGTAGCTGTTGTTGTTGTTGTTGTTGCCACCGTTGCCGCCATTACCATCATTGCCGGCTCCCCTAGCTGGTGGTGGAGGTCTACCCGGTGGGGGAGGCGGGGGACGAGGCTGGTTGCCCTGGTCCTTTAGCTGGCGGGTCCAGCTGCAGTTCCGGGTGGTGTGCGTAGCCGGATTGAAGGGACCGCTATGCCACTTGCACGGGCCATCGAACATCTGGTCGAAGGTGAGCCGTGGCTTCTGCCTCCTTGCTTCATTAGCCGGCACGTCAGGCGGGCCCTCCACAGCATTGACCTGCCGCGCGTGGTAGCGAGGCTTCTGCTGTCCGGTCTGGCGATCCCCATGGAACCGGTTGTCATTGCCGTGGCATCTGGAGGATCCGACTTCTCCAGCCGGATTGCTGGGTCGGTCACGAGCCGGCTCCGTGGGAGTCAGACGGCCGTCCGCGTTTACTCGGAGGGGCTTCTTCATGGCGGCATCCGCCGTGGCGTACTGGTCCGCAACCGTCATGAGCTCCGCCATGGTTTTTGGCTCGTCGCACAGTAGCCGGTGGCGAAGCATGGTGCCCTCGCGGCAACCCTCGATGAAGAAACCGATGGCTTGGCTCTCCAGGATGCCCTCACAGGTGTTGCGCAGTTCCGTCCACTTGGCGAGGTACTCGCGGTCAGTCTCGTGGTCGGCCTGGACGCACAAGGCCAGGTCGCGCGGGCGCCCTGGGCGCTTGTACGTGCCGTTGAAGTTGCGGACGAACACTTTCTCGAAGTCAGGCCAGGCGTTGATGTTGTTGGGCGCGAGGCTATTGAGCCATGTCCTTGCTGACCCAGTTAGCATGAGGGGGATATAGCGCACGACTGTGCGCTTGTTCCCGTGGGCGATGCCGACTGCCGTAGCGTAGTCGGTCAACCAGTCCTCCGGTTTCATGATGCTGTCGTACTTGGGGGTGTCCCTGGGCAGGGAGAATTTATCCGGAAACGGCTCGTTCCGGATGCGGGGTCCGAAACAAACCGGACCGGTAGAATCTTCTTCCTCCATGACGCGCGCTTGAGCGAGGAGCTCGATGCGGTCGCGGGCATCCGGACAATCCGGGTTGGGCGCGCCTACCCGGCCTGAGAGACGGGAACCAGCTGGTCTGGGCGCTCCGGCTGGCGGAGGGGGAGGTGGCGGGTTGCTGTTCACCGTCTGCTCCTGGCGCGGCTGGCCCCTGTTACTGGAGCTGCGGCGCCTGCTGCGGGCCCTAGGCATCTGAGGGGAGGACGCCTGCTGGGTGTCGCGTGGCGCGCCCCTGCTGTTGGCCGGTAGCTCGCTCCTCCTGGAGTAGCTAAGGTCTTCCTGCATCTGCCGGTTGGCACCAGCCTGCTCGTCCGCGACGCGGAGGAGCTCCTGCACGCGAGCGTGCTGGCGGGCTCGCTCCTCGCCCTCTAGGCTGGGTAGTTCCTCTGCCGTGGCTCGCGCCGCGCGCAAGTTCTTGATGGGCGTGCTGTAGGTGGGCCATGCGAGGGCAGGCACGGGATCTGGCTCCCCGTCCTTTTCCAACCTACCGCCAAGCTCGCCGCCTTGACGTCGTATCTGGCCACGCCGGCTCGGCTCCGCGGTAGCCGGAGTGAGGCCGTGCACGCGGTCGTACTCGTGTCGGGTGATCTCGAGCTGCTTACGGGCTGCAGCTAGCTCCATGGCCTCATGGAGGAGGATCTGTCTCTCCATGCTGAAGTTGGCCTCCGCCTCCTCCGGGTTATCCCCGAGGTTAACCGGCACCAGGAGCCGATCAATGGCATCCTCCACCGGGTTCCGCGGCTGCGGGGGAGCGGAAGTTCCGACCTCGTCCGCGCCTCGCTCCCGCGGCTGGCGGGGATGGGAGCTGGAACCGGCCATCATGACCTCTACGCCGCGAGGTGCGGCGGAGGCGCTGCCATCTGAGCACGGCAGCTCCACGACAGAGACGATTTCCCTAGGGAAACGCTCTGGGATGGTGGCGACGTAAACGGGGAGGTCGCCGAATAGCAGAACGGTGCCGTTCACCGGGAAGGAGGTTCCGGCGAAGCAGGAAGCGTTGTCGATGATGCAGTCGAATTTGCCGAGCGTGAGCACCAGGCCGGAGGCCACGCGCTCACCGGCTGAAGTGCGGGGTCCCGTGCAGAACGTGACTCTGGTCGAAGCCATCCAACCCCATGGTGGGCGCCAACTGTCGTTGTATTGGGAACGACAGTACCTGAGGAGGTTAGATAGAGGTGTGGGGACTAGTAGGGAAGCTATCGACGGCGTCCACAGGCGGGATTGGGTACAAGCAAATGTAGTGGGACGCAAGAAGTACCCAGGTTCGGGGCCCTCGTGGTGAGGTAAAACCCCTACTCCTGCCGGATCTGACTATCTGGAATACTGGAACTACAAGTGCTCCTTGAGCTGCATACGCTAGCTACTACCTTAAATGCTGTAAGACCAACCCTTTCTACTGAGGCCTTGCCTCTCCTTATATAGGCATAGAGGCAAAGGTCTCACTGGCCAGTCCGACAGGCGGGCCCCACAGGCGGGTCCCAGCCGACTAGTCATCTACAGTGTCCAGTATGGCTTGTCCTGTCAGAGTACGAGCGGTATGGCTGTCGTAGGCACAGTGGACGCCGTGCGAGCCCGTCGTCATCACCGGCCACTGTTCCCGCGTCACCCACGCAAAGTCTTCGGTATGGCCGGGTAGTTGCCAGTCTTGTCACCGTACAGGGCGTACAGTGCACTGATACACACGTTGTCCTGTCCCATTGATTGAGTCCGGCTACATCGCCGTATCCAGCTGCCTCTTGCTGATCCGGCTACCGGGGATAACCGACTTGTCTTGCCTTGTCCGGCTGCATCTGGTCAGCCGGACGCGATCCGACTGTCTTGTTTCTTATTCGGTTGGGGTACCTGGGGATCATCCCCCTAACAATGTGAAAAGAACACACATGGAATGACACTGGTGGATCCATAGGTGGATTGTGAAAAGAGCACACATGGAATGACACTGGTGGATCCATATGTGGTATGTGAAAAGAACACACATGCAATGACTCTGGCTGTTGTTAGTAAAAAGAACACACATGCAATGACACTGGTGGATCCATAGGTGGATTGTGACAAGAGCACGCATGCAATGACTCTGGTTGTTGTTAGTAAATAGAACATACATGTAATGACACTAGTGGACCCATAGGTGGATTGTGAAAAGAGCACACATGCAATGACACTGGTTGTTCCATATGTGGTATGTGAAAAGAACACACATGCAATGACTCCAGTTGTTGTTAGTAAAAAGAACACACATGCAATGACACTAGTGGACCCATAGGTGGATTGTGAAAAGAGCACACATGCAATGACACTGGTTGTTCCATATGTGGTATGTGAAAAGAACACACATGCAATGACTCCAGTTGTTGTTAGTAAAAAGAACACACATGCAATGACACTGGTGGATCCATGTGTGGTCTCTGAAGAGAACACACATTTCAATGACACTGGTGGATCCATATGTGGTATGTGAAAAGAACAGTCATGAAATGACTCCAGTTGTTGTTACTAAAAAGAACACACATGCAATGAGACTGGTGGATCCATAGGTGGATTGTGAAAATAACACACATGCAATGACACTGGTGGATCCATATGTGGTATGTGAAAATAACACACATGCAATGACTCTGGTTGTTGTTAGTAACAAGAAGACACATGCAATAACACTAGTGGATCCATAGGTGGATTGTGAAAAGAACACACATGCAATGACACTGGTTGTTGTTAGTAAAAAGAACACACATGCAATGACACTGGGGGATCCATGTGTGTTCTCTGAAAAGAACACACATTTCAATGACTCTTTGTCTTCCGGTTCGTCCTCGTCTTCGTCAACGCCATGGTCCCTGCCATTGCCGCCGTCGGTGTCCTCCTTTTGACGACTCGACACCACCCCTTCCTCGAATAAGCGCACTATCTCCTCGTCGGAGTCCTCCTCCTCCTCTTCGTAGTCCCACAGGTCCACGTCACTCTCCTCCGCTTCTGCCTCCAACTGATCGATGAATGCCTCCTCGTTGGCCGAGTCGGACTCGTCCAAATAGCTATCTCCTCTCTTCTTCTTGGTCTTCTTCTCGTTCCTCTTCTTGTCCGTACTCGCCGGTGCAAAACATGTCGCCGTCCTGGTTGCTGCTTTGCGCTCGTCCAATGCTGTAGGTACCCCATGCTCCTCCTGCGCGGCCGGTACGAGCTTCGATGTCGCGGTGTCCTCGAGTGCCGATGTCGATGGATCCTAGCACGGTCAGACACGACGTGCTGCCTCAGCAGGCGACTCGCGAGCGCGGACAATGCAGCGAAGAGCCAGGGATGCAGGACGGTCAGTGGACGGCTTGGACCTGCCATTGCCACGGCGAGGGGGCATCGTGCTCGAGGTAGTTGCTCCGAATGGTCGATGGCAGGTACAGAGAGTGGGGTGCCGATCTGATCAAGGACGAGCATCGGTTTTGTGCATCGTGTCCATGCATGCATTTGTTGATTATCAAAAAAAAGTAATATCTCACGTACTGAACATAATTTGATCACAACAAAAGTGGCACAGCGTATTCTAGACTCGTAAATATCCCGTGCGTGCCTGTCACGTGGAGTTCGACGGAGTTTGACAGAGTTCGACGTGCCGACGTGATCGTGCAGCAGTTGCGCGCGTCATTGCCCCATCAACACGTGACACACGCACACGGGATGTGGGTGCCGATTCCCGTGATGACCACCCGACTAGCACTCCCCTTATTATATACTGGATTTTGGGCGGTGCCGAAGACCATTGAAGTGTCCATCGCAATAAAGACAAGTCCCATCGATTCCCTACCCCTGCCTCCCTGGCTTCTTTGAGAAGGTAGACCGTACACAATGGTCTTGTATAATAGTACTAGTACTACTAGACCATGGCTGTACTCTTTGACTCTTCTCCCACAGTAATGACTATCTCCTTACTCCTGCTGCCGCCACACTCACCCTGCAAGCCATGGCTCCACTGAGGAGGGGGAGAGGCCGGTCGACGATCCTCGTGGAGAAAAGGGAGAGAAATCGCCGCGAGGCACTTCTTGCTCTACCAGCCGCTCAAGCCCACCCTCTCATCGAGGCCCAATCTCCGCCGATAATGGTGCCAAATGTTCTAGCAGGCGATGGCTCGTCCCGGTATGGTCTTGTTGTTCTACTTCTTCTCCATCTCCCTCTCCATCATGATCTTAATGAGCTTCTTCTTGTTTTTCTTCTTCTTCTGGCTCTTCCTCTTCTACGTATTACAGGCTGACCGTGGAGCCCGAATCCACCATGATGGAGGCGTTGCAAGACCCGTTCGGCCCCGTTCCATGTCTCAGCGAGGTAGCAAATCTCCACGTTGTTATTTCTCCGAGTTATGATGTGGATTTCTTAGATGTTGTCCGCCCCGCATTGGTTTTTCTTCTTCTTTTGCGAGTTGTATTAGTTTTCATGAATATGACTGGATATCTTGGTCTTTCCTTAATACCGCTGTTCATAGTTTCACTATGGATTTTTTGTGATTAGGATTAGTTTATCGTGGTCATGAATAGATCTCTAGGTCCATTTTTTAACACTGCGGCCAATAGATTCAATGGGAATTTTTTTGATCTGTATTAGTATTCACTTGGGACCTAGAGTGTAATTATAGAATTCCTATTTCAATTAACATTAACGATGCAGCGATCGAAGGCCGAGTACCGTGACAAGGTGGCCGCGATCAGTTCCAAGATTGCCAACCAACATGAGCTTGCATGCTCCCTTACCCAAGCTAATGAGATCCTACACAAGCAATTATCTGTGCAGAAGGAGATCTCGCTGGATTTTGCACGTGACATCGTGAGGCTGCAGAAAGTGCTCGACCATAACTTGAATAGGCAAGAACATGCCATCAAGATAATCAATGAGCTCATGGAGGAGAAGAAGAATCTCGTGGAAAGGCGCATTCTCCTGCAGGACGAAGTCACCGAGGCACTCAGAGGACGCGTCGAGGAAACCAAGGCTACCATCCGAGCCTACCATGATAGGAACCGTTGCCTGGATGCAGTCAAGGAGATAAAGGTGGACATGAGCAGAGGGATCACCGTACTCGAGGGTGTTCGGAAAGAGAACGAGGAGCTAAGGGCATGTTTGGAGGCGTATCGGAGCAATGCTCAAGTCTGATTCCCGTTAGTAGGGACACGAATATCAGTTCGTCCTCCACTCCTTTTGTAATGTTTAGGGTTCAGGGAGCAATTCCCAAGTCTGCTTCACATTCTAGGGTGCAATAAGAATCCTAGGGCAACTCCTTATATATCTGGACATGTGTTGGTGTCCATGTTCATGAATGGACACCATGTGCTCTTTCCATTATGTATCTGGACATAGGTTTCTGCATTATGAGTTTGCCACTCTCCCACTACTATTTGGTGATATTGGGAAAAAACCCACAACACACTAAACTGCAGATAAATCTTATTTGTCTTTGAAATTGAAATTATGAAAGTGCCACTAGTCAATTCATAAAATGTTGATTAGTCCTAGATAGCTTCTTCCTTGAAATTATGACAGTGCCACTAGTCAATTTAGTTATTTATGGAAACTAACCAGCTTGTCCTGGTGAACTGAACAAACCATAATATGTATTTTTGTTGTAGGGAAAGAGGCGAAAGATCAACCAGGACCTGGCGACCTGGCTAAATGACAAGATAGCAATCCAAAGGGAGAAGCAGAATTCACAGAAACTGGCCTTTGACCAACTGCGTGTGGAACTCGTGGTCCTTTCTGACAAGCGCCAGAAACTGAAGGAGTTAAACACCGACTAGGCGAAGCTACACAGTGAAGGTTGCGCCTCGACTAGGAAGCAGACGGAGATCATGAAAGGGATCTTGAAGGAAAATCGTATGGCTACGGACAAAATTCTCCAATCCGTGACGGAGCGCTAGAACCTACAACTGAAGCACGACATAGTACTGAAGGAGCTGGCCAATCTTAGGGAGGAAAACAGGCAGCTCCGGGCCAGGCTCGCTTGAACACAACATGTCTATTTAGTACTGAACTGCCCGGTTTATCCTCTGCAGTGGTGATTTTGTAAGCGTGAACTTAACTCTATGCACGATATGTGTGTTTGTCTGAAATTAGTTTGCTCGAGGATTGAGTTTGGCTTAGTTCGGAAAGCGCAACTGCAAGTCTTACAATTAACTAGTTTCAGGCATTAGCACAACATAAATTATTCATCTTGAATTTCCTTTATCCTCTATAGTTTGTCCTTGTTCACCCTTGCGCGCCTTGTTTAGTTCCTTTAACAGATCCGCAATGCAGTACTCTAGCTTCTTCTTATCTTCCCTGAGCTGATCCCTCTCCTTTTCTGCATTATGAATCAGCAACCCGTGACTATCCTGAAGCTTCTTTGCAGTTCCAACAACCAAGCTCCCATCGATTCCGTCAGTTAGCTCTAACTGCAAATTCTCGATTTCTTGTTCCAGCTCCTTATTTCGTACCGACAGCTTGTAATTTTTTCAGCTGCATCACTTACATCAGTAAATCTCCCCGACCTTTCCAACTCACACATCTCCCATAACTGAGCCAAACATTTCTTAAGTGCGTCTGGCCACTCAAGATCCACCCACTCTACTGCTATACACACCGGGCCAACCTAAAAACACACACACTATAGTGTTATGAACATGCACGATACATTTTACTTCATGTCACAGTTGCACATAATGTAAACAAACCTGATTTGTACAGCCCAAAAACCTTCTCCCAGTGTTACTGCCTTCGAATGCAACATATCTCCTCAGTTTTAGCCCATGATCACATGGCACTTCTCCATCGAGATCTAGGCCCTCCCATTTGGAGTCGTACATCATCCATGGTACCTATAGGTAAACGCAAAGATGAAATCGAACACGATTGCATGCACATATGGAGATCACATCAAGAGATTTACCATTACCTAACCCTAGCCCGAGAAAACATAGGAACTCACATCGTGGAAGGAATACTCCAAGTCGGAGAGAAGGCTATCGCTGCTCGACTGGTCGTCCTCCCCATTCAAGGACAGCATGGCGAATGCGTCGTCACAGGCAACGGCGTCGGCGTCGGCATCGGCGAGAGAGAGAGAGAGAGAGAGAGAGAGAGAGAGAGAGAGAGAAGCCCTTCTACCGCTGCAACAATGACTAAATTGGCATGTTACAATAGTTTAATGGATACCATGCCCTTTCCCTAGATTACTATCTCCTGCCTGATATCGATTCTCTTCACACATTCGCATTTCAAATATTAAACCTACACTCCCTCCATCACAATTTCATTGCCTAACGAAAACATACCAGTATATTACATCATCTAAAGAAACAAAATCATGTCAACTACAAGGTACTTATGCATCACTTCTTCAGTCATGGTTTCACAAAACATTACATTACAATCTCTCAACAAACATAATCACAACATGGTTTCACAAAACATCACATTACAATCTCTCAACAAACATAATCACAGAAACAAGTATATTACATCAACTCAAGAAACAAAATCATGTCGACTACAAGGTACTTACACATCACTTATCCTGTCATGGTTCACAAAACATTACATTACAGTCTCTCAACAAACAAAATAACAGAAACAAGTACAGTACATCATCTAAAGAAACATAATCATGTCAACTACAATGTATTTATGCATCACTAGTCCAGTCATGGTTTCACAAAACATTACATTACAATGTCCCAACAAACATAATAACAGAAACAAGTACGGTACGTCATCTTAAGAAACATAATCATGTCAACTACAATGTACTTATGTCTTATTACAACAACGATGGTTTCAGTGAGTGACATGTCCGAAAATCTCAATAGCTCGCACAGCATTATATGACAATCTCTCAACAAACATAATCACAGAAACACGCTCTAAATGCAACAACAGTCAATATTACAAATACAGGCAGGGGAACCCCGCGGTCCATATGACAAGCCCAAGGTAGCAGCTCTCATCAGATCTCATCAACGTCGACCACCTCATTCTGTTCAGCCACTACAGGCGCATCTACATCCACTATAACCTTTTCAACAACATTAGAAATGGTACCAAGGAAGAACACCTTCCTAGTTCACTTATTTCGCCGCATAGTCTGCATAAGATCTTCAGTATCCAAAACATCTATGAATAGCTGCTTCTTATGATGCCACCACCGGATTTTTGCCATCTGCTTAGGGACATTACTGATTTCCTTACCGATCATCTCTCTCATTTCATCAAGAGTTATGTTTTGGAATCGACAGTGATCTCCATAGTACATGACGAAAATGGCTTATTAACTCCCTCATCAAGTTTTTCCATGTATGAATCCACCTCTATGCGTATACTGAACTTATCTAAATCAGCATCTATTGGTCCGTATTCTCTAGGAGCAGAAGCTCTGGTAGGAAGATCTCCAGCATCTGCATACATATCATCAATCATCACTTCAGGTTTCACCTTATGATCAGCCGCACAACACTCCCAAACCATCTGAAGCTCATGGGAGTGCTCAATTCGCTGATAGGTATCATTCTTGCTGCGCCACACCAATTTTGTCCTCTGTCAAGAACCCCAGGGAATTCTAGCGGCAAGCATATCTACTAGCTCCGAAATAGACACAACCTCTTTGAATTTCACAAGAAGATGCACATCTTGCCCGAACACAACCCTCTCGCAACCCAAATCAAGTTTTGCAGTGTACTGCCGAACATGAACTGTGAACTCATATAGGTCCCTTGTATCAAAGTTGTGCCTAATTTGATTAAAAAGGGGAACATTTCAGTTCATTCAATTCTATTATGCCGTAACTAATCTACTTGCAAGATAAGGCATAGATAAGAAAAATTCACCTCTCGTTCTTCTCATGGGTTTTTTTCTTCGAGATATGGGTGCTGCATTCGCCCACCGGAGCCGAACAATCCATCGCTGGCCTTGCTTTTCTCTTCAACCCGCTGCTCGTAGGTACCTTGGGAGAAGAATCCTTGTTAGCCTCCTTGCTAACCAGGGCTAAAGACCTCGCCGCTGCTACGCGTTGAGCCCCAGACTTGGGCCCCGACGGACCCGAATCAGTCGGTGACGTAGCTACAACCTTCGCCTTGTAAGACATGCTGGGCCGCCACCGTCGGATTCAGTGTCAGGGGAGGAAGAAAAAAGGTCCTCCGCTGCCGGTAGATTTAGCGTCGGGAAAGGGAAGAAAAGGGATCGTCGCCGTTGCCGCAGCAAGATTCAGTGTCGAGAGTTAGGAAAGTACAATAATGGATTTGCCCCTACGATACATGCAGGGTGGTTAAGAAGAGTGACTGGCGAAGGAGGGGCACAGCAGGAACTAGTGTAATGGAATATCCTGACTGAACGGGCGCTATTTGAAAATATTGGGTTTGGCCATCATTCACTTGAAAGACCACTCTCAGCAATTGGCGCCCCAACTTTTTGAATCGTGGTGATAAAAATCAACTTGGGTACCACATTGCCTGGGCGACCCAACTTTCGGGCCGCAAAATGATATTCTTCACCATGGTGGCACTTAGGCTAGAGATTACAATTACTTGTTATGAGTTATATTTGGAGTTGGATGTTTCTATGAAATTGTGGTGTTTGTTGGAACCATCTAGTGCTCAAGGTGACAGTGTGGGGTTATCTAGATGGGGGAAAGCGAACTTTGAGGAGTGCTGTTATAGCCCTACCATGGATTAGAGTGTCCAACCGGAGAGTAGTTCAGAGTAGTATCATAAAGGGAAGATATTTATATGAGAGTGTTCACTAGCGAAAGTATGATCCCTAGGCCTTGTTTCTAAGCATTGAAACAACATTTGCAACTAGATCTGTTACATGTTTGCTTGCTTCCATCTTTATTTCAATTTGCCTTTAGTCTCTTCCACGCCATCAAGCTATTTTCTGGCACCGTTGTCTTTTATCCTTACCACTTATAATTATCCATACCACTTGTATTTCACTATCTCTTCGCCGAACTAGTGCACCTATACACCTGACAAGTGTATTGGGTGTGTTGGGGACACAAGAGACTTCTTGTATCTTGATTTCAGGGTTGCTTGAGAGGGATACCTTTGACCACTTCCTCCCTGAGTTCGATAAACCTTGGGTAATCCACTTAAGGGAAACTTGCTACAGTTCTACAAACCTCTGCACTTGGAGGCCCAACAACTATCTACAAGAATAGAAGTGCGTAGACATCAGTACCCGGAAGTGCCGGAGGACATCCAAGAAGAAGTCGGAGACTGGCAGGCTTACGCCATGTACCAGCTGAGATTTGAGGTACACCTTCTCTCCGGGTTGGGGAGAAGGGGCCACCTCGCCGGCCGGTGCCGCCTGCCAGACTAAGCCCTCCGCTGTAGGGAGATACCCCTCGGCGACTAGCTCCTGCAGATCTTCGGCGGAGAGATCAGAGCCTCTCCACATCCCCTTGTGGGAGTCGTTTTCTTCTTCAGCGGCTTCGGGCGCCACTCGTTCTTGGTCATCTCCGGTGGACTCCGTCATGGCGGAGACAGGAACGACCACACCCTCTGGTGGGATGGTCACTCCCTGGGATGGCTCCAGTGTAGCCTCGAGAATAGCCACCATGGAAGGAGCAGAGCTACCGGAGGCCATTACGACAAGGAGAAGGTGGAGGAAGAAGGGCTCTGGATAGGGTTTTCGTAGAAAAGCTTGAACGGTCGCGCGACAGGAGGAAGACGAAGATTGGAAAGCGAATGCGGGTAAAAGAGAAATAAATTAACCACGGTGGAAATATATGAGCCTCGCATCAAGATTCGTGCAAAGAGATCTGATGGATGGAACGTTGCCAACATGGAAGTGAGCGTGCGAGGTAATTTCACCACATCCTCCATCCTTTGCGGCTCCACCGTTTCAGATTTCATGTGCGCGAATATAGCCGATGATTAATTCTCTGTTTCTGTGAGTTTCAAGATAACGTAGGATGTACCCTATGCCAACCTCCTGACAGTTGCAGTGAAGGGTCACATCCTAAGATTCCATCGAAGACGGGGATTGTCCGACTCTGGAAACAAAGACTCAAGGAATCTCCGGCTACATTGCGAAGCCAGAGAGGATTGCAGGGTTCTTTGGGACACCTTTGAGATATTGCTTGACAGATTGCCATCATCACTTAGATGGGATATTCGGAGATCAACGAGCAAGACGGCGCAAGATTTCAAAGTCCTCCGGGGGCTACTGTTGGGGATATGCTATATGGGTATCCTCATAGCATGTCACCAATTCGCCTAACCCGGGTGGCCCATAGTTGGTAGCAAGGCCTATGGCCTGCTGGGTGGCCCAGTTAGACGGATCCTAAAGAGAGGCTCGTGCTGGATAGAAGGAAGGCTACACAGGAGTCACCGACATACTCGGAGCCGTGGAGTACAAGACACGGAAGACTAGTTCGTATTAGTGTAGGACTCTTTACCCTATCCGGCAAGGACCTTTCCCTGTAAACCCTAGGTCTTGGCGCATTTATACCAGCCCGTGGGAACCTTTAGGGCACAACCTCTCAGATTGCAGCGTACAACACGCAACACCTTGCACAGCGAACCTATCTCTGTAATTCGGCGTATTTCCATTATAGTGATTTATAGAAGGAGTAGAGTTCTGCCACCGTTGTGGGACTTGAACCTAGGTAAGCTGTGTTACCTCGTACCCGCCAACTCTCTGCCTTACCCACGTCTCTAAACACGCACTGTGAGGACCCCTCCATGGCGTACTCGTCGGCAATACCGTGCCACCCAACATCAAGATGAAGGAAATCTAACACAAACACATAATGAACAATATCACATAATAATCTTTATCTCAATTCAATCTCATACTAGGGTTTCTCCATCTCCCCAAGAACAAAGGAAACAACTCACACATGAAGGCAATCAACATCATGGATATAATATCGATGAAGTATGATGATACAATTCGAAGACAAGTGCAAATAAAAGATTCAATCTAGAATTACAACAAGTAACCAAAGGGGATCGGTGATGGAGACATTGTTGATAAAGATGACGATGTGGATCGATGTGGAAGCCTTCAAGATCCTAGTCCCTTCTCCGCTTGTGTGATGGTGATGGTGTAGATCTGATTGGTGATGACCAACAAGTATAGGGGGTGTATTGCAGTATTTTCGATAAGTAAGAGTGTCGAACCCAACAAAGAGCAGAAGGTGCTGGCTAGTGGTATGGATCAGGAATTCTCTGCAAATACTTAGCAAACGGATTTTTAGGGGTTTTTGATAAAGCAAGCAAACAAAGTACGAGTAAATGAAAGACAGTAAGAATGAATGCAGCAAGTGGCCCAATCCTTTATGCAGCAAAGGACAAGCCGATTGTATTACTTAAGATGACCAAACGTTCTCGAGGACACATGGGAAGACTGTCAAGTGCTTTCGCTTCATATAGTCGATTAATCTTCTTTAGCTTGCTAAGTGTTGTGTGGGTGAACCTGTGCTAATGTACCGCCCCATCCAAGACTAATACATACTTGTGATTATACCCCTTGCAAACATCCGTAAGTACAAGAAAGTAATTAAGGTAGAAACCTAACCACAGCTTTAAACTCTAAGACCCTTACGTCCCTTGTGCAATGGTTTCCTAACGGGGGTTCAGGTTTCTGTCACTCCGACAACCCCTACGATTAGTAGCCAAATACACAATGCATTCCCCTAGGCCCATATAGGTGAAGTGTCATGTAGTTGACGTTCACATGACACCACTAGAAGAAGTACACCACAACTTAAATAACAATCTATTGAATCTTTCTCAACGCAACTCCACTACTAACAACAAGACTTCTCCCATGTCCTCAAGAACAAAACGAACTACTCACAAGACATCATATGGATCATGATCAGAGATGGAATAATGATGTATAACAATCTGAACATAAACAATAATTCAATGGTTCAGTCAATAGCATCAACTACAAGGAGTAATCAACACCGGGAAAGTTTCCCCTATGAACTATGCAAGATTCAATCAATTGTTACAGCAATATGGAGATGGTGATGAGGGTGCTGATGGTGATGATCCCGATGAAGTCTAGCTTGATGGTGGTGTTGATGGCGATGATCTCCCCTCTCTGGGAAGGAATTCCCCCGGCAGAAATCTATTTGCTGGAGAGATCTTTCTCTCTCGGTGTATTCCGCCCCACAGAGGCGGCGGAATATTTCTGTGGTCGCTCCCCGAGTCTTAGGGTTTCGGGAGGATGATATACGCCAGAGGAGAGAGGCTGGAGTGGGCCAGGGCAGCCACACCACCTCCGGACGCAACCTAGGCCTGCCCGCGCCATGGGGTGGTGTGGGCCCCCTGTGGCCCACCTCCACTCCATCTTCTGGCATCCTTAGTCTTCTGGAAAAATAGGATTTTCCGTATATTTTCCTAGATTTTCTAATCTTCGCGAATTTTGCCTCCAAACAGGACATTTTCCATTAGAATCCTGACTGCACCGGTCCATGCTCCAAAAGTCATCAACCATGCAAAAATAGATGAAATAACATAAGTATCACCTCTCAATACGAAATATATCAATGAATAATAGTGAATTAAGACATAGAATAGTGATGCAAAATGGACGTATCAACTCCCCCCAAGTTTAGACTTCACTTGTCCCCAAGCGAAACTGAGCTCAATAAACATGACCTCAGGTTTATGGAGTGAAGAGTCGATAAAAGAATACAGACAAGAAGCATCACATTCATCAAAAGCATAGATCATAATAGAAGACAACTCACTATAATATAACTTAACTTGCAATGAGTAAAGGAAACACAATAAAGATACATAAAGTGAATCATAATTGGTGATGGCAAACTTAGCTCTTGGTCGAAGAATAGTTGATAATTTGCTGGAGTTCACAAATAGCTGGTTTTTCAATGATAGCTTTCAAAGTAGTAAACATCAAGATAAGAGCAATGTGCAAAACAAAGAACATAAGAAACATGAATGAATAAATCATCATATGAATGAATGAAACACATCAACTCAAAATACTTGCTGAGATAGAAGGGAATATGTTTACTGACTCAACTACAAAGTAAAAGAAAGGCCCTTCAAAGAGGGAAGCAAGGATTGCAAGTCTCATAAAGAGCTCCCAAAAATTATGATACTTACTAGCTTTCAGCTCTCATTGCCCCTATCATAGGCATCTTTAGGTGATTAAGGTTAAAGTGATCAAAAATGAGGATATGCATTGACAAGTTGTAAGTTGAGAATCTCATGTCCCTTGAATACGAGGGCCGCTCCTCATGCTACTCAAGTTTAGTCACCGGTAAGTTCTTGTCATCGTAAGCATATGTGTATCATTGAGAACCGCCAACGGGGTACCCCTTGCCCGATGATACGAAAGAATCCCCATATCAAAATGACAAGGCAAGCAGACAACAAGTATCTCAGCAATCTTTTTATGTACCATGGGAATATGGTGCTTTTTTCTCTCTTTCCTCTTTTCATAATATCTCTTTTTTTCTTTTCTTTTTTTTCTTCTCAATATCGGACTCTTTTTTATAAGAAGAATGCTTCATAGATACTCGTTATGGTTACGCTGCAGGTTTCCACCATGTCAGCATGGATTAGACCAGCGGCCCAGGCGTTTCTCTAACACATATGCATAACTCCATGGACTTACAAGCTCCCCTTTCATTTCACACCGACGACATCCATAGACAAAAGAACATGATATCAACTTGGTACAAAGTACCAGTGCAATGTTGAAAGCGTTCCCCATGACAGCATGATTCTGCTAATTCACAACTTACAAAGCGCAATCATATACGCAACATAGGTGAGCACAATGGTTCAAGTTTATTAAATGCAAGAAAGTAAAGTGTGCCATCAAGTTCGTGAGAGCTTTAATCACTAATTTTCACATAACAAGTTTAATTTGGGAGGTAGATAAAACAAGAATTTACTTGGAATAGCAATAATGCTACTAGGTAGGTATGGTGGACGCAAATGGCAAAGGTTTTGGTTTAAAGGAGTGGATGCACGAGAAGAATTCCCTCTCAGTACAGGTTTTTGGCTAGCAAGGCTGAGTAGCAAGTACAAGAGTTGAAGTAAACAACCAAACATACAAGTGATAAAGACAAACATGCAATCTTCCTTGGAAGCACAAAAGATCTTAACTAGAGAATACTAGACTTATGAGCAAATCAAGAAAGAAAGATGATGAAATTATTTTTCTTTAGAGTACTTCTATCTTTTTATTTTCAACTCCCAAAAAGGTGTTGCTACTAACCGAGCTAGGTTTGCCAAAACCAACTAAATTAACTCAATGATCCCAGAGTGCTACCAATACTAACAACAAGATCAATCATATAACCACGAATTGAAAACTAATATAAGCTATGCAAAATAGTGAATGATAGAACTTCTCATTAATATTCCATAACGGAAACTCACACCAAGGGATACATATCTAACGAGAGAGGGGACACTTCCATAATTCAAACCATACTACATAATAACTCCTCTATTCATGATATGACTCTACTAAAAAGGTAAAAAGATAGAAGATAGTGATATGATACCACGACACTCCCCCAAGCTTGGAACAAACCAAGGGGATGCCAAACCTGATGACGAATTACTCCTTCGGTGTTGGTGGTAATATTTTCTTAGTTGACATGAGGAAATCTTCCAGCATCTTGCGAAGCCTATTATTCTCCCATTGAAGCATGTCCACCTTCCTCCTCAAGTCTCGGTACTTATCGCAGAACTCCTTAGTGACTCGTAGGGCTTCCGTTGATGCAGGGCAAGAGACTAAAGGTACCAGCCCCTGCTTGGGGTCATGGAGATCTTCCTCTATAGGCTTCTTCCCTTTATCTTTGGCAGACGCCATTATGCTTCTAAACCTTCAAAGAGTATGTCCTGGCAGAAACAGATCGAAACAAAAACACGACGAAAACATGATATACGAACCTCGGAGGATCCGGGGGGTTATATATTACGAAGTTTCTTATCAAAAGGAAGGTACTGGGAGAAAACGGGTCAGAGGCGGAGTCCGGGGTGGACTCACCACCTGGTGGCACGGCCAGGGGAGGGCCCACGCCACAGGGTGGTGTGAGCCACCCTGGCTCCATTTCCGTCCTTTTTTCGCTTCGTAGCTTTCCATATTAACTGAAAACTGCAAAAATATAGTTGTATTGCATTTTCGCGGAACTTTTCTTACCATAACCGTTACCTATTTGAAAACAGACTCTACAGGTCTCTGAATTTGGTATCTGGTAGATTCTTCCGGAGTCACCACTTGAATAACATCAATATCTTCATCTTCATACACTTATTACTTGAGTCATAAAACCTTTCTATTCCTTATTACACCATTATCTCCACTTCCTGGAAATTTCTTTCACACAAAACTTCACACAGTTCTAATTAGCAACATTAGTATAAGTGAAGTGATAAAACATTTTGAATCCAACTTCAACTGAAAACCATCAAAACATAAGCTACTGTAGCAACTCCTTCCGAAAACCCAAAAAGAATTCAAAAAGGAAATTGAATAAAGAAGCAAATGCAAGAGTGGCAAAATCTGTCAAAACAGACCAGCAGGTAAAATCAGTTTTTTAGAAAGTCTTCTGTTGCTCAAATCAAAAAGTGCAAAACTAATGAAAGTTAAATAACAACCTGGGGCAGAAGCTCAAAAAATTACAGCTCAATCCGACATACAGAGATCTCTCACAAATGTTTACGGTGAAGCACAAAAATCTGTTTCGGGACAGCAACTTCCCCAAATATTACTTCTCTCTCATTAGAGTTTGATCTTGACACAAAAACCAAACAAAACTGATAAGGAGCGGTTATTACCGAAGTAATAACTTCCAAGACTCAAAGAAACAAAAACAAACTAAAAGCAAAAAACAAATTGGGTTGTCTCCCATAAAGCTCTTTCTTTATAGCCATTAAGATGAGCATGATAATTTTGAAGAAACTCTCATAGGGATATGAATTGAAGTGAAAGAGAGCATTAAGAAGCAAAAACACACACATTTAAGTCTAACCCACTTCCTATGCAAGGGGATTTTGTAAGTAAACAAGTTATTGAAACCAGAGGCAACTTGCATAAGAAGGCAAAATAAGTGCAACATAAAAACTTTCAACATAAAACGAGGATACTTGATATTATTGAGATACATAAGAACACTTTTCCCTCTCTCATAGTAGCTTTCAGTATCATGCATAAACTTAACAATATAGCTATCACAAGGACCATCATAGCACTGATCACTTATTCTAACAGAAAACACAGGAATACTAGCTCTCATAACACTACTATGTGAAACAATATTAGAGGTATCCTTACAAAGGATAGAGTGTCCCTCTTTTTCATATTTAGTAACAAAGTCTTTCACATTTGCTATTATAGGTTCATCAACCATTTGTTTATCAGGTTCAACAGCTTTATTCATACTTTCATTAACCATACTAGCTATCATAGAATGTTCCCTTACCTTAACTGGGAAAGGCATTTTCTCAATGTAGGGTTTAGGTAAAACATGATTAGCAGTATAAACTTCAGTATTTCTTACAGGAACACTCTTAGCAATATCTTTATAAGGTTCATGATACTTATTCCACTTCTTTTTAGGCACTTCCATATAGGAAGCAAAAGCCTTAAAATAAGAAGCAATAGCTTGAGAGTCTAGACCATAAGCATTTTTAATATTTTGGAAGTCATTAGTTCCCATAAAAGATTCAATGCATTCATAATCATAATTTATACCTGACTTTCTACCTTTGTCATTCTCCCAAGCTTCAACATTGTCTTGAATACGATCTAGAAGGTCCCATTTAACTTCTTCTTCCATGCGAGTGAATGATCCAGCACAAGAAGCATCCAATAAATCTTTATCATGTAGAGAGAGCCTTGCATAAAAGTTATTGATAATAATATTGGTGGGGAGCTCATGAATGGGACATTTGAGCATTAGTAACTTCAATCTCCCCCAAGCTTGAGCTGTACTCTCTCCATCAAGAGGCCAAAAGTTGTATATTTGATTCCGATCTTTATGAATCTCACTAGGAGGATAAAACTTTGAATAAAAGAGAGGCAATATTTCCTCCCATTCCAGAGCTTGACCATTCTTCAGCAGCTTATACCATTCCTCAACTCTTCCTTTCAGCGATAATGAGAATAACTTCTTCTTAACTTGATCTATAGTAATACCTGCACACTTGAACAACCCACATAATTCGTGTATAAAGAGCAAATGATCACCAGGATGGACAATTCCATCCCCAACATAGTAGTTATCCATAACACGATCAGTAATTCTTGTAGGTATCTTGAAAACATCATTCTCAACAGGTGGTGGCTTATCCACTACCTTAGCAGTCGTAGTAGCATTACCAAATAAGAAACTCAGCGAATTATCCATAACGAAAATAAAGCGACTAGTAGAAGTAAACAACACTCACAGTAGAAGTTTCCTTTACCAGTTCCACTCTCCAATAGCGCTTCACTCCCTAGCAACGGCGCCAGAAAATAGTCTTGAAGACCCACAAGTATAGGGGGTGTATCGCAGTATTTTTGATAAGTAAGAGTGTCGAACCCAACGAGGAGCAGAATGTGCTGGCTAGTGGTATGGATCGGGAATTCTCTGCAAATACTTACCAAATGGATTTTTAGGGGTTTTTGATAAAGCAAGCAAACAAAGTACGAGTAAATGAAAGACAGTAATAATGAATGCAGCAAGTGGCCCAATCCTTTATGCAGCAAAGGACAAGCCGGTTGTATTACTTAAGATGACCAAGCGTTCTCGAGGACACATGGAAAGACTGTCAAGTGCTTTTGCTTCATATAGTCGATTAATCTTCTTTAGCTTGCTAAGTGTTGTGTGGGTGAACCTGTGCTAATGTACCGCCCCATCCAAGACTAATCATACTTGTGATTATACCGCTTGCAAACATCCGTAAGTACAAGAAAGTAATTAAGGTAGAAACCTAACCACAACTTTAAACTCTAAGACCCTTACGTCCCTTATGCAATGGTTTCCTAACGGGGGTTCAGGTTTCTGTCACTCCGGCAACCCCTACGATTAGTAGCCAAATACACAATGCATTCCCCTAGGCCCATATAGGTGAAGTGTCATGTAGTTGACGTTCACATGACACCACTAGAAGAAGTACACCACAACTTAAATAACAATCTATTGAATCTTTCTCAACGCAACTCCACTACTAACAACAAGACTTCTCCCATGTCCTCAAGAACAAAACGAACTACTCACAAGACATCATATGGATCATGATCAGAGATGGAATAATGATGTATAACAATCTGAACATAAAAAATTATTCAATGGTTCACTCAATAGCATCAACTACAAGGAGTAATCAACACCGGGAAAGTTTCCCCTATGAACTATGTAAGATTCAACCAATTGTTACATCAATATGGAGATTGTGATGAGAGTGCTAATGGTGATGATGATGGTGATAATCCCGATGAAGTCCAGCTTGATGGTGGTGTTGATGGCGATGATCTCCCCTCTCTGGGAAGGAATTCCCCCGGCAGAAATCTGTTTGCCGGAGAGATATTTCTCTCTCGGTGTTTTCCGCCCCTCAGAGGCGGCGGAATCTTTCTGTGGTCGCTCCTCGAGTCTTAGGGTTTTGGGAGGAGGATATACGCCAGAGGAGAGAGGCTGGAGTGGGCCAGGGCGGCCACACCACCTCTAGGCGCGGCCTAGGCCTGCCCGCGCCATGGGGTGGTGTGGGCCCCCTGTGGCCCACCTCCACTCCATCTTCTGGCATCCTTAGTCTTCTGGGAAAATAGGATTTTCCGTATATTTTCCCGGATTTTCTGATCTTCGCGAATTTTGCCTCCAAACAGCACCTTTTCCATCAGAATCCTGACTGCAGCGGTCCATGCATCAAAAGTCTCCAACCATGCAAAAATAGATGAAATAACATAAGTATCACCTCTCAATACGAAATATATCAATGAATAATAGTGAATTAAGACATAGAATAGTGATGCAAAATGGACGTATCAATTGGCGACGGCTATGGCGGTGGCACGGCAGTAGGGCTCCGCCGTGGTGGAGGATATGGCGCGGTGGCTCTCTCTTGGGGTCCTCCCTCATTTATATAGGCCTTGGGGGTGCCCTTGGATTCCCCTAATACCGTCATATGACTTAGGGAAGGTTCTGGGGCTTCTCTAGGGCGAAATCTCGTCGTTTGCGACCTTTTTCGCAACTATACGAGTGCAACTATACGACCGGAAAAATGCTTCCGGTCATATAGTTGCTCGCCAAACCGTCTGTACCCTTTAGTATTTTGGTCGCCATTTCTTCATACGAACTTTGTTTTGGGTGTTCTTGGGCTTGTTGAGTTCGTATTGTTGAGGTATACAACCCTATGGTCTTGGATCTTTATTTTCAGGAGTTGGAAAATTTCACTTTTTCAACACCTCAAATGACAAAGTCTGGTCCCTGCAGCTCCTCCATACTTTGCTCTCTTTGTTCCTTTTGCCTTTGTTTTATCCATAATCATCATCAACACCTACACACATGTCATAGACAAGGAAAGTGATAAAGTTCTACCTAAACTACTAAATGTGCAAAGCTCATATGAAAGTAAACGAGAACTAGAACTCATGCATATAAGGCATAGCTATAGCTGGAAGAAACGTGATATGAGAGATAAATGTCTGATTTTATATGGCTAAAATAGGTGGTATTTCACATCCATAAACTTCCCCAAGCTAGACCTTGCTCGTCCTCGAGTAAGAAGGGTCGATATTAAATTAATGGTTGTGAAATATCTTATCATTGGAAATCAATGCCTTGCATCCTTATTTCTTCTACAAGCTTGAAGAGAGAAAACATGTACTCATATAAGGCAACACAAGCTCAGTTATAAAGACCACTAAAGATTCATCAAAACTTATATGCTCCATGTCAACAGGGAATCTAACTTGCAGATAAACTTATGATCCTCTTATTGCACCTTTTGTATAACTTGTCATATCATTATTTTTTATGAGGCAAAACTTAGTCACAAATAGATGTCAAGCATAAATAGGAATCGATTCTACCCAATCGTGTCATCTAGTTAAGGCTCTCAAGTGCAAACATTAGTTATTGAGCTTTCATAAAGTTTATCTCTTAGTAACGAGATTTATGCCAAAAGGAAATGTGAGTACATGTCAAAAGAAGCATAGCATTAGAGTGCCTCATTTGGTCATCCACATCAATGAACCATGGCTATCAAACACTCATTTTCTATTCTTTGTCTTTCTAAAACTTCAGTTCATCAGTAATGAGATCATGCCAAAACATAGTGTGTTTAATCAGACTGTGCATGCTAACAATGGATACTCGTGACCATTACCAAGGTTTCCCTTTTCAGTATAATGATTTCTCATAATGGTCAAAGGAGTATTCCCTCTTTTGCTTTGAACGCATTCCCATGAGAATACCAATGCATACTCAAATATAGCATTTCTGCTACCTATGTTGGGCAACTCATAGCCAAACTCCAAGAGTTTCCTCTTTTTGGACTGTTCAAAGGCTAGCGGAGTTGTTAGCATCCCATGGTGTGCGACAGTGGTGCAGACACGCATAAAGAAATATCATACTTTAATCAAAAGGTCAAGATTTGGCATGCATCTCAATTACCGCTAAATATTAGTTTCTTCAAACAAATCCTTTCAAAGAGTACTATCAAGTCGATCAACACATCTATGGCATTGAGTATCTTTAAGGCTAAACTCTTAAGATAATTAAACAACACCTTATTTAGCATAGAACTCAAAATTTTGAAATATCATTTCAAATTGACAACTCCTTCCGTAAGCAAACTATCAAGTCTATTGTTTTGACATTATGGGGTTGAGCATAACCTATTCATTTAAGACAAATCTATTTAGTGACAACCAACAAATTTCAAAAGATCTTGATCAAGTATTCATTCTTTCCAAGTGTAGAGATTGTGGCAATGTTTTCTAGAGGATCACAAATAGTGTCACAAGCTTGATAAACATTTTGGCAAGATGCATACAAGCTCTAAGTCAACTCCTATGGTGCCTATCATGAGCAAGTGTATCCCCATATGAATACATAACTAGACTCACTTAAACAAACATTCAAAAACAGCAGGATACATGATTGCATTAAACCTTCATCAAATATGAACATTGAACAAGACTCTACATATGCAGAAGTAACCTCGCCAAGCTTAGAACTTTGCAAGAACCAAACTTGAGTATATCACCAAAAGAAAATAGAAAATACAGTTTCCAAAAGAGAGTGTGATTAGTGGTTACCTCCGCAAGCTTAGTTGAAAACAAGGGTGACAGACTTTATCGTTGAGGTACAAGTAATCTCTCTTTTGATGGACAAAGAACCTTTGCTTTAACGTATATTTCTTGATATAGCCTGGTGGCTTCCTTCCTTGAGAACCTGCTTGGAAACTAAAAAGAAAAAGAAATATTTTTGTGTTTCTGAAGACACGGGTTTAGCTCACAAGTGATAAAATACAAGTCCCACTGAGTCGATCCATCAACCTAAGCACCACGCTTAAGTCAAAAAACTAGTTCTAGAAGATGCCTCTCCTAGATTGTGATGAGGTACAAGAGGAACATGATACGAGACACGAGTGTGCAACCCATATG
Organism: Avena eriantha; assembly: GCA_910589775.1. Taxonomy (NCBI): domain Eukaryota; kingdom Viridiplantae; phylum Streptophyta; class Magnoliopsida; order Poales; family Poaceae; genus Avena; species Avena eriantha. The sequence goes on along the minus strand of OU342746.1, from coordinate 188,134,307 downwards.
CGCTTATTAAAAGAGGTTTGAGTTGGAAGGTTTTACCAGACAGTGATTGTCGAAGCGTTGAATTGAAGCAACCAAGTGGCTCATGTGAGTGTTTGCACGGTCAGCACTGCCGTACACGTCATCACACAAGGTTCAAGTCCCTGCGAAAATAACACACAAAATAAAATGCATCGGTTTGGTATAGGAACATAGTTCATTTACCCCACCGATAAAAGGAAAGTAAAAAAGAGAACATGAAATTCTATAGATAATTACAGTCTAGGAGGTTTTTGAGGTAGAAATTTATTGCTTACATATGCTCGGCTTTTCTAGATCATGGGAGAAGCTCCCAGGTGGTGTTTCGTGGTTTTTCGAAGAAGAAAGAATAAAATTTTGAGCAATGATTACCTTGTAGTTGGCGTTTGAGGGGTTTTCTCAACTATACGGCCGGACCAAAAAGGTCCCGCTGTATAGTTGGTCGTCAAACCTTCTGTACCTGGATTTTTTTTGTGAAGGCATCGATATCTATACAACCGGAATTTTTATTCACGCCGTATAGTTGGTCGTTAAACCATCAGTATCCTGAAAAAGAAAATTGACGAAGGCATCGATATCTATATGGCCGGAACTATACAGCCAGAATTTTTATTCCCGCTGTATAGTTGGTCGTTAAACCCTCTGTACCTAAGAAAGAAAATTTGTCGATGGCAAAGATATCTATACGACCGGAACTATACGGCCAGAATTTTTATTCCCGCCGTATAGTTGGTCCTTAAACCCTCTGTAGACATCAAAAAATTCTATTTCTTTGAGAATTCTTTCTTATCCTAAAACTTAGCGAAACACCTTGTTTTGACAGTAAAATAACAACTTTAATGTTCAACCAACAACAACATGTATAAAACGGGATTTAAGTACAACCGAGTTATGCAATGCATAGTAACAATAAATTCTAACTTTTGAAATCTACAACAAGATAACTCTAATGACAAATCATGCAAAGAATAAAATGGCCAATGCAACATGAATGTATCAAGACTCAAGACACAAAACTAAGAAAGACACCTAATGACTTCCGGGTTGCCTTCCAGGAAGCGCTTTCTTATAACCAAGTAGCCAGGCTTTTCTCTAATATGATTTCAATATATAGGACCTAGAGAATTATTTATTCTTACCTCCAAAAGAGGTTTGGATCACTTACTATTATAGCCTGGTCGAAGTCTCACCCGCTAGCAGTGCATTAGAGTCTTGTAGATAAATGTGTTATTGCTCACAAAAGATGATTGATGCACCATGTGTGGTGAGCATACCTCCCTAGATAGCTTCAACAAAAGGATTAGATATTTACATGTAAAGTCAAACATTTTACCTTTGATAGCATCATCGAGATACAATTCATAGTACTCTTCTTGGGCTACACTATCATGAGGAAACACTACATAATACTCATCTTTAGCAGCAGGGAAAAATTCAAAAGTTTCTCTATTCTCTAGTTCATCACCCTTACTATCAAGTTCATCAGTTCTAGAGTTATCAATCAAATCACAAAAAGAAACATCATCAGCAAATGTTTCATCAAAGATGTGCTCTCCCAAGACCTACTCATTAATACTACAAGGATTTATCTCTAGTTCATCATTATTAGTGTTCTCCAAATGAGTATCTAGGCATAAAGCCTCCATAGATAAATTATCTTTAGTTTCAACACAACAAGAATCATTACTAGAGACTAATGCATTGATACATTGCAAATGTATCTATAATTTTTGATGTTCCATGCTTGGTTTTATCCACTTTCTTGTGTTTTGTCCACACTTTGGAGTACTTTTCATATGATTTCTTGGACTAACCTATTAACAAGAGCCACAGTGCCAGCTGCTTGTTTTCTGCTGTTTTTGGTTCCAGGAAAGTCAGAAAATGAATATTCTTGGAATTGGACAGGACAAAAGCCAAAGTGCCTATTTTTCCGGAAGACTCATGGAGCCAGAATACGAGACGGAGGAGGGTCAGGGGCTGGCCACACCCCCCCAGGCGCGGGCTAGGCCTGGCCGCGCCAGGGCATGGTCTGGCTGCCCCAGGCTACCCCTCGGTCTCCCTCTTCGCCTATAAGAAGCCTTCTGACCTAAAAACTCCTGGGGTGGTTTGACGTTTTTCTAGAAGGAGTTTCGCTCCACCGCCACCACCATATTCCATGAAACAGCACCAGAAACTCCGTTCTGGCACCCTGCCGGGACGGGGAATTGGAGGAGATCATCGCCATCATCATCACCATCGCTTCTCCATCGACCATCCATGTTTCCCCCATCTATGAGTGAGTAATCCCCCGCTGTAGGCTATGGGGATGGTAGGGATTGGATGAGATCATTCATGTAATGGCATCAGATTGTTAGGGCATGGTGCCTAGTATCTTTTATTAGTGCTTTATGACTTTGTTGCGACTTGTTGTGCTTAATGCTTGTCACTAGGGCCCGAGTGCCATGATTTCATATCTGAGCATGTTATTGATTCATTATGATAGTATTGTTTATGGTCTTATCTACAAGTTGTATACACACGTTGTTGTCCGGAACCAATGGCCCCGAAGTGACAAAAATCAGGATAACTGGAGGGAATGGCTTTGATGTGAGGATCACATGTGTTCACGGAGTGTTAATGCTTTGCTCCGGTGCTCTATTAAAAGGAGCACCTTAATTGCCAGTAGTTCCCTTGAGGCCCCACTGCAAACGGGCTGGCAGGACAAAAGATGTTGTTCAAGTTCTCATTGCGAGCACGTATGACTATATATGGAACACATGCCTGGGATTATCTATGTAACATCCCAAAACTTTAATCCAAGGTTATTAAGATCCAAATCATCAAAATTAGGGTTAACAAAAACTTTTCCAATTGAAATTATTAAAGCATTCATATGTGTGTGCATTTAAAATAGAAGTTGATTTGAATTGCCTTGTTTAAGTGATCCATTGCTTGTAAAATGATTCTTAGGTGAAATAAACATCATCTAGATCATTCCCAAACAAATCACAAAGAAAAACAAATCAAAATGAATAAAATAAGAGAATGGTCATTTGTGCCATTTTAATCAGCATGCCTACTTTGGCTATTGAGCTCAATTTTCAAACAAGGCCCACTTTGTGATCTGCCAAAAACTTTCAAACACTATATTTAAATGACATTTGAAAATTGAATCTAGTGTAGGTATCAAGATCACCCCATTTCAAAAACCACTCAAATGAGCTCAATTTTCAAAACCCAAGCACCCACAGAGTCTCAAGCTTATTCCTAGCACACCCACCAAAAATATTTTCAAAATTCCAAAGTAAATCTCTTGCGGCCATTTCCACAAACACTTGGCAGGCAGAGATTACACCTAGTATTTAGCTCACTGTTTTGTATAGGGTTTTGCCCCCAGTTGATCTACATTTACTCCCATTGTCTCCACTTGATCCAACCAGGCCCAAAACACCTCACCCCTTTGTCCCTAGCAGCAATGCCATGCCAACCCGAGGCCATGCTCGCCGGCCTAACTTGCAACCGCCGCAGCAGACCACCCCTCTCTCTCTCACCATGTCTACGAGCTAGCCCAGACCTCACCGCCACTCTCTGTCCCCTCCCCGAGCCAGGCCAAGCCGTGGACCACCAGCTGAGCGCTGCGCACTGAGTGTCTGCGCCATGCCGAGCACGTGCCAGAACGCCGGGCTCGACATGCGCGCACACGCCGCCCCTCGACCGCAGCCCGCGTCCACCGCATCGCCACAACCCCAGGATCACCACAGACATGCCCGTTCGCCGCCCATTGCACCACAGCCACCACATGCCGTGGAGACCACCGCCTCTGCCGCTCAGAGCGTGAGCACCGCCCGACTGCATAACACCACCCCTAAGCCCGAATTTAAGCCATAGCACACCGCCAGGAGACCAGCCACCGTCCCCTACCTCGAGCCACGCCGCTAGCACGCTGTGCAGCCCTCACCGGAGTCGCCCGCCCATTCCTTTTGGTCGCATCGTCGAGCTATAAATAGAGGCCATCCCCAGCCATTTTCTGCACACCACTCACCTCCCCTCTTGCTACTGATCAGTCCCCACTTCTCCCCGGAGCCGCTCGAGCTCGTAGTCACCGGAATTTCACCGGAGCTGGCCGCCTCTGGAGGAGAAGGGCCCCGCTAATTGCGACCACCCCCAGAGCTACCTCGACCACCCCTAACCTCGCCATCGACCACCAGTTCGTTTGCCACCATCACCGTCGTCGTTGGAGCCCTGGTACGCCCCTGAGTACCCCCACTGAGCCGCTAGGGTTAAACCTCGCCGGCGACAGGTCCGTCATCGACGATGAGCCCCAGCCGTCGATCCTAGTTCTAATCTAACGACCTACATTGCCCCGTACCACTTCGCGTGTTATGAGCCTCTGGCCAGTGGACCCCCTGTCAGCTGTGCCCCGCGCCACGGAGTGTCACTAGGCCAGCCCGTTAGCGTTCCCGCGTGACCCATTTAATTCAAATTAGGATTTTCCTATTTAGTTTAAACTTAGTTCTGTCCCCTAGATTGAAATTCAATTTAGAGAGATTTTCAAATCCAAATGGAGTGATTCCAATTTTGTTAGAAAGCTACTGAAAATATCTACCCAAGCCCGTTGGCTTTAATTCAATTAGAGTTAGAGATATCTCCTAGCAAAAATAACAAAACATAAGCATTTGCACCTTGCAACATTTTTATAAAATCAACCATGATAACTTTTGAGTTGATTCCAACTCTCAAAAATCACATTTCACCATACCTATATGAATATGTAATAATATTAAGGTTTACATGTAGTGTCTTTGGACTAGTACCAAAATAATGCTATATAGGCATTTCTAGTCACTTTAAATCATTAAATAATGAACTTAAACCAAAGTAATTGTGATCCCACCTTTAAATCACTTTCCCACATGTTAGAATATGTGGTGATGACATGTGTCCACATGATCCCATATTTTAAGTGGTGAATATTAAATCTTAGTTAATTTTTCAATGAGTAGAAATTACTTTTGTAAGATAAAAAGGATAAAACTATTGAATAAAACTTGTGATGCTTGTGATGATAATAGATCATCAAATTGTGTGCCTTAGAGTGCTAATTAGACTAGTTACGTATTGTTTGGTGATTGTGTACTCCGTATGTATTTATAGGCGATAGTACCGACCAAGCTCTCGAGGAGGAGGAGTTCTACCAAGAAGAAGAAGAAAACTTCAACCAATACACCAACCAAGGCAAGCTACTATTGGCAAGCTAACACTTGCAAGTCTTATACTAGCAAGCCACCATTAACAATGCAAGCTAACCCTTGCAAGCTAAATAATCTACGCAAATGCATTAGGCATGCTTTGGTTATACCACTTTGAATATTATTTACCCAAAGTATTACTTTCCAAGCTTGACTTCCTTTACTTTACAAAAGTCCTTTACTTGTTTTAAAGGTAGCATAAAGAGTATAAAACTTGACCTAGTTAGATAACTTTAGATGTCATTCTATGGCAGGAGATTGATCCCATCTTTCCACCTTAGTGAACACTCTTAACTTAGTAGTTTAGAGTCGATAAAAACTTGAGTCACTTTAGATGGGAACACTTGGTGAAAATGAATTATGAAAACCTTGGAATGATGAGTTATTCTATTGAGATATTTTGACATGTGTTGAGAAACACAAATGGTTTATGATGGTGAAAATATTGAGGCATGAGCCTTAACCCTTTTACAAAACTGATGGTTGGATTCGGATGCGATACCATTCCAAATTTACCGTACAACCACAATACCTGAATTGGGTAAGGCTTAGCCGGAAGTTTATATGCATTAGTATTAGTTCCCTCCCGGGAGAGGTTTGAGCTGAGGCTACCTCTCAATGTTGTCCACCTATGCAGTGCCCAAGATGACAGATGGTCATGGTTGGGAGGCCATGCTCATAGGAGAGGTGCTTATACTAGGGTGTGTAAAGGAAAGGTTATGTTTGATTATCTGCATACTAAGTATGATGATTCAGGGTTATCCCTGACAGATGTATCGAACCTTGTGGTGAAAGTGTACCACCTCTGCAGAGTGTCAAACTATTCGAATAGCCGCGTCCACGGTTATGGACAGTTGGAATGGCCATACTGTTTCGTTGTCAGATGTTTTCAAAATGACTTATGAAATGAATGATGAATCTTGACTTGACCACAACAGGGTTGTGTTAATGACACTAGCTTCCCAACTTAAGTGATTCTAGAACTTTACCTCATCTTTCTTTGCTTCTGAACTCAGCTTAGGTTTCAAACTTAACTTGATAGTTAAACTTAGAATTAGCACTTTAACTTAAAACTATAATACTTGTTAGTGGTAGTTTGCGAGTACTTAAAGAGTACTCATGGCTTTTGTCCTTGGCTATTCTCATGGCCAGACTATGAAGGAGACTACCAAGATCATGGCCAGCAGGACGGCTATGATAACTAGGACTATGTGCCTTCGTCAGCATTGCCTGTGCCCCTGAAGATGGACCCCACCGCTACGGTTATCTTTTATTCCGCTGCTTGTTGTATTAAGACTGGATCCTGAGATCCTTTATTTGTGTAAGACCTTATGTATGGTTTGTAATGGATGATGTACTGTGATATCCAATCTGTTATGTCTCGCAAAAATGGTAATCCTGGGATTGCGAGGTATGGCATAACAGGCATCTGGGATTAAAAATCCGGGTGTTGACAATCTAGTACTTGGATGCTTTATCTTATTTATCTGCAATTGCCCTATGTTCTGATTGTTATGTGAATTGTCTTGTCCATGCAACGCCCGTCCATCCATCCCTATGCCTACCGCACTCGAATCCTACTGTTTGCTGCTATTGTTACTGCTGTCTTTACTTTACTACTGCTGTTACTTTACTATTCCTACTACAAAATTATTGCTACTGATAAACTGCTGTGAGCAAGATTGTTTCCAGGTGCAGCTGAATTGACAACTCAGTTGTTAAGGCTTATAAATATTCTTTGGCTCCTCTTGTGTCGAATCAATAAATTTGGTTTCACTTCCCTCAAAAATATTGCGATACACCCCCTATACTTGTGGGTCATCAAGACTATTTTCTGGCGCCGTTGCCGGGGAGCAAAGCTTTATTTATTAAGTTCACTTGGAATCACTATTGTTCAAGCTTAGTTTATTTCTGCCTTGTTTGCCTATTTCTTTATCAAAAATACAAAAAAATTTAGTTCCTACTCTAGTTGTTATTTTTGTTGGTCTGTTATTGTCTTGCTTTATCATGCTTGTTGTCAATGGTTGGTTTCTTTGAAACTAAATCTTATTGGCAAGGTGGGTTCACAGAATATCAAAAAGATTATTATAAGGAACACCGCTTGTCCCAGAAAGGGAAACACTTATGGGAACAAATTGATAAATTGTATACCATTGCTAGAAACATGTGCTCTACTTATAATGTTACTTATTGCTTTGATAAATCTTGTTGCTGCAGGAGGTACAAACACCTCCCTTTTCAATGCGAGTATAATGATGATGTTACCATATCTTCCTATGTTAAGGGAAATTATGACTTTTATGATGTGGAACAAATTGAGGAATTTATTGCTTGGAAGGGTGCATTTGAACTTGCTAGTTTGCTTGAAAATATTGATGATTCACCTTATAAATGTGAGGTTTATGGTATACTTAAATTTTTCTTTGATAATTACAAGGAAGAAAATGGCTATATTCTTGAATATATTAATAGATGCTTTCCACAAATGGAAGAGACTAATGCATTGCAGGATCCTATGGAAGAAGAAATTGATGAACCTGAAATCTCATTAGATGAAAAAGAGGAGGAGAGTGAAGAACAAAAGGAGGAAGAATGGATTAGCTACCCATGCCTACCTTCTAATGAGAGTAACTCTTTATCCCTTACATTATTTGATTGTCCCCCATGCTTACTAAAGGAGGATGAATGTTATGTTCCTAAGGATTCTTTTGAAAATGTTTATAATAAATCTCTAGTGCTTGTAGATCATGAAAAGCATGCTTTATGTGATAGTTATATTGTTGATTTTATTCATGAGGCTAATGAAAATTATTATGAGAGAGGAAAATATGGTTGTAGAAGTTTTCATGGTATTGAAACATCTCTCTATGTGCTGAAAGTTTTGAAGTTACTCTTGTTTTATCTTTCTATGTCCGTCACTTTGTTCTTTGCGAATTTATTTGCATACACGATTCCTATGCATAGGAAGTGGGTTAGACTTAAATGTGTTTTGAATTTGCTTCTTGATGCTCTCTTTTACTTCAACTCATATTTCTTTTGTGAGCATCCTATCAAACTGTTATGCCTGAAGATTATTATATGTCTATTATTCTTGGGAGACCTTTTCTTAATACTGCAGGAGCTGTTATTAATTGTAATCAAGGAAAGGTGACCTTTAATGTTAATGACAAGGAACATACTGTCTATTTCCCCAAGAATATTGAAAGGACTTATGGTTTGAATTCAATTGAACATGTTGAGGGCATTCAAGTTTGAGAAATATATTGTCCCATACCAAGAGAAAAATGTGAAACTATTATGACTGGGACCATTGCTATCAAGGTTGAGGTAACATAATCATTAGTGGAATACAAAGTTTTGTCTCAAATGAAATTGTTTTGGTAACAAGACCTGATCAACCTTGTTAACAAAAGGATTTCATTGAACAAAACAATGTTTTCACTATGATTATTTCTGTGTACTTCTATTCTATCCATTTTAGTTTTTGCATTCGTTTAGTTTTCTTTTCTGTTGTTAGTTTTGCCTAACTTAAAAGCGTTAAAGAAAAGTACTTATTGGGAGATAACCCAAAAGTTTTAGATGAGTCTTGGAAGTTATTACTTCAGTAATAACCGCTCCTTATCCTTTTCATTTGCTTTTTGTGCCAAGAGTAACCTCTATTGAGAGAGAAGTAACGATTGGGAAAGTTGCTATCCCGAAACAGATTTCTGTGCTTCACCGTAAAAATTCGTGTAAAATCGCTGTACGTCCTTTTGAGGCGTGAATTTTTGTGCTTCTTCCCCATGTTGTTATATAACTTTCGTTAGTTCAACACTTTTCGATTTGAGCAACAGAAGGTCTTCAAAACAATTCGACTTTACCTGCTGGTCTGTTTTGACAGATTTCTGCCTTTATTTGCGTTTGCTTCTTGTTGGTTCCTTTTTGTGTTCTTTTGGGGAATTGAGCTGTTTGAGGGAAGTGCTACAGTAGATTTTGTTTTAATGGAAGTTTATTTGGTGTTAGAACTGAACCTTAAGACTTATTATCTTGAGTGCACTAATGTTGCTAATAAAGATTGTGTGAAGTTTTGTATGAAGAAAAAATTTCAGGTGTATGGAAGGAATGAGTAATGAGATGAAGGATGGAGTAAAGCTCAAGCTTGGGGATGCCACGCGTGTCACCCCAAGAAATATCCAAGAAGTACAAGCATCAAAACTTAGGGATGCCCAAGGCATCCCCTTCTTCATCAATAAAAATCCCAGGTTTCTTCCAAACGCTTCCTTTTTATTGTTTCATGCACAGTTGTGTTATTCTTGGAGCGTCTTCTTTTTCTTTTTCGTTTTGGTTTTTCGTTTGCTTTTGTTTGCTTAGTGTAGCACCCCGATAAAACCACTACTAGAAAATCGTTGTGTTTTTGTTTTGTGCATCATCATGACCGCATGCTCATGTCATCATGCCACATTGCATTTGAGCATCGTCATCATCATGCATATGTTTGCCTAAAACTATTTTCTAAAAGCCTATTTTTGTTTTCTAAATATCCCCCCTTTTCTTCAAACCATAAAACCTAGTCTTCTGGATATTTTGTTTTATCTAAAAACTAATTATAAAGATCTTTTAAAATAAAACAATGTTTTTGGGGAGGCAATCCAGCCGATTGGGCCAGCGGCCCAACCAGCCGAGCCACCTACCACCCGGTCCAATCCATATAGACCCAAACCCTAATTCTACCTGACCCTAACCCTAGTCCCAGCCACCACATCCCACTCCGCTGCCGCCACACTCACACATGCACGCGTAGCAGTGCAGCAACACGACCCAGCGCGTCGGACCGCAAGCGTACACATGCGTACGAGGCCTCACTGCCTCGCCCCGACCCCACCACCACGTCCCGACCTGACCCATTCCTCGATCGAGCACGCCAACAACCGCTTGAGACCCCATCGCCACCAACTCCCTTTTCCCGACCTCATCTCATCTTTTTGATCGATCCGCCGCCGCTTCCCTGTCTTTCCCGATCGAGGCCCTGCCGCTCGTGGGCCCCCATCTCGCCGGCCACCGCCGCGACTCCTCCTCATCACTTCCGCCTCCGTCGACCTGCCACCTCCTGCGCTGACCAGAAGCACCTCGCCTCCCCACCGAGCAGAGCCCGCCGACGCGGCCCTTCTCCGCCTCGGACCGGCCATCGTCGACCCCTGCACGCTGCCTCGCCTCTGCTCCCCTACCCACGAGCAGCAGCATCCATGGCCGCCTCTCCCCACGACCGCAAGCTGGCGTCCGCCTCCCTGCATAGCGTCCTCGAGTCCTGCCACGAGGCCACCTGCGACCGCCCGCAGCAAGCCCGCCAGAGCACTGCCGTCTCCGCTTGTCCTCACCGGAGCCCCATCGCGGCGCCGCTTGGGACCACGAACTTCGTCCGTCCTCGGCGGCCAAGCCTCTCCTTCCTGGCCCACAGAGCCTCGGCTGCTCCTTCATCGCCGTGGCCTTCTACACCTCCCCGCCGACCCTTGCAGCGCTGCCCGGCTTGTCTTTGTCTGTCAGCCCCTTCCTCTACACCCGATTCGCCAGCATCACTGCCCTCTTTCGCTGCAGCCGCACGTGCGTGTATGTGCAACCCATGGGGACAAGTTCCAGTACATGCATGTTTGCCTCCCTTGCCAAGGGACAAGTTCCAGGACCTCCATGATCGGCTGCCTTAGGTGATGTTTCCGTGGTGTTGCCGTCAAGGCAAAGCTCCATTACATCGTGCTTCCAGTTTGTTTAGTCATAAGCGGCAAGGTCTTCTCCATGAACCCGTGTCGTCATCGAGGTCAACAGACTGACACCAAGCGCCGCACCGACCTGAGACTTCCGTGGCGACAAGAACGACTAGTCAAGCACGAATTTGATGATGACGCTACAAGAGGCGATCCACCCCGACAAGATCCACCCCGACGCACAGTTTGCATCGACCCTCGAAGACAAAAGGCGGAACAACAAGTACTCCCTCATGGATTCGAAGACCTCGATCCTGGATTCAAAGACCGAACCTCAAAGACCGATCCCATCGAACCCCCTCGGTGAACCCCAAGATTGCCGATACCCAATGTGTGACCCCTTTTCCGAGACCCCTATTTTTATTATATGACATATCTTGTTGCATATTAATTGAACATGTTTGCATACATATTGTGGGTGCTTGAGGGTATTTCGATGATTCACCTAAATTAAATATGGAGACTATATGGGACTTTTCTAGTCTTATATTGGCTCCATTTAAATTTGTGTAGAGAACCGATGCCATGTTTTGCCTTGTTAATACAACATTTAAATTTCGGGGTATCTAAATAACTTGAACCTCCTAATTAATTATCAGGACCCCGGTTCCGCTTAATATTGCCTAGTTGCATCGCATCTTTGCCATGTCATGCATCATACATGCATCATGCCCGATCTTCTGCCGTAGTATTAAATAGTGTATCCGATGTTTCTTCTAGTGCTTTGCTTCTTCACGAATTAGGCCATTGAGTTGATGCGAGTATCGGCAAGTTTCTTCGGATAATGTACCTTCAGCAAAGTTTTCCAGGCGAGCATTCTCCCCCTTTCTACCTATTTTGATTTATAGTATTTACTTCCTTTCTGTTGATCTACTGCTATCCGTGTCGCGATGCTTTAGTGTTCCGTACCAGATATATTCCGTGCAGCCTTTATATTGCCTTGGACACCTCCTATTACCTGTTGTTTGGTAGATAGATGGTTTTGCGAGTCGTAGTCGCTTGCTCACGTGTGATCCCGTGTCGTGAAGTACCACACAGTTGTTGGAATGTTGTCATATGCTTTATGGTGGAGAGGATCATGACTTCAAATACAATTATTAAATTACTGGGATAACTAAGGAAAGAGGCACCAGTGGGCAATATATGCTATTTGTTTTTTCATGTCCACTTGTGTCCCGTAGGCCCCGAGTACTTGATACCTGTTCCTTGATTACTCGCATTATCCACATCCGGGAGACCCTATGGACCCCCCTTAGCCAGAGCTTGATTCATTTCTTATTTCTTGGGGCCATAAAGTAGTTTGGGGCTTTATTACTATCCTGTACTTATGCCATGTTTTACTACTTTATTTACGATTGTGCGTGGAGCACCTGTACTGTTTTGGAACATGGAATGTTTTCGCGGTATCGACAAGACCAATCACACTTTTGGGTTCCCAGTCATTTACAGCCATTGTCACAAACCCTGGGTCCTCTCGAAGCCAGCCCACTTCGTTGCGGGTAGCTTAGTGGGGTGGCCCTCTAAAATATTTTATGAATCCTATGATTGCTTTGTCGTGAAAGCCTCGTTGGGTGTTGATTTGGTTTTTCCGAGGTTGATCGTGTGTGTGTTGCTATTTGTGCACCCCTACAGGGTAAATCTTTCTGAAAGCCGTGTCCGGGGTTATGGACGACTTGGAGCACAGTATCTCGAACATAGACAAGCATAACTAAAGTAGTGTTATAAATTTGACTTAATATATGTCTAGTAATCAGCTTCACTACAATGGAATGGATAATAAAAGTGCCAACAACTGGTGGAACTAGGGTGCATCGTGTCATGTTATACCTGCCTAGTAAGTATTGCAACTCCAATGGAATGAAATAAAAGTGCCAACAACTGCTGGGTTTGGGATGTCACATGCTAATTGTATCTGACTAGTAAGTGCTACAACTATAATGGAATAAATAAAACTGCCAACTGTGTGAGTTCCTCGGTTTTACTTCCTCATTTGGTCTTGAGGGGGAAATGCCAAGATGGGTATGATTGGTGTTAGTATTAGGTTGGTCCCGAATAGGTATCTCTTATCCCTCTCTAATAGCCGACAGTTGCATCGAGTCTCTATAGGTTGTTTAGTGCATGCTGCGCTGCCGCTTCAGTCCACCATACCTATGTAGGCAAGAGACGCCGAATTCTAGCCTCGCCGTGTACTGGCCTCAGTACTGACCGCTCCCTTTTTCCTTTGCCCTTTGTCGGCACCCCTTTTGTTTTAGGAGGTTTGAGCTCGACAACGTTAGCAGGGTTACCCTTCTGGCTTGGCCTGGGCAGGGTTATGGACGCCATTAGTTATTCTTCAGGGCTCTTAGCCCCATTTGCATCCTATCCGTACTCGGATGTTGTATCGTTTTCAAGGTGATTTGGATCTTTGTATTGTATATCTGTATTCTCGACTCATGGAGTCGTGTTGTATATATCTGTTCTGTGGGTTCCATCGTGGACTATTGTGTAATGGTATTACTTCATTTTTCCACCCGCACGCAAGTGCCTGGTGGGCATCTTTGAATCGTTTCTATGCGGGTTTGGCGGGAATCACTAAAACTTGCATAGGGCCGATTTGAGGGTGTTACACTTAGTTTGCTGAATAAATTGGTTGGACCTCCTCTTTCATGCATTGGTTTTCAAATAGTTTGGTTTGGATTGGAAAAGAGTAGGAAAGTTCATGCTAAGTGGTAAAGAGAGCTTGTTTTTTACTGTGGCCTATGCTTTGTCATGCCATGCTTGATATTGTTTTGGCTTTATGCTTAGTATTCTTTGCTGTAGCATGACTTCTTATAAACAATTGATATTTCTTAATGTGCCTTGGATGAATCATGCGTTGTTTTAGCATATTAAAGCATAGTATAGTGGTATTCTCCTTTGATGCTTTATTTGGGTTGACTTGGCACATGCTCACACCATGTTATGACTATCCCAACTCACCATAAGCCTTTATGATCCTTTAGTTTTCAACTTGTAGTATCACTTTATGCTTTGATCAATGATGTTTTGTTGCTCTGCATGATTATGGCCATTATTGCTCTCTCATTTGCCGCTCCCTTACTATTTCTAGCCTTCACTTCCACTGAGTGTATTACTCATGTTTCCAACTCCCTTCAACCAAATATTGCCAAAGTGTCCACCATACCTACCTATTAGCATCATTTGCTACTTCCGTGCATATCCAATATGCCTTGTTTTCTTCCGAATAAAATGTTTGCTTGTTATGAGAAAGTTAGTTAGTAAAGCTCTCACGAACTTGATGGCACACTTTATTTTCTGCACTTAATGAACCTGAACCATTGTGACTCTCCATGAAAGTTATATGCTTGCAAATTATAGGCTGGGGATTAGCAGAACCGTGCTGTCACAGGGAACGCTTTCAACACTTGTAAATATATACCCAGTTGATACCATGCTCTTTTGTTTGCGGATGTCATCAGTGTGAAATAAAAGGGGAGATTGTAAGTCCATGGAGTTATGTATGTGTGTTAGAGAAATGCTTGGGCCGCTGGTCTAATCCATGCTGACATGGTGGAAACCTGCAGCGTAAACATAATGATATCTATGAAGCATTCTTCTTATAAAAAAAGAGAGATAGCTATTGAGAAAAGAAAAAAGAGATTTATGAAAAGAGGAAAGAGAGAAAAAAGCATCATTTTCCATGGTAAATAAGAAGATTGCTAAGATACTTATTGTCTGCTTGCCTTGTCATTTTGATATGGGGATTCTTTCGTATCATCGGGCAAGGGGTACCCCGTTGGCGGTTCTCTATGATACACACATATTTACAATGACAAGAACTTACCGGTAACTAAAGTTGAGTAGCATGAGGAGCGGCCCTCATACTCAAGGGACATGGGATTTTCAGTTTATAGTCTGTCAAGCATATAACTCAGATTAGACCTCACTTTCACCTTAATCACATTAAAGATGCTTATGATAGGGGCAATGAGATCTCAAAGCTAATGAGTACCATACTTTCAGCATTTGGAAGCCTTTCAAACTTTTCAAAACCTGTTCATTTGCTTGTTGAGTCACCGCACACTCTATGAGCACTTTCTTGAGAGCATAGTGGCCATTCTTAGTTCTATGTGCATTGTCCCAAAACTTGGTTATTGATGCTTACCTTGATATTGCTTGTTTTAAACTATTTGTATCTAGTCACTCTTGTAAACTTTGAAGGTTTCCTATGCATTTATGTTTGCTACTCTATGAGGGACAAGCTGAATGCGACTATGCTATGTTTTCTTTATGTGAAACAAACAAACGTCTTGCAAAGCACTGTTATTCATGAATCTTTTCTTTGTGCATTTTCATGTTGCATCATAGTTTCTTTGTCTTATTAATAGAACTTTGTCTTTCATGTTATGATTGAAGTACTATGATTCGAGCTTTGAATGTTTTACAAATGCGTTGATCAAGTTTATGATGGTGCATGTCACCTCAAAAATTATTCTTTCTTTTTATCACTTACCTACTCGAGGAGGAGCAGGAGTTAAGCTTGGGGATGTTGACACATTGCAAATGTATCTATAATTTTTGATGTTCCATGCTTGGTTTTATCCACTTTCTTTTGTTTTTTCCAAACTTTGGAGTACTTTTCATATGATTTCTTGGACTAACCTATTAACAAGAGCCACAGTACCAACTGCCTGTTTTCTGCTGTTTTTGATTCTAGGAAACTCAGAAAATGAATATTCTCGGAATTGGACGACACAAAAGCCAAAGTGCCTATTTTTCCGGAAGACTCATGGAGCCAGAATACGAGACGGAGGAGGGCTAGGGGCTGGCCACACCCCCTAGGCGCGGGCTGGGCCTGGCCACGCCAGGGCATGGTCTGGCCGCCCCAGGCAGCCCCTCGATCTCCCTCTCCGCCTATAAGAAGCCTTCTGACCTAAAAACTCCGGGAGGGGGGGGGGGTCGAAGTTTTTCCAGAAGGAGTTCCGCTCCGCCGCCGCCACCAGATTCCACGAAACAGCACTAGAAACTCTATTCTGGCACCCTTCCGGGACGGGGAATTGGAGGAGATCATCGCCATCATCATCACCATCGCTTCTCTATCGACCATCCATGTTTCCCCCATCTATGAGTGAGTAATCCCCCGCTGTAGGCTATGGGGATGGTAGGGATTGGATGAGATCGTTCATGTAATGGCATCAGATTGTTAGGGCATGGTTCCTAGTATCTTTTATTAGTGCTTTATGACTTTGAGCGACTTGTTGTGCTTAATGCTTGTCACTAGGGCCCGAGTGCCATGATTTCAGATGTGAGCATGTTATTGATTTATTATGATAGTATTGTTTATGGTCTTATCTGCAAGTTGTATACACACGTTGTTGTCTGGAACCAATGGCCCCGAAGTGACAGAAATCAGGATAACCGAAGGGAATGGCTTTGATGTGAAGATCACATGTGTTCACGGAGTGTTAATGCTTTGCTCTGGTGCTCTATTAAAAGGAGAACCTTAATTGCCAATACTTCCCTTGAGGCCCCGCTGCAAACGGGCTGGCAGGACAAAAGATGTTGTGCAAGTTCTCATTGCGAGCACGTATGACTGTATATGGAACACATGCCTAGGATTATCTAGTACTTGGATGCTTTATCTTATTTATCTGCAAATGCCCTATGTCTTGATTGCCATATGAATTGTCTTATCCATGCAACGCCCGTCCATCCATCCCTATGCCTACCGCACTCGAATCCTACTGTTTGCTGCTATTGTTACTGCTTTCTTTACTTTACTACTGTTGTTACTTTAGTATTCCTACTACAAAACTATTGCTACTGATAAACTGCTGTGAGCAAGATTGTTTCTAGGTGTAGCTGAATTGACAACTCAGTTGTTAAGGCTTATAAATATTCTTTGGCTCCCCTTGTGTCGAATCAATAAATTGGGTTTCACTTCCCTCGAAAATACTGTGATACACCCCCTATACTTGTTGGTCATCATGCATCATAAACAAACTTATTATTAGTAGAATGATGTTTGTCTTCAACCTCACCTTTTTGGTGTTCCTCCTCGTTATCCAGTGGTTGCTGCAAAATGTTAGTTTTGGGAACTATTGTTTTACATAGCTCCTTACTCTTTATCACAAGTGAATTCCCACTAAAATGTTCTTGACAATAATTGATAATATAATCCATAATATTATAATACCTTGCTAAATCCTCATTATCGCTACTTTTCATAATAATACCAATTTTCCTAAGCAGCACATGAGAACCTTCATAAACTATGTGTTCCAAGAGTTTTACATTATTACCGTTTATGCGAGTATTGGTTGATAAAGGTTCTTTAAAGAGAAGAATGCATTCATAATCATAAAGACTGTTAGGCTTACCATTATATTGCCTCATCCCGAATAAATTTGACAAATTACCAGAACAGTAATCCACCTGCTCCCAAATATCCAGTAGTTGCATATCCTCAGGATTAGTGGTTCTTCTTCGTGTTCATCCTCTTCTTGGGAAGGAACTTTGTCCTTCTCCAATGAGATTTCCTGCAAACAAATAACTTTGTGCGCTACGGGTTTTCTCCGTGCCTTACTCCTCATAATAAGTGTATTCTCACTAAAACATTCATGAGAATACCAAGAAATATTCTGCAGGATTTTATAAGTTGTTTCTATGAGAACACTATCTTCACTATTAATACATGATATGACGTATATTATCAACTCATGGGAACCTTCAAAGATAATATACTCTAATACTTCACTAGTGGTATCACCATTATTATAAGGCACTGACGATTGATTAAAGGTATCAGAGCATTGAAAACGAAAGTAGTGCCCAAATTTCATAAATTGAGGACATATTGTTGGATCGTCTATCATATCCGAAGAAATTAACTTTTTAGCATATTCCACTATTTGGGAATACATTTCTCTTACCGTCATATTGCTCACTAGTTTGTCAAAATACTCATCCTCCTTTTCCAAAGAGAATTCCTGTCCCATGTTAATAGCATCACAATATTCATAGAAAGATTCATCTTTTAGTCCCTCACCAAAGTCCCCAAAATCACTGTCTAGGCACGAATCCTCCTCAGAACAATCATCATAAGTTTGGGACTTATAGATATCATTACTAGAAAATGAGATATCGTTTGCATGCATAGTATGTGTGTGTGGAAAGTTATTTTTAGAAGTTGGAGATTCAAGTGGTTGATCAAGTTGCTCCTCTTCATTCTTACTAAGATAATTTGCGAGTAGCTCAATGATAGTCTTACCTTCGGGATTACCTTCCCCTAGTTGAGAGGGTGCAACATCAAGTGTGCCGCCTCTTTATTAGCAAAATGTTCTGGTGGTTTAGGTGGAGGCTCTTTGAGTGGAGTTCCCTCCACATTATCTTTTGGAGCACCCTGCAAAAGGTTAGATTCTTCCATGACAGCTATAATCTGCCCAACAATAAATTCATTATCATGGAAGTTATCTTGGCAATAGCAGAATATAGGGTGAACTTCTTTATAGATCATATAGAGTGGTTTACTTTTTACCTATATATCTCTTAAACGAAATAATAACTCTTGGCAACCAGTAAAAAGCACAAATTGTAATGTGTCCTCCCCATCAAGGCATTTAAACTCATTATAGTCTGCTAGTACGGTATCAGAATAATTATACTTACATTGATAATTGAGGTGATCTAGAGATCCGCAATAATCACAACATAATTGATAAGAGGCACATAGTGTGGATGAATACTTGTCCACCCAAGTTAACCATTCTTTTAATATGCCTTGCCTCTTATGAATATCTCCGAAAGTCCTTCCCTTTGCCTCCTCCATTATAGATTTCATTTGTTGGAAGGTAGTTATCTCGAAATACATGATTAGTAAAAAATATTTTTATGCGTTTTTGGTTTGCAAACAAAAGCAAAAATACAAATGCAGCAAATAAAGAAACCTTAAAACAAAATCTAGCAAAACTAAAATAAATAAACAAAAGCTAAAAGACCTACAACGCTTAGCTCACCAGCAACAGCGCCAGAAAATAGCTTGCTGACTGTAAGACAGATCATTTGTAGCTAGTTTCGAAATAAAGATATCGATCCCACAGGGAGTAGGAGTCTGAAGTCTAATAACTCTTTGAACTAAATATTGAAATAGTAATGCTAAATAACGTTCTAAGTAATAAGATAAAATGTGAGTTTTGTGTAAAAGATATTTTTGGGTTTTCAAATAAGAGAACAATATGTAGACTAAAGCTGTAAGTAAACAAGAGCATGCAAGTATGATTACGAAAGGCTACAAGATGATGGAAAGAGTTCTCAGGGAGTAGTGGATCCACCGCTAGTAATTAGAAAGTGTGATCAAAATTATTATAATGAATAAGACCATTTATGACATGTGTGGGAGGAGCTCCATATATGGACGAATAAGCAGCAACCACTACTCACATCATACGTCATAACCACAACAGAGAACAATCGACATCAATTGAATTACTGTTCTATTAAGGGACTTTACCCCATAGGATGTATCCCATGGCATGGACAATGTTCCGTGTGTTCTCCTTGGTTCCCAAGTTGATACATAAGGAATGACAACAGCTTTATAGTCACTGTAAGTGCTATCATCCCTCTGTATACCAACAATTAGTTCCCTCCATCTAGTCCTCAGTGAGGCAAATATTGAGTGGCGTGCTTCACCCAACATGAAGATGAAGGAAATCTAACACAGACACCTAATGAACAATATCACATAATAATCTTTATCTCAATTCAATCTCATACTAGGGTTTCTCCATCTCCCCAAGAACAAAGGAAACCACTCACACATGAAGGAAATCAACATCATGGATAGAATATGGATGAAGTATGATGATACAATTTGAAGACAAGTGCAAATCCAAGATTCAATCTAGAATTACAACAAGTAACCAAAGGGGATCGGTAATGGAGTCGTTGTTTATGAAGATGCCGATGTAGATCGATGTGGATGCCTTCAAGATCCTAGTCCCTTCTCATCTTTTGTGATGGTGATGGTGTAGATCTAATTGGCGGTGGCTATGGCGGTGGCATGGCGGCAGGGCTCCGCCGTGGTGGAGGATATGGCTTGGTGGCTCTCTCTTGGGTCCTCCCTCCTTTATATAGGCCTTGGGGTGCCCTAGGGTTCCCCCTATACCATCATATGACTTAGGGAAGGTTCTGGGGCTTCTTTGGGGTGAAATCCCGTCGTTTGCGACCTTTTTCGCAACTATACGGGCGCAACTATATAGCAGAAAAATGCTTCCGGTCGTATTGTTGCTCGTCAAACCGTCTATACCCTTTAGTATTTTGGCAACATTTTCTTCATACGAACTCCGTTTTGGGTGTTCTTGGGCTTGTTGAGTTCGTATCATCAAGGAATACAACCCTGTGGTCTTGAATCTTTATTTTGAGGAGTTGGAAAAATTCACTTTCCAACACCTCAAATGGCTAAGTCCGATCCGTGCAGCTCCTCCATACTATGCTCTCTTTGTTCCTTTTGCTTTTGTTTTATCCATAATCATCATCAACACCTACACACATGTAATAGACAAGTAAAGTGATAAAATTCTACCTAAACTACTAAATGTGCAAAGCTCATATGAAAGTAAATGAGAACTAGAACTCATGCATATAAGGCATAGCTATAGCTGGAAGAAACATGATATGAGAGATAAATGTCTCATTTTATATGGCTAAAAGAGGTGGTATTTCACAGCCATGACGCTGCGCCACTCAACAATCTAGAGGTAAGGTCAAATACCCTATTTTGATCTTTTACTTTCTTCCACCTATATCTTCATCAAGACACATCAACTTAGGAAAACAACAGGTTTGTCCTTTGTGAAAGATGCATCATAGCTTCCTAAGAATGCTCTTACAAAGACATGTTTATTTTCCACGACTTCGATTTATAGAAATCTCCAGAAACTCGAACGTGCCATAATACTTAAGGTGTTGTTTCCACGAATCGTTAGATGTTCCTTTGTATTTCAAACGAGTGTTTGCTCATTTAGATCTCTAACTCTAAATGACAACTATAACCCCGATAAGAGATAATATTATACCATATATATGTAATACATAATGATTATGATATTTAGACATTTTAGTACAGTCTGAATTCGTCAAATTGTCATAATTTGTGAAACATATTTCAGAATTCCCTTTTATGCTAAACTTACCTTGAATACCTTAGTCATGTTGATCAAATCGAAGATGCCTTGTATTCTTGTTAATTTCAATATCCTCTTTGTTGTGAACCCATTTGAACAATTCAAGTCGTTTCAAACTCGTTTTTCATTAAGTAAATGCGCTTCCCTTAAGTCCATAATTAACTAATGATTTTCACTATTTGTTAAAAATACGATACATCACTATGTATAAAGTTCAACATTTCTTCGCATATCACCGGTTTACCAGAATGCGGAGTTTTAGTCATTTTGCCCAACGAGGCATGGCTTTGCAAAGTCTCTAGATTAAGCATCTAGGACCCCGTTCTTCATTATTATGAAAAACATGCAGTAACCAAAATGACTTAAACTATGGTGTCATATCATAATTAAACTTTTGGATATCTTTTAGCGTTATTCTAATCCTTTATAAATGCTTAAACCAGTATCATTAACATAGTTATGAGAATAATTCATTTATAATCGTAATGTGACCACAAAATTATTGTTCATAGGAACGGTACAACTGGCTTGTAACTTGTTCATATGAATAATCGTCTCGACAAAAGAAAGACACACAAACAAGGATTACAAAGTTATATTCAAGTCCACCAATCCGAATGATAAACTTTGAGGAAAGGGATGATGTCGGCCATCAATTGTTTTGCTCGCCGTCATCAAGCCACATTGCCTCAATTCCAGCAATTCTCAAGCAGACCATTCTGTTTTCACAAAACGGGACAAGTATCAAATACTTTACAAACTGCAACGAGTTTTTTCCAAACCACATTTATAATTTGTATATATTACATATACCCTTTTCATACATGACCTCCATTGCAATTATTGCGGAGTCATCGGACTATCTCCTAATGGTTATTGTATCAAGAAGAGAAGATCATCCATTACGAGGATATCCCTCAGGCGTGGGTATTAATCTATGAAGTTGGACCCTTCTGCTAAGTACTACATCAAGCAACAGTTTTCCCATGGTCGGAAAGGACCTCAATGGGATAGGCCATGATCTACTAAGATATTTGCAAATAGACATCTAGACTAAGTTCATAATATGAGTTCAATTTATAATTGATTTCCCACTAAGATTGTCATCCCCTGGACGATTTTAGTGAACACATGATCCCAATCCGCTACACCACCCCCGATCGTCTCGACCAACAATGTAGTTACAAAGGTAGACATTCCCCAATGTCAATCACATCATCCATGTGACTCATGCTTGACCATTCGGTCTCTTGTGTTCCGAGGCCATGTCTACACAAGGTAGGCTCGCCAAATCTAACTTGTGTGTATTTTCTGTGCAACATGGCTTACACCACTGTATGCGAATGTAGATATGTCTAGACCCCGATTGTCACAGCCGACTTCATAACGAATAACTTTCTTGGTGGTGCACACACAAGGGGAACACTATCATTGGAATTATTTAGGGATTATCTTATTTGCTACTGCTGAGTATCTAATAGTAGCATATAATAAGATGTAAAATAGGTATCCACATCACATGTCTATTGTGATGTGATATGGTCCTTCTTCTTACGCCTTTATCTCCACCGAGCGCTCCGGCATGATCTCCATCTTGCCCCTGGTTTGACGCCAAGTCCATGACGCCACCAGCATGTCGTCCATCGGCACGATGACTATTACGGCATTACTTAGTAACAGAAAGGTAAACTACTTTACCATCGTAACGACCAATACCATATCATAACACATGCCCTCCTGCAAAACAAAGTTAGACACCTCTACTTTATATTTTGCAAGTTTTACGTGGTTGCTAGGGCTTTCGCAATAGAACTATGTCTAAACTATGAACTTTCCAACCACAACATGGATCCAACAGTTATCTCTACTACACCCCTTTCGAGGCCCTCCGTTGTAAATGCCATATTAACCTATTGAATGAGAGACAAACACCCGCTAGCCACTTATACGGAACAAGCCGTATGTCGAGCGTGGAACCAGTATCGTGTACGAATACGCGTAAGGTCGGTCCGGGCCCCGCTTCATCAAACAATACCGCGATTCAAACAATACATGTTAGAGGGTAACAACTAAGGGATCAATGCCCACACAATACTTGTTTGTACTGGCCGTACAACACTACTACGCATAGATCAGCTCTGATACCACTGAAGGGTTCTGTAGCAGAAAACAAAAAATTCCTATGATAGAACTCCCTAACGCCCAAGATCTATCTATGTAGTATTGCAGTAACGACCGGAGCATATAGAATATATACCCTTGTAGACCATACGTGGTTAACATTCTGAGGGGAACGTGGTTAAAGTAGTCGAACATGTGGTCGACCTCAAGGTCGCGAAGCTCCTTGTAGGTCACCCCTTGCTCCATCTTCATCGTGCAACAGCTCTAGCTCACGACATACAAAGTTCCATAAGTGTTGCACCTAGTGGCTTCATACACATTCGGTGTACGATGATACCTCCGGCTCCCTGATCCCACCGGGAGTGCGGAAGTAGATCTCTGGTTTGGAATCCCTACAGTGCAACGACGTGTTGTAGGTATGCCTTGTTTGCACGGCCCATACTTGGGGCCATGGTCACAAGAGAGAGAGATAGAGGGGACAAAGTCAACCAGAGGACTTCTCGAAATTGTTGTATCGGTGTGTCAATTCACACCCATGGGCAACCCTTTATATAGGCGGAGGGGTACGTTCCCTCTCCATTGGGTGCCCCATGTGGGACTAAATATTAAAGGAAAAGGTTAAAAGGAAAGGGGCCAGCCGGCTGGGCCAACTAGCCCCAGCCTAGCAGCCAGCCAAGGCCAGCTGGGTGGGACAACTGCTCCACCGTTGCCCAATGCACGAGACGCCTAGCAGTGACCAGGGATGGCCGGGTGGGTTGGCCACCGCCACGCGTCCTAGAGGCAAGGCGGGGTGCGACACTAGATCGCGAGCCGTGTGGGCCGCTAGTGCCCCCGCGGCCCATTAGCGCCACAGCCTGGCGTAGCAGCAGCGGTGACCCCGGGTGGGCCGCCCTGGGGCGCGCGCGGCCCATCTGTGCACGGCGTAACGCCTAGGAGCTAGCCGCCCTGAGCGGCAGACATAGCTAGCTGCTCGCCTGGCTGCTTGGGCCGGCTCATATCGGCCCATGTCGGCTGATGCTGCTGTTTTTCTTTCATTTCCAAGGGTGGCTTCCTCCTAGGCCATTTCCCTCTAGGGTTTTGGCCTAATGAGGAAGTTACCCAATAAATCTTAATTTAAATATTTATTTAGTATATAATAATTCATAATTAATATATAATAAATGCATGTTCACCCGAAACACCTTTCGGTCCCTTTTCCTTTCTATGAACAACTTCGGACCTCTCCGCGGATAATTCTAGATTTCTCTTTCTCTATTGTGATTCCAACTTATAGATGATCTCTCTCATCGTACCCTTAAGTGTATACCCTCGTGGCTTGGGAATGGCACAAACATGATCTCTATCAATGATGAATAGAGGGACGTGACCCCTATGCATTCCACAATGACGATGTCGTTTGAACCGTAAAATGTTGATACGTCGTAAACGTATCTATAATTTATGATGTTCCATGCTTGTTTTGTATCAACTATCTTATGTTTTGTCTACATTTTGAGATACTTTTATGCATTTTCTAGAACTAACCTATTAACAAGATGCCACAGTGCCAGTTGCATGTTTTCTGCTGTCTTTGGTTTCAGAAAAACTGGAAAAGAAATATTCTGTGAATTGGACCAGACAAAAGTCAAAGTCAATATTTTACCAGAAGACTCACGGAGCCAAAAGACGAGATGGAGAGGGGCCATGAGGTGGCCACACCACCTGGTGGCGCAGGCCATCCCAGGACGTGCCAGGGGGTGGTGTGGGCCCCTCAGGCGCCCACATCCCTTGCGTCTTCACCTATAAAAGCCCTCCCGAGATGAAAACCATAGATACCAAATCAGAATTCCACGAAAAGTTCCGCAGCGCCGCCGCCACCAAAGAGGAGATTCGGGGGATAGAAGTCTCTATTCCGGCACCCTGTCGGGACGAGGAAGTGCCCTCGGATCCATCTCCATCGACTCCACCGCCATCTCCATCGCCGTTGTTGACTCCCATGATGAGGAGGGAGTAGTTCTCTCTCGAGGCTAAGGGCTCTACCGGTAGCTATGTGTTCATATCTCTCTGTATATATATATGTGTGTGCGTGATCTTATGAGATCATGAGCTTTGTAATCTATAGATCTATTTTGCTACTCAAGTGCTTTAATTAATCTCTGCTTATCCCCACGTGTGTGAAATTGACAGTGTGCACACCGTGTGGCACTTTGGATAAGGTTACATAAATACTTATCATGAGTATAATTTGATTTGGATGTCTCTATGAGATTGTGGTGTTTGTTGGAACCATCTAGCGCTCAAGGTGATAGTGAGGGGTTATCTAGATGGGGAATGCGAACTTTAAGGTGTGATGTTATAGCCCTACATCGTCCAACCGGAGAGTAGTTCAAGGTAGAATAATGAAGAGAGAAGATATTTATATGGGAGTGTCCACTAGTGAAAGTATGATCCCTAGGCCTTGTTTCTAAGCATTGAAACACCGTTTACAATCAATTATGTTACATGTTTGCTTGCTGACACTATTATTTCAGATTGCAATTACCATTTATAATCACCCATATCGCTTGTATGTCACTATCTCTTCGCCGAACTAGTGCACCTATACACCTGACAAGTGTATTGGGTGTGTTGGGGACCCACGAGACTTCTTGTATCTTGATTGCAGGGTTGCTTGAGAGGGATACCTTTGACCACTTACTCCCTGAGTTCGATAAACCTTGGGTGATCCACTTAAGGGAAACTTGTTGTTGTTCTACAAATCTCTACACTTGGAGGCCCAACACTGTCTACAAGAATAGAAGCGTGCGTAGACATCAAGATATTTTCTAGCGCCATTGCCGGGGAGGTAAGGTAAAAGGTACTCACATCCTCTGGCTACTAAGCTATCTTCTAGTGCGGTTGCTAGTGTGTGAGTGCTCGAAGTTATTTCCTTTAGATTCTGCAATTATATCTTTTTATTTCTTGTTTTTATTTTCACTAGTTAGGCTTAATGGAAAACAACAACAAAAATAGAGATCTTTTTAGTATTTTTCCTAAGGTAGAAGATGAATGGTCTGAAAAGGAAATTAAAAAACCCAAGGAACTTTGTTTGCATGCTAATAGCAATGTTATTAGTCTAAATTTTTTGAACACCTTTGTTACTAATTCTATGGAAATGTCTAAGCTTGGGGAAGTTAGTTTTTATGAAAATTATCATTTTAGTTCCCCAGCTTTAGAGGACAAAATTTGCTCTGATGATACTTTATCTCCCATATGTGGTAATTCTAATGATAGTTGTGATATTTTAAACCCACATACCGAAAGCATCCCTTTTAAAATACCTATGGAAATTGTTGAACGTGTTATGAATAACTGTTATTTTGGAGATGGAACTGTCCATCCTGGTGATCAATTAATCTTTATACACGAATTATGCGAGTTGTTCAAGTGTGCAGGTATTTCAATGAACCAAGTTAAGAGGAAGTTATTCCCTTTATCACTTAAGGGCAAAGCAAGGGAGTGGTATGAGCTACTAGACGATCCTCATCATTCAGAGTGGAAGGAACTTGAATCTCTCTTTTACTCTAAATTGTATCCTCCTCATGAAATTCATAAAGATAGGAATTATATTTATAATTTTCACCCTCATGATGGAGAAAGTATTGCCCAAGCATGGGGGAGATTGAAGTCACTAATGCTCAAATGTCCGGGATCCTTCACAAGTAAGGAGGTCAAAGCTAAGTGGGATCTTCTTGAAACAATTCAAAGCAATACCGAAGATTGGGATAACGACAAAGGTAAAGAACCAGGTATAAACTATGAGTATGATTGCATTAAGTCTTTCGCTGAAACTGCTGATTTTCAAGAGCTTAGTGCTAAATATGGTATTGATCCTCAAATTCTTGTTGATTGTTATAGAGCCTTTGCTTCTCATATTAATGCTCCTAAAGGAAAATGGGACATGTATCATGAGCCTTTTAAAGACACTTGCATGAAAAATGAAATTGTTATTAATGATAGCAATAATCATGCTCAAACCTCTGAAAGTACTATTTCTTATAAGCATGTTAATTTTTGTGGAATACATAGACCTTGTGAAAAGAATCAAATTAAATAAGAATACTGCATCAACCACAAGAATGAAAAAACTAGAACATGGTATAGGGCTCTAAATGATCTTGGTAAAACAAATTGTGCCCTCTATCGTTTTATTTGTGAACTTTGCTTTGAAGTGGGTGATTTCAATTTTCAATGCTTAGGACATAATAATAGCCCTTCTAATCCAATGAGTACTGCAAGTTTGTATTGTGATGACATGATCACTCCTAATCAACATGATGAACTTACATTATTTTTGGGGTGTGAAGAATTATCAAGAAAAACTTTTTTGGTAGATATGAGTGCTTTTGATATGAATAACATCCTGCATGGTTGTCATCTTTATTGTGTTGATAATTGCCACACAAATACTTAAATACAAAATATTAAAAAAGATGATATTTACCAAAATATGACAGGACTAATATGTGTTTTGATCTTATTAATGAAAAGAAGGAATCCTCCAAAGTTTCTTCTATTGTATCTAACAATAAACAAGGGTATATGGAGAAGGTTCCTTTCAAGCCTCTCCCTCCTAAAGAGGAGAAGAAAAATAAGAAGAGGAGGAGTAAAAGGAGGGAGGAAACGGTAATTTTCCCCTCGGCATGTTGCTCCTATTATAGTTTTTGATGAGTCTGAACTCGATGATGTTCCTATGCCTGTTACCTATAGTAGTGATCATGATTGGGAAAATAACACTACTTTTGATATTGAAAATATCTTTGGTACCAATTCTAAAAATGAATATGTTAATAATTGTTGTACTATTAGTACTATCCATGTTCCTTCTAGTGATGAACACACTTTGGAAGATAACTATTCTATTGCTTATGATGATACTCTACCTCCAATATATGATGATCACAATGATGATATGATATTTTTAGTCCACCTACTATTGAGGAGAAAATTAATTATGATTACAATATGCCTCCTATATTTGATGATTATGGTGATGAGAATAATAATGATAGCTATTTTGCTGAATTTGCTCCCACTACAATTAATAAGAATGACTATGTTTATGTGGGGAGTATTAATTCTTTTATGCATGTGGCTCATGATAAGAATGTTTTATGTGATAGTTATATTGTTAATTTTATTCATGATGCTACTAAAAGTTATTATGAGAGAGGGAAACATGGTTTTATGTATCTCAACAATATTAAGTTCCCCTCTTTATGTTGAAAATTTTGAAGTTGCACTTGTTTTTCTTTCCTATGCTTGTTGCTTTGTGCTTTCATGACTTGTTTCTTTACAAGATTATTTTTCATAGAAGGGGGTTAGACTTAAATTTATTCTATATTTGCTTCTTGATTCTCTCTTTTACTTCAATTCATATTTCTTATGTGATCATCATCGAAATTGTCATGCCTAGCTCAAAGGCATTAAAGAAAAGCACTATTAGGAGATAACCCAAATTTCTATTAAGTAAGTTTTTCTTTTGTTGAGTCTTGGAAGTTATTAACTCTGTAATAACATCTCCTTATCCTTTTTGTGTGGTTTGTGCCAAGAATAAACATCTAATGAGAGGGAAGTAAGACTTGGGAAAGTTGTTGTCCCGAAACAAAATTTTATGCTTCACTGTAAAAATTCATGAAAAATATCTGTACGTAGGATTGAGCTGTAACTTTTTGTGCTTCTTCCCCAGGTTTTTATCCAACTTTCATTAGTGTATCACGTTTTGATTTGAGCAACAGAAGGTCTTCCGAAAAATCGGTTTTAACCTGCTGGTCTGTTTTGACAGATTTCTGCCATTATTTGCATTTGCCTCTTAATCTCTTTCTCTTTGAGTTCTCTTTGATCACTTGAGCTTTTAGAAGGAATTAATACATTAGATTGTGTTTTAATGAAAGTTTTAATTGTGTTGAAACTAAACCCAAAGACTTATTATTTTGAATACACTAATGTTGCTAATGAAGATTGTGTGAAGTTTTGTATGAAAGAAATTCTAAAGTGTATGGAAGAACAATGTGATAAGATGAAGTATGGACAAAAGCTCAATCTTGGGTATGCCACCCGTGTCACCCCAAGAAATATTCAAGAAGTACAAGCATCAAAGCTTGGGGATGCCCAAGGAATCCCCTTCTTCATCAATAAAAATCTCAGGTTTTCTTCCAAACACTTCATTTTTATTGTTTCATGCACAATTGTGTTGTCCTTGGAGCGTCTTCGTTTTTTATTTTAGTTTTCTTTTGCTTAGTTTTCTTAAATAAGTTGGTTGGATCCCAACACACTTCTTTTGGAGAGAGACACACCCCTTTATTCATTGCCTAGAATACTCTAGTTTTCACTCTTATTGTTCTGTGAGTGTTCTCCTTTGCTAGCACTACGTTTAGCTTTAGTTTTCGATTGGTGTTGGAAAAGAGTAGGAATGTTCATGCTTATAGTGGTACAAAATAAAGCTTGTTTTGACTTTGACTTAGACTTTATCATGTCATGTTTGATATTGCTTTGACTTTATGCTTAGTAATTATTCATGTAGCTTGACTTGTTACAAACAATTGAGATTGCTTAATGTGACTTGAAAGAACCATGCGTTTTTTTAGCATACAAAAGCATAATATTGTGGTATTCTCCTTTGATGCTTTATTTGGGTTGACTTGGCGCATGCTCACACCATGTTAAGACTATACCAAGTCACCATAACCTCTATGATCATTTAATTTTCGACTTGTAATACTCCCTCTGATCCAAATTAATTGACTCAGATTTGTCTAGATTCCGATGTATCTAGACATGTTTTAGTACTAGATACATCCGAATCTAGACAAATCCAAGTCAATTAATTTGGATCGGAGGGAGTATCACTTTATGCTTTAACTAATAATGTTTTGTCACTTTGCATGATTATGGTCATTATTGCTCGCTTAGTTGGTCGCTCCCAGTATTTTGCTAGCCTCCACATGTACAAAGTATGAGTTCCACTCATGCATCCAACTCCAAATAAAACCAAGTTATTCCAAAACGTCCACCATACCTACCTATTAGCATTATTGCTATTCCAAGTATATTCATGTTTTTATCTACCTTCCGAATTAAACTTATTATGTGAAAATTAATGATTAAAGCTCTCACGAACTTGATGGCACACTTTACTTTCTTGCACTTAATAAACTTGAACCATTGTGCCCATCTATGTTGCGTATATGCTTGTCAAGGAAATATGCCCTGAGAGGCAATAATAAAGTTGTTATTATATATTCCTTATATATGATAGATGTTTATTTTACATGCTAGAATTGTATTGATCGGAAACATCAATACATGTGTGTTTAATAATCAAAAAGGGTTCCTAGTTATGCCTCTCTTATAGACTAGCTTGTTGATTAACAAGATGATCAAGGTTTCCTGAGCATGGACATTGGATGTTGTTAATAACAAGGTCACACCATTGGTGGAATGATCTGATGAACATTCATCCGAAGTATAGCATTATGATCAAGTCATTATGTTTATATTGCTATAACATCATACGAAGTAATCTTTATCCTTAGACCATGAGATCATGTTAATTGCTAACACCAGAAGAGTATCTTGATAACATCAAACGTCACACCGTAACAGGGTGACTATAAAGATGGGTTCAGTACTACGAAGGTGTTATGTTGAGGCTCATGGATCAAGAGTGGAATTTGTCAATCCAGATGACGGATAGATATACTCTGGGCCCTCTCGGTGATATCACATTAAGATAGCTTGCAAGCAAGTGATGTGATCACTAGAATGTTATATCACGGGAACAAGAAAAGAGTGCATGTCGGTAACGAGATCAAACTAGGTATGGAGATACCGATGATCGAATCTCGGACATGTAATATATCGAGAGACAAAGGGATTTAGTTACAAGCATTAAAGGTTCTCACGATCACAGAAGTCATCGTTGAATGTGTAGGAGTCAGTACGGATCTCCAGGTCCCGCTGCTGATTATTGATCGGAGAAGACTCTCGATCATGTCTGCATTATTTGTGAACTGTAGGGTGGCACACTTAAGAGTTACCGGACACCATTTTGGAGCACATATGTTTCAGACGAAAGAATAGCAAAGTGCAGGAATTGTTTCAATAGAAACCGAAAATTGTTTTGGGTGAAATTGCAGAAAGTGGTTATGAATGTGATATTGAAATATTGCAAGGGGATATATGTGAATGTTTGTTAATTAAAGTAATTAACAAAATTCTGAATAAATTTAATAAAAAGAGTTTTATTAAATGAGAGAGCATTAAATTTGGAGAAATTTAATGCATTTAAAGTGGAGACTTTAAAAGGGAATGTGAAGAGGCATTTCAATGTGGAGGGGTCACCACCACATGAATGGGGGAGGTGAGGGGTCACCCCCCATGCGCCGGCCATGGAGAGAGGGGGCACCCCCCTCCTCCTATAAAAGGACACCCATTCCCTCCTTCATCCTCACACCTCCTTGTGAAGGATCTCTCTCCCCCTCTAGAATTATTCCCCTATGGTCTCGGATTAGCGAGATACATGTTCCCGGTGGCATTTCGTCTGGAAGGAGTTGCTTCTTCCGCTGGATCGCTGGAGCAAGGAGGTGGAGGTTGTCCGGTGGCTTGAACGTGTGTGTGAGTGCGGATGCGCTGCTGAGTTGCGGCGCTCGGACTTCCTCACGATCTTGAGATCGGCAAGTGTATGACTACATCAACCACGAGTTCCTACTCGTTAACAAAACTCGTTGTCTTCGAGGGTAAGTTCTCGTTGGATGTATGTCCACCCGTTGCTTTGTACCTAGTAGATAGATCTTGGCGTGTAGTTCACACTGTAGGAAATTTTTTGTTTTCTATGCTGTGGACCCAACAATGTTATCAGAGCCTGATCTATGCGTAGGTGCTTTGCACGGGTAGTACACATATGTTTATATGTGGGCGATGATGATCATGTTATTGCATCTTCTATGTATTTTGGATATTGGTGGCATAGTGGGATGAAGCGGCCTGGACCAACCTTACATGTCATCGTACATGAGACCGGTTCCACGACTGACATGCAACTTGTTTTGCATAAGTGGCTGGCGGGTGTCTGTCTCTCCTACTATAGTCAATATCTGATTTACAATGAGTTGCTAATAACTTAGTTATCCTTGTTGTGGTTCATGTTCGTAGGTGAGAACGGTTCTATCTCCGAAAGCCCTAAGCCACCTAAAACTTGCAATTGATAAATTAGAGGCGTCTAGTTTAGATCGTTGCTGGGCTAGTGTATTGATATGGTATTGTTGTAAGTAGATGTATGATAGATACTCTTACAACACACTCAACGTGTAAGTTCCATAGACCTTGGCCTTACACACAAAGGAATGATAGAGATCATACCACGATGCAAGTGATAGAGATCAAATGCATGGACCATATCATCTCACTTTACACATTAGATGTTAGCATCTTATACTGCTAGTTTGGCGCTTTTGGTAGCATTATAAGATGATCCCTCATTTAGATATCAAGATAAAAATGTGTTCTTCCTTAAGTATGCACCGTTCTGTGGATCGTGTTTCGAGACATCATGTGATGATTGGGTGTACTCGAATCTACGCTTTCATAGGAACGGGTGTAAGACAGTTTTACACACGCGAATACTAAGGTTCTTACTTGGCGAGCCTAGCATGTATAAACATGGCCTTGGAACACGGACCGAAAGGTTAAGCATGAGTCATATAGTTGATATGACGCCCATATAGATGCTCGCCTTTGAAGCTACATCAACTCACATGATGATCGGACTTGGTGTAGTGGATTTGGTTCATGTAATCACCAAAAAAGACACGAGGGATGTTGTTTTTGAGTGGGAGTTCATTAGTAATTTGGATTAGTTGAACTCAATCTATCATAAACTTATTCTAAATAAACTTTACAAATTCTGTTGTAGATGGCACCACCTGCTTTTAATTTCAATGTGTTCATGGAGAAAGAGAAACTTGCTGCGAATGGTAGCAACTTCACCAACTAGGCTATGAATTTGAGGATTCTCCTCACTACTGCACAAAATCAATATGTGCTAGATGCGCCTCTAGGCCCCCCACCAGCTCATGATGCCCCTGACGAGGAAAAGAATGTCTATGTGACTCGTCAAGAGGACCACAACTTAGTTCATTGCAGCATACTGTGTGGGCTAGAGCCAGAACTTCGAAAGCGTTTCGAAAATGGCAATGCCTTTGATACCATGGGAGAATTGAAAATGATTTTCGATACCATGCTGCCGTAGAGAGTTATAATGCTACATAAAAGTTCTTTAGTTGCATGATGGAGGAAAACAACTCCGTTAGTGAGCACGTACTCAAAATGTCTGGGTACGCCGATAAGCTTGTGTCCTTGGGAATAACGATTCCCATTGACTTAGGCATACATCGTGTTCTCCAATCTCTGCCACCTAGCTACAAGAGCTTCGTGATGAACTATAATATGCAGGGCATGAAGAAGTCTCTTCCCGAGCTTATGTCAATGCTTAAGACTGCAGAAGTGGAGATTAGGAAAGAACATCAAGTGTTGATGATCAATAGGACCACCGGTTTCAAGAAAGACAAGAAAGGCAAGCACAAGGGAAAGAAGGGTGGCAAGTCTGTTTCCACGCCTGAAAAGAAACCCCGAGCTGGCCCTAAGTCTAACACCGAGTGCTACTATTGTAAGGGGACTGGCCATTGGAAGCGCAACTGCCCCAAGTATTTGGCGGACAAGAAGTCCGGCAAGGCAAACAAAGGTATATGTGATATACATGTTATTGATGTGTACTTGACTAGTACTCGCAATAGCACCTGGGTATTTGATACGGGGTCGGTTGCTAATATATGTAACTCGGTTCAGGGGCTACGGAACAAGCAACAACTAGCAAGGGATGAGGTCAGAATGCGGGTCGGCAATGGATCAAAAGTTGATGTGATCGTCGTCGGGACGCTACCTCTCCATTTGCCATCGAGATTAGTTATAAACCTAAATAATTGTTATTTAGTGCCTGCACCGAGCATGAACATTGTATCTGGATCGTGTTTGATGCAAAGTGGTCATTCCTTTAAATCTGAAAACAATGATTGTTCGATTTATAAGAATGATATCTTTTATGGTCATGCACCTATGTTGAATGGTTTATTTCTGTTGGATCTCGATAGTAATATTACACACATTCACAATGTTAATTCTAAAAAGATTAAACTTGATGATGATATGTCTACATATATGTGGCACTGCCGTCTAGGTCATATTGGCTTTAAACGCATGAAGAAACTCCATTCTGATGGACTTTTGGAATCACTTGATTTTGAATCATTTGATACATGTGAGCCATGCCTTATGGGCAAGATGACTAGAACGCCATTTTCCGGTTCAATGGAACGGGCGACATATCTATTGGAAATCATACATACTGATGTGTGTGGACCAATGAGTGTGTCGGCGCGAGGTGGATATCGTTATTTTGTTACTTTCACGGATGATTTGAGTAGATATGGGTATATCTATTTGATGAAACACAAGTCTGAAACTTTTGAAAAGTTCAAGGAATTTCAGAATGAAGTGGAAAATCATCGTAATAGAAAGATAAAATTTCTACGATCTGACCGTGGAGGAGAGTATCTAAGTTACGAGTTTAGCACACACATGAAAGAGTGTGGAATAGTTTCACAACTCACGCCTGCCAGAACACCACAACATAATGGTGTGTCGGAACGTCGTAATCGTACCTTGTTGGATATGGTTCGATCTATGATGTCTCTGACTGACTTGCCACTGTCATTTTGGGGTTATGCACTGGAAACAGCTGCATTCACTTTAAATCGGGCACCATCTAAATCCGTTGAAACGACACCGTATGAATTATGGTTTGGAACAAACCTAAGCTGCCATTTCTTAAAGTTTGGGGATGCGATGTTTATGTGAAGAAACTTCAACCGGATAAACTCGAACCCAAAGCGGAAAAATGCGTCTTCCTAGGATACCCTAAGGAAACAATTGGGTATACCTTCTATCACAGATTCGAGGGCAAGGTTTTTGTTGCCAAGAATGGATCCTTTCTCGAGAAGGAGTTTCTCGCGAAAGGTGTGAGTAGTCGGAAGGTAGAACTCGAAGAGGTTATTGAACCTTCTCTTCATGGAATGGCGAGTGGCGCAGCACCGGAAGTTTTTTCGGAGTTGAATTCACCTGATGAAGAGACAGCTAATGATAATGATCATGAAACTCTGAAAGAGGACACTACCGAACCTCGCAGGTCAAGCAGGACACGTGCAGCTCCTGAACTGTACGGCAATCCTGTTGTGAATTTCATGGTTGATGAAATGGATGACCCTGCGACGTATGAAGAAGCGATGATGAGCCCGGATTCCAACAAATGGCTAGAAGCCATGAAATCCGAGATGGAATCCATTTACGAGAACCAAGTTTGGAACTTGGTGGACTTACCTCATGACCGAAAGGCCGTTGAGAATAAATGGATTTTCAAAAGAAAAACTGATGTTGATGGTAATGTGACCATCTATAAGGCTTGACTTGTCGCAAAGGGGTTTCGACAAATTCAAGGAGTTGACTACGATGAGACATTCTCTCCCGTAGCGATGCTTAAGTCGGTTAGGATTATGTTAGCAATTGCTGCATATTTTGATTATGAAATATGGCAAATGGATGTCAAAACTGTGTTCCTCAATGGTAATATTGAAGAATAGTTGTATATGATACAACCTAAGGGTTTTGTCGATCCTAAGGATGCTAATAAGGTATGCAAACTTCAGCGATCCATCTATGGACTGAAGCAAGCATCCCGGAGTTGGAATCTCTGCTTTGATGAGGTGATCAAAGAGTTTGGATTTGTCCAAACTTATGGAGAGGCTTGTATTTACAAGAAAGTGAGTGGGAGCAATGTGGCATTTCTGATATTATATGTGGATGACATATTATTGATTGGAAATGATATAGATCTTTTAAACAGTGTTAAAAGTTATCTAAACAGCAAATTTTCGATGAAAGACCTTGGTGAAGCATCATATATATTAGCATTAAAATCTATAGAGATAGATCAAGGCGCCTAATTGGGTTATCGCAGAGTACATACCTTGATAAGATATTAAAGAAGTTTAATATGGACAAAAGTAAGAAGGGGTTCTTACCTATGTTGCAAGGCAAGACATTGAAAAAGACTCAAAGTCCGGCTACGGCGGAAGAAAGAGAGATGATGGATAAGATCCCCTATGCCTCGGCCATAGGCTCTATTATGTATGCCATGCTATGTACAAGACCGGATGTGGCACATGCTATTAGTTTGACTAGTAGGTGCCAATCTGATCCAGGTTCGAAACACTGGATAGCGGTAAAGAACATCCTCAAGTACTTGAGAAGAACTAAGGATATGTTTCTTATATTCGAAGGTGAAGAAGAGCTAGTCGCTAATTGTTATGTCGATGCTAGCTTTGACACCGATCCGGATGACTCTAAGTCTCAATCCGGATACGTATTTCTCTTGAACGGAGCAGTAGTTAGTTGGAGGAGTTCCAAACAACCTGTGGTGGCTGGATCAACGACGGAGGCGGAATATGTTGTTGCTTCAGAAGCAGCGCAGGAGGCGGTTTGGATGAAAGAGTTCATTATGGAACTAGGCGTAGTTCCTAGTGCGTTGGACCGAATGGTGATCTATTGTGACAATAATGGAGCCATAGCCAATGCAAAGGAACCGAGGTCTCACAAGAATTCCAAGCATATTAAGCGACGGTTTCACTCCATCCGCGAGCATGTCAAGGATGGAGATATAAAGATTTGTAAAGTACACACGGACCTAAATGTAGCAGATCCGTTGACTAAAGTTCTCCCAGAGGCAAAACATGATCAACACCAGAACTCCATGGGTGTTAGATTTATCACTATGTGAACTAGATTATTGTCTCTAGTGCAAGTGGGAGACTGAAGGAAATATGCCCTGAGAGGCAATAATAAAGTTGTTATTATATATTCCTTATATATGATAGATGTTTATTTTATATGCTAGAATTGTATTGATCGGAAACATCAATACGTGTGTGTTTAATAAACAAAAAGGGTTCCTAGTTATGCCTCTCTTATAGACTAGCTTGTTGATTAACAAGATGATCAAGGTTTCCTGATCATCGACATTGGATGTTGTTAATAACAAGGTCACACCATTGGTGGAATGATGTGATGAACATTCATCCGAGTATAGCATTACGATCAAGTCATTATGTTTATATTGCTATAACATCATACGAAGTAATCTTTATCCTTAGACCATGAGATCATGTTAATTGCTAACACCGGAAGAGTATCTTGATAACATCAAACGTCACACCGTAACAGGGTGCCTATAAAGATGGGTTCAGTACTACGAAGGTGTTATGTTGAGGCTCATGGATCAAGAGTGGAATTTGTCAATCCAGATGACGGATAGATATACTCTGGGCCCTCTCGGTGATATCACATTAAGATAGCTTGCAAGCAAGTGATGTGATCACTAGAATGTTATATCACGAGAACAAGAAAAGAGTGCATGTCGGTAACGAGATCAAACTAGGTATGGAGATACCGATGATCGAATCTTGGACATGTAATATATCGAGAGACAAAGGGATTTAGTTACAAGCGTTAAAGGTTCTCACGATCACAGAAGTCATCGTTGAATGTGTAGGAGTCAGTACGGATCTCCAGGTCCCGCTGCTGATTATTGATCGGAGAAGGGTCTCGATCATGTCCGCATTATTCGCGAACTGTAGGGTGGCACACTTAAGAGTTACTGGACACCATTTTGGAGCACATATGTTTCAGACGAAAGAATTGCAAAGCGCAGGAATTGTTTCAATAGAAACCGAAAATTGTTTTGGGTGAAATTGCAGAAAGTGGTTATGAATGTGATATTGAAATATTGCAAGGGGATATATGTGAATGTTTGTTAATTAAAGTAATTAACAAAATTCTGAATAAATTTAATAAAAAGAGTTTTATTAAATGAGAGAGCATTAAATTTGGAGAAATTTAATGCATTTAAAGAGGAGACTTTAAAAGGGAATGTGAAGAGGCATTTTAATGTGGAGGGGTCACCACCAAATGAATGGGGGAGGTGAGGGGTCACTCCCCATGCGCCGGCCATGGAGAGAGGGGGCACCCCCCTCCTCCTATAAAAGGCCACCCATTCCCTCCATCATCCTCACACCTCCTTGTGAAGGTTCTCTCTCCCCCCTCTAGAATTATTCCCCCATGGTCTTGGATTAGCGAGATACATGTTCCTCATGGCATTTCGTCTGGAAGGAGTTGCTGCTTCCGCTGGATCGCTGGAGTGAGGAGGTGGAGGTTGTCCGGTGGCTTGAACGTGTGTGCGAGTGCGGATGCGCTGCTGAGTTGCGGTGCTCGAACTTCCTCACGATCTTGAGATCGGCAAGTGTACGACTACATCAACCACGAGTTCCTACTCGTTAACAAAACTCGTTGTCTTCGAGGGTAAGTTCTCGTTGGATGTATGTCCACCCGTTGCTTTGTACCTAGTAGATAGATCTTGGCGTGTAGTTCACACCGTAGGAAATTTTTTGTTTTCTATGCTGTGGACCCAACAGCTTGTACTTTGTAAGTTGTGAATTAGAAAAACCATGTATCATGGGGAACGCTTTCAACATTGCACTTTATTTAGTTGATATCATGTTCTTTTGCTTATGGATCCCGGCAGTGTGAAATGAAAGGGGAGCTTGTAAGGTTTATGGATTTCGTATATGTGTTAGAGAAACGCCTGGGCGGCTGGTCTAAGCCATGCCTAATCATGGTGGAAACATGCAGCATAACCATAGTGAGTAATCTGTGAAGCGTCCAAAAAAAAGAAAAAAAAGAGAAAAAGGGAAAAACCCTATGCAAATAGCATACAAAAGGATCGCTGAGATGCTCATTGTCTCCTTGCCTTATCATTTTGATATGGGAAAGCTTCTGTATCATCGAGCAAGGGGTACCCCGTTGGCCATTCTCTATGATACACATGTACTTACAATGACAAGAACTTACCTATGACTAAAGTTGAGTAACATGAGGTTCGGTACTCGTAAGTATGGGGCATGAGATTTTCAGCTTATAACTTGTCAAGCATATCCTCATATTTTTTCACTTTAACCTTAATCACCTAAAGATGCTTATGATAGGGGTAATGAGAGATGAAAGCTAATAAGTACCATAATTTTTGGAAGCTCTTTATGAGACTTGAATCCCTGCTTCCTTCGATGAAGGGCCTTTCTTTTACTTTTATGTTGAGTCTCCATTTTCTACCTTTATGCACCTATTAAGAGAGCATAGTGGTCATTCTTAGTTTAATGTGCATTGTCCCAAAACTTGTTGATTGATTCATAACTTTGATATTACTTGTTCTTAAACTATTTGTATCTAGTCACCCTTATGAACTTTGAAGGTGTCCTATGCATTTATGTTTTGCTATACCATGAGGGACAAGCTGAATACCGTTTGCATTATGTTTTCTATATGTGAAACAAACAAACATCTTTCAAAGCATTGTTATTCATGAATCTTTTGTTTGTACCTTTTCATGTTACAACACAGTTGCTACATCTTATTGTTAGAACTATATCTTTCATGTCTATGTTAGACTACTATGATCCCAACCATCAATGTTTTACAAATACCTTGATCAAGATTGTGACTGTGCATGTCACCTCAAAAATTATTCTTTTTGACACATACCTACTCGAGGACGAGCAGGAGTTAAGCTTGGGGATGTTGATACGTCATAAACATATCTATAATTTTTGATGTTCCATGCTTGTTTTGTATCAACTATCTTATGTTTTGTCCACATTTTTAGATACTTTTATGCATTTTCTAGAACTAACCTATTAACAAGATACCGCAGTGCCAGTTGCCAGTTTTCTGCTGTTTTTGGTTTCACAAGAACTGGAAAAGAAATATTCTCGGAATTGGACCGGACAAAAGCCAAAGTCAATATTTTACCAGAAGACTCACGGAGCCAGAAGATGAGACGGAAAGGGGCCACGAGGTGGCCACACCACCTGGTGGCGTGGGCCAGCCTAGGCCGCGCCAGGGGGTGGTGTGGGTCCCTCGAGCACCCATCGACATTGCCTCTTTGCCTATAAAAGCCCCCCGGAGTTCCACGAAAAGTTCCGCAGCGCTGCCGCCACCTAAGAGGAGATTCGAGGGACAGAGGTCTCTGTTCTAGCACCATGCTGGGATAGGGAAGTGCCCCCGGAGCCATCTCCATCAAATCCACCGCCATCTCCATCGTCGTTGCTGACTCGCATGATGAGGAGGGAGTAGTTCTCTCTTGAGGCCAAGGGGTCTACCGGTAGCTATGTGTTCATCTCTCTCTCTCTATGCGTGATCTTATGAGATCATGAGCTTTGTAATCTATAGATCTATTCTTCTACTCAAGTGCTTTAATTAATCTCTGCTTATCCCCATGTGTGTGAAGTTGATAGTGTGCACACAGTGTGGCACTTTGGCTAAGGTTACATAAATACTTATCATGAGTATAATTTGAGTTGGATGTCTCTATGAGATTGTGGTGTTTGTTGGAACCATCTAGCGCTCAAGGTGACAGTGAGGGGTTATCTAGATGGGGAATGCGAACTTTAAGGTGTGCTATTATAGCCCTACATCGTCCAACCGGAGAGTAGTTCAGGGTAGAATAATGAAGAGAAGATATTTATATGGGAGTGTCCACTAGTGAAAGTATGATCCCTAGGCCTTGTTTCTAAGCATTGAAACACCGTTTACAATTAGTTCTGTTACATGTTTTCTTGCTGCCACTATTATTTTAGAGTGTAATTACCATTTGTAATCACCCATATCACTTGTATTTCACTATCTCTTCGCCGAACTAGTGCACCTATACACCTGACAAGTGTATTGGGTGTGTTGGGGACACAAGAGACTTCTTGTATCTTGATTGAAGGGTTTCTTGAGAGGGATACCTTTGACCACTTCCCCCTAAGTTCGATAAACCTTGGGTGATCCACTTAAGGGAAACTTGTTGTTGTTCTACAAACCTCTACACTTGGAGGCCCAACACTGTCTAAAAGAATTGAAGCGTGTGTAGACATCAAACGTCGAGTACAATTCCCTTCGTTTATATGATATGACTTGTGTGAGATTCGATCATTGGTATCACATACCTTGTTCAATATCGTTACCGACAAGTTATGTTTCATTTGTTACCACGATATTACATCCCCGTGACCTAGTCACATGTTGCAACATTTATGGATGTAATCTCACCAAGCCGACCGTATGTATCTTACCCATCACGTGGGTGAACAAATACCGCTCTTGAGTCACATGTCATCTACTATTCCTTTGGAATACCCAACGTACCTTTATGATCACTGTGTCACTGAGTGATGTTTGATGTAGTCAAAGCAGCCTCGAGAAACAGTGAGTAATATGATCTCATGGTCCGAGGAGAAGGAGACTACATTTCTAGCTATTGCAACAATGAACTCTATGACTTGATCATGTCGCAATCTTTGAGGAATGTCCATCACATCATTCACCAATGATAAGACCTCGTTGTCAATTGGCATAAATGCCCCATGATTAAGAAACCTTGATCATCGCTTGACCAACGAACTAGTATGAATAGAGGATACTAGGGACTTGGTTTGTTTCATACCACACTTGTACCAATGTTTCCACTTGATACAGTTATAGCATAATATGAAACTAGTACGAATTATTTGAGATATGAAAATAAAAACCTATTTATTATTTGCCTCTAGGGCATATCTCCTTCAGTCTCCCACTTGCACTAGAGTACAAATAATCTAGCTCGCATTTTACTCATCATAAACCATATCATATATGTGTTTATTGATCATGCATGCTTATGGAAAACGTCATGTCCATGTTCTGTTTTAATAGATCATTATGTCTTTTGCAAATCGTTAATGTCTTCCTAATTTTGACATTCATACCATTATCTTATAATGGGTTGAAGTATTTGTTTGGCGACAAAGTGAGACTTTGTTCCTAGTGTTTATAATGACAGTCGCTTTTATTGTTGTCATGTAAACTTTGAAACACACTTGACACTCCTTTGTGTGTATATATAGTAGTTATGGCAACAGAGTGAGGTCGGTATCCAGGAGGCAGCATTGACTTTAGATCAGCCACAATGAGCTTTCTCACAGGCATTGTGCCCTAGTACATACCCTCTATGTAAAGACGAACTAGTCCCGCCACAACAATATACAACACGTCAGATGGTACCCTTATACTTATTTACCTATGTAGATCCTAGTGCATGAAATGCAACTATGCACCTTACTTTGCTTCTTGCCATTTAAAGACAAAATTAATTCTAGTTATTGATTAACTCAGGAATCACTTCAAGACATGTTCTTATAGTTAAGAGCCTGTGCTTGCAACCAAAACCTCGGGTCGCATTACGTCGAGTATACAATATGGTTGTATGAAAGAACCTATGAATGAGGCATAGGAGATGCAACACACTTCTTTCTTTCTTTCAACCATAGTTGTAATACTTAGACTAACTCAATGCTTCATACAAGTAAGAACTTCTTTCTTACCTCATTCCATTCTGAACTACTTCAGAATCTTGCCTAGGACATTCTGAACATTTTTAGAATCAAGTCCTAGAAGCATTCAACTATATTGTTTATTAAACTTACCAATCTATCTCGATAAATTTAATTGTTTAATAACTTGTTCAACTTCATCCATATTTACTAACTTAAATGTTATCAATACTAATCACATCATTCATATATGTTGTCACATATCTCAGAACAATGTCGCGCTCCCACTCAAATATGGCATCCATATATGAGATCCAGGGATTTCACTTAGCTCCCACTCAAAATATGTCAGCTACATATTATGATTTATCCAAGCTACTTGGATCCCACTCAAATGCATGCCCACTCGATAATCTTGGACATTCCAAAATTCTTTGATCACCATCAAATCGAGAATTCCAATTACGAGACTTTAATATCCATATATTGCTGGTGTAAATCCAATAGACTTAAGCATCACTACATTAGTTGTCAACTCCTTGAATTTTTCCAAACTTTGTGACAAATCGAGCTTTATATCTTCATTAAGTTTCATTTCGTTCTTATGTCTTTGCAGTCATTCAGAAATATCAAGTAAACTTCTTTACTTAATAAGATCAAGTAACATATTACTTTTCATTCTTAAATGTAACTTAATATAGGATTTCATGACTCCTAGTCATTTCTCGCAATTAGGTCCATGGCGCTTCTTTGTAGTTCATAGGTATGTCTTGTTCATGACAAGTGAATCAATAATATAATTCAGCGAACTTGTAGAGTATATATTGTTGAATCATACTTTCTTTAGTAAAAGTATCCGCTAAAACTTTATGATCATTATCAGTAGTTTCTCCTCTATATGTAGAGTTCGGTTTCACAGAACAAATTCCGCTATGTCGCTCAACAATCTGGAGGTAAGTTTCTCCTCTTTATGAAACTTTATGATCATTCTCATTTGTTT
This sequence comes from Avena eriantha, assembly GCA_910589775.1. Taxonomy (NCBI): domain Eukaryota; kingdom Viridiplantae; phylum Streptophyta; class Magnoliopsida; order Poales; family Poaceae; genus Avena; species Avena eriantha. The sequence continues at coordinate 188,090,516 of OU342746.1, read as the reverse complement.
GGTTTTTCCCGAGGTTGCGTGAGTTGCTATTTGTGCACCCCTGTAGGGTAAATATTTTCGACAAGACGTGTCCGCGGTTATGGACTACTAGGAGCACAGTGTCTCAATCGTAGACAACTCGAACTAAAGTATTGCTATAAATTTGACTTTGGCATGACTAGTAATCAGATCCACTGCAACGGAATGGATAATTAAATGTGCCAATAGCTATTGATATTGGAACGTCTAATGCTATCTACATCTGACTAGTAAGTCCTGCAACTTCAACGGAATGCTTAAATAAAACTGCCAACTATGTGAGTTCCTCGGAAGGACTTCCTCATTTGGTCTCGAGGGGGAAACTCCAGGATGGGTTATGATTGGTGTCAGTATCAGGTTGGCTCCGAATAGGTCTCTCTTACCCCGCTCTAATAGTTGTCAATTGTATTGTGTCTCTATAGGTTGTTTTAGTGCATGATTTTCTGCTGCTAACTATGTAGGTGAGAGCCGCCTAATTTTAAGACTCGTCGTGTACTGGCCTCAGTACTAACCGCTCCCTTTTTCCTTTTTCCTTTGTCGACATCCCTTTGCTTTGACATGTATGAGTTCAATGATGTTAGCAAAGTTACCCTTTCGGCTTGGCCTAGGAAGGGTTATGGATGCCATTGGTTATTCTTTACGACTCTTAGTCGAATTTTCATCTTATCCGTCCTCGGATGTTGTATCATTTTCAATGTGATTTGGATCTTTATAATATATATTTGTATTCTTGACTCGTTGAGTCGCTATTGTATATATATGTTCTTATGGGTCTCATCATGGACTATTGTGTAATGGTATTACTTTGTTATCTACCCGCACGCAAGTGCCTGGTGGGCATCTTTGAATCGTTTCTATGCGGGTTTGGAAGGAAGCGCTAAAATCTACATAGGGCTGATTCGAGGGTGTTATGCAGCCCACCTAAATGGGCCACTCCCGAAGGAGGGCCCATGTGGGGGTGCCGCCCCCTTTGGGTAAGGTGGGTGCGGGGCGCCTAGGTTTTGGAGTAGGGGGCCACCTAGGTAACCGCCCCACCTCCTTTGTCCGCTGCCCCTTCCCTAGGGTGCACCCTCCCTTCCGTATATAAGGAGGAATAATGGGAAGGAGGAGCACACAATTCTCTTGAGGCATTTGACTCTCCCCCTTTCTTTCTCTCTCTCCTTCACGGAGGGTTTGATAGTTCTCCACTATACACATGCCATCGTGCTATTGGTATCTCGGTTAGAATCAATATTCTTCCACTGCTTCGTTGGACCGGAGCCCGAGGGACGTCGTCTACACCAGCTGCGTGTAGAACTATGGAGGTGCTGACAGTTGTAGCACTCATTTCTTGTACGCCTACATGACCTTGAGGTTGGCATCACTGTATGACTACATCATCAACGTTCATGGAAACGTAACACTTTTCGGTATTTAAAGGTATGAACACTAAATCCCTCCATTACCTTACATCTGTATAGAGTATATCTTGTCTATATCGTTCTCCTTGCTAGGATTTTTTTTACTACAGAACACCATAGTGGTATTAGGGCCGGTCTATGTGTAGATGTGTTGGTACATTTTGAACACATAATGATATGTGGGCATTGATTTTCTAGTTATTACCATCACACATGTACTTATTCATATCATGATATTGTTTGATGAAGCGGCCTAGACTAACCTTACGTGTACACTTACGAGAGACCGGTTCCACACCTAACATATGGATTGTACCATATATGTGTATAGAGGGTGTATCTCTCTCTTACATTAGTAGATGTGGACACGATAGATCAACGACGCCTTCGCGCTCACCGTCGCTGATAATAGAGATCGCTTCCATCTCTAACTTTGAGTTCTTCATCCCTGTCTATGAAGACCCTTTGGGCAAGAAGAAACTCCTGGACAATTACGCATAATTTTGTGATGGGAATGAGCCCATAGAAGTTATGTTGCGGACAACAGCCAATTTTGCCTTCACTACAAGAAAAGTTGTCTTTTATAACAGACAATTTTCTTGGTTGAAGGCCTATTTTTTGTGGTTAAAAGTCTTCTACGACGGATGGCCTTCGTGGTAAAAGCCCCATCACAAATGAATCTACCACGGTAGGACCATGGAGGATCACACCCTTCAGCCACGAAAACTTGTTCCATTGTAGATCCATTCACCAGCCGCTTTGACTGCTGATGTCATGCAAACTGCCACGTGGCAAACACCATTAACGCCTAGTTACCGTTGTTAACAGTCATAGAAATCGTGGTAGAAGCCAGACCCAACCAAGGCCTGCTATTTATTAAGTGGGCTGTCCCAATTTGAGAGCCCAACAAGAGGACGACCTGTTACTGTGTTGTCCTGCACTGTTTGAAATGGGCCCATTAGTGCAGCCCACTACGGACCATACGATTTCAGGCTCGTTATAGTTTCGGACTAAAGAAGGCCCACCGGCCCCTCACTATTCCTACAGCCCATAGGGTCTGCTACTGTTCTACCCATTTATTGTTATGGACTTTTACATTTCTAGTTTGCCACTGTTCGGGTCCTTTACTGTTTAGGCATTTTACTGTTATAGACTTCTAATGTTCTGGCCTTTTACTGTTCCAGCCATTTACTTTTCAGGCCTTTTACTCTTATGTCCTTTTGCTGTTCTAGACTTTACTATTCCAGCCATTTACTATTCAGGACTTTTACTCTTCTGGTCATTTTTCTCTTCTAGCCTTTTACTGTTCTAATCATTCACTGTTTGTGCCTCTCACTATTCGGGCCTTTTACTGTTCGGGCCTATTACTGTTCGGGCCTTTTAGTGTTTGTCCCTTTTACTGTTCTGCATTTTACTGTTCTGGCCTGTTGCTGTTCAGTCCTGTATGTTTTCAGGCCTTTGGCCACTTATGTGGCCTACCATTATTATGACCTGCCACTTATGGCCTTTTACTGTTTATTGGGGCCATCTGCTGGCCGACATATTTGCGTATTCTACAACTATGGTGCAATTCTTGTTTTAAACAGTCTGCTAATATTTCGATCTACTAATGGCCACGCGAGGATCACTATATTACATCAATTTTTTTTGAAATTCATTACATACAAGAATTTCAACAAAAACAAGATGAAGCATTATAGAGACATCGCCATACATGGGTTGGAAGGGTTTCTGCTACGGAGATTACATCGCCATACAAGTAACAACTGGCTTACCATGATAGCTGTATAAGAGATTATCAAATAGATGGTCCGTCCAATCTTGTGGATCTTTCAGTTCCTGTATCTGTTCACGTGTAATCGTGATTATTCAATCTGCTTCCTCTATTTCTTGTTCAATTAAATCAATTGTTTGGAGTGCAGCTGTAACACCTCTTTGTGCTAGAAAAACTGGAATAGTGGGCACAATGGGCTGATGCAAGCAATAACCACTATCACTGCTGCTTTATGAAATGATCTCAATACTTAGCATAGGATTCACCCCTTCTGCCCCATAGCTTCATGTGTAGCCTGAAACAAAGAAAACATGTCAGTATAGCATACTAGCTAACTGGCAGCCATCTTATATGTAAAATAATTCTAATGCATCATTGGCCAGGAACAATCAATGATGTGCCTCGTACAACTCTTTCTAGAATAATAGGAACAATCGACATACTGAACCGATGCATATATGTGCCAGTATCATAGCCACTCTGTGAAACAAACACTACAGATTATTTGCATGCTGAAACTAAGACATATAAGTTAGTGCAGCAAAACAGGCGAAAAAACACCATGTTTGTTGTCAAAGAATTTCAAAATTGGCATTGTCCTAATATAACAAATCAAGAAATCAACATGTGTGTCTCATACAGACTAACTAAACTAGTGTGGCAATGAATGTAGGGAATCAAGGAACTCGACTATTTCCCTCATAAGCTAATCATATTCGTGCATACTAGAAATATAGAAAATATAACAAAAAGAGGTGCATGAGATTCCTTAAGTTGCTTAGAACTGGTCGAGACAACAAAGCATTAACCTAAAATATAAAAATAGCGTTTAAAAATTGTCTATAGTATGAACTAGCTAGATAAGTGTACAGTTCAAATACTTATGTTGGACCTCCAACCACAAAAGGTGGCATTGTTTTAATCATCGGGAAACTTTGATAGTGCCTTAGAAAAACAAGCAATAGATCAAGTGTGTCTTAAATAGACTACCAACATCATTTTAGAGAAACAAGATATCAACCACTGCTTTTTAGTAGCCAGATCATTCAAATATTTTGATCGTCAGGCCAGTAAATAAAAAAATAAGAGAAACAAAGAGATGAGTCATTTGCTGCCAAAATGATAGTTGGATGTAGCCAAAAAGTAGCAGAAACATTTTTTGTAATGCCTATAACTATTGTATTTCCAATTGCTGACAATATCATTGTACATATAACCAGGCAAGAAAATCTAGTATACAAACAAACAAATGATAATTCTGCACCTTGCAAGGTCAATGAAGTATTTAGTCAATGTATGTATGGTATGAAGTGGCGGATCAAATTAAGCAGAATGTGATATTCTTTTGATAGAAGCACTTTGTGCACCATATAGAGTAGGTAGATAGGAAATGAAGCAATCATACACCATGTGCATCATATAAACTGCCAGGAAAAAAGATATCCAACATATATAATATCAAGTAAAGGTGTGCGAGCTTTGTTATCCACATTATATCCATGGGAACCATGAGAGAATATTGCATTGTTGCAATCTGAAGTCAACTAGAAATGAACCATAACCAGTTGAATCATCTGGTGGCTAATATTAAACTCACAAGATCATCTGATCGTGTATAGATGAAATCCAGCAGACATGATTCAAAACATATGCACAATGTCTCTTATTTCTTAGTAATCAAACATTGTATTTCTCACAAAAATTTCCATTGTTTAAGTTAAGAAAATCATTTCATTGCTTTAATCATGAGCAAACTAAAGAATCAAATTGGCAATAGAATCATATGTGCATCGTGTAGAGTAGCTATTGAGGTAATGAATTAAGCAATGAAACACTAGGTGCACGATAGACTTCCAGATCATATTAAGATGGTTATAGTACATATATATAGTAAGTGGGTATCATACAAAGCTTAATTATGCTTTTTATATCGAGGGAGAACATTGTTGCTTCTCTTAATCAAAAAGTACACTCTATACGTACTATTAAATTTTACTAGACCAGTCATTTTGAGAGTATCATTAGTTGTATGACACAGCGATGCTGACAACATATATTAGATGATACTAGCTATGAAAATTTCACTATGAGTAGTCTAGCTAGAACTCCCTCCGTTTCAAAATATAAGATGTTATGGCTTTTGAGAAACGAATGTATCTAGACCCCTTTTAGTGTTGGTAGAGTAACTTGGACTAGCATTGTATGTATTTTTACTAGGTCAAGTTACTCCCCACAAAGACCAAGTAACTTAGACTCATCTCATACATATAACACTAGACTATGTTACTACCTCTAGAGAGTGCATATACACTCAATCATGGTGGCGATCTCTAATATTATAACAAAATATAAATTAGCATAAAAGTGGATACTTCAATCACCACCACCTAATCATGATCTAGTTAACGTATATATAGATAGATGAGCATCAGTCAAATAAAGAAAAAAGAGATCTCTGCCATGATTGAGTGAGAAAATTGAATTATAAATCAAGGGATTTACGTTTGGTCTTTGTTCAATACCGTTAAAGATCATCTTGTTCTAATCATTGGCCAACTCATATGGTGCTGACACTAGATAATATGACTACCTCCATAGTGCATACAAACTCTTAAATATAGCAGAAAAATGTATAATAGACTATAAACTAGCATAAAAGTGAATATACTTAAATTACCACCACCTAATCATAGTCTAGTTCATGCATATATATAGATAGATAGATAAATAGGATGATGAGTCAAATATAGCAAAGAATATATCATCACGATGATTGAGTGACAAAATTGAATTATAAATCGAGAGATTTACATTTGGTCTTTGTTACATAGCAGACAAATATAGCATAAAAGTGGATATACTTAAATCACCACCACCTAATCATGGTCTACTTAACATATAGATAGTTAGATAGATGAACATAATTCAAATATAGAAAGAATAGATCATCACCAAAATCAAGTGAGCACATTGAATTATAAATCGAGGGATTTACGTTTGGTTTTTGTCTAGTCTTATTTAAGGTCAATCTTGTTCTAATCATTAACCAAATCATGTGGTGCCTCGTACAAACAAGCATCTGACACTAAGCACATCTTAGTAAAAATAAGATACTTACTATTTCTCTTTGTGCAGTTTCGTTGGAGGACATCCTATTGTTAGTTCGTTCGTTGAAGACATCCACCACATCTAGTACTTTGATAGACGACACATCTACTTTATTGTTTCTCCTCTGCATATAGGTTCAGGCCACTCATTCACATAAAACAGGTTTGCATTCAGCAATAGAAAGCAACAGGTACTTACAAGATTGTTGGGGCGATTCACTCTACGATCCTCCGTGTTCCCTGTGGGCGGAAATAATATCAGATAGTGGTTGTTGCTATTTACAAAGAACTAGATAGACATTATAGTATAATCATGTGTGAACATGTAGAGCAGGGAATGACAGAATATAAACAAACATTTAAATGACATAAATTTTACCATGGCGACAAAATAGAATGTAGTTACAGTCACTCCTTAGCATGAACAAGAGAGAAATTACAATGATTTAACTTGTGAAATATGATTGAAAACAAATACAAAAAGTGCCATAAAATTTGTCACGATCTACAGAGCAAGCAGTTACTGTACTAACATTAGGACGAACAAGATAGACATTAAAATGGTATACCTCGTGAACTTATAGAGAAGGGAATGCAAACCCATATGTGAAGCAACTTAAAATGCCATGAACTACATAATAGAAGGTAGATAGTGCTACTACAGAAATTATAATTGAGAAATTTGAATTTATAGAGCAGGGCATGAAGATAACCATGTTAAGTGCCTTAAAACTTGCTATGTAATACTACATCCAATCCAAAATAAACAATGCCTATAATTTTTTTACAAGTTAATCGACGCAAAATTCGACCAAGTTTGTAGAACATACCAGGAACATCTACCATGCCATACCAATGTCATTTGATACACTGGGACATATATTTTCGTAGACGCAAATGCCACAAATTAACCCTTAATATATTTTTTCTATGAGCTTGGTCAAAGTTATCATTGTTTGACTTCAAAAAATTACATGCCTTCTTTTATAGAACAGATGTAGTACATAATAGGTGGCAGTTATTGTCGGAGCTTAACTGAAACAAATAATAATGGCATAACTTGTAGAGGGAATGAAAACCATCAAGTTCAACAACATAAAATTTGCGATGAACTACATAAGAGAAGGCAGTTACTATGGTTGCTTAGTACAACCAGATTGAAATTAAAATAGTATAAGTTCTAAACTTGTAGAGTAGGGAATGTTAACCTACATGTTTAGTGGCTTAAAACTACCAATAAACTCCAAAATTACATGTAGTCATTATTGTAGCAACGGACAAAGCAAATGCACATTATGATGACATAACGTGCGAACTTGTAGAACAAGTAGGCAACTTTGGATGTTCAGTGAATTAACATTTTCCATGAACTGCATAATACCAATGAACTCTAATGATGCTAATTTTGTACTACCAAAATTGTTTATAAATATTAAGAGTAATTATTGGTCAAATAAAAATATGCAGAACAAGGACGCCTTATACCTTGAAATAGAAGGAGTAGTTTAATGCCTGGATTTAACATAGCCTACACCGAATTTATCAAGGGAGAGGGGGATATCAATTAAGCCAGTATTGAGGTAGGAATTTACCACTAATACAGAAATGCAGTTTACTATCGTAGGCTCATAACTACTATATTGAAACAAACAAGCAGATCTGGTTTACCTAGGTCACCGCGCCGTCTACACATACACGACATCTTGCGGGTCACGTCAAGGACGCCGAGGGTGCCCGGTAGTGGTGAGTCACGCTGAAGTAGATAGATCATTGTAGCGTCTGTGAAGCAGATATGTGGAGGTATTTGATGGGTCTAGCTTGCTTGACAAGATGGCCAGTGAAGGAGATCTAGTGTAGTGCACGACGTCGTCAGTGAAGTAGATATGTTACGACCAATTATGGATTTGAGGTTCTGCACAAGAGCGTCGGTGAAGAAAATCTGGTGTAGTGGACTATTGAGTCCTTGAAGGAGATCTAATGCAACACACACCAGCATAGGTGAAGCAGGTCAGGTGTTGTGGACGAGGGAGTCATCAAACTAACATGGTTGTATTGAAGAGGGTGTCAGCGAACTAGGTTCAGTCAGGTGGACGTCAGCTAATCGGTAGACTGGTGAGGAGTATATGGTATCGAGGTATGACGTGTAGGTCGACAAAGTGCGGTGGTGCAGGAGCAGGAGGTGGGATAGGGGTTTTGGGGTGGCGTGTGGGTCGGCAAAGTGCGGCGAGGATGGTCCACTGTGGTGGTGCAGGAGCTGGAGGTGAGATGGGGGTTGGGTGGCGTGTAGGCTGACAAAGTGCGGAGGAGATGATTACGGTGCGGTGGTGCAGGTGTTGGAGGTAAGAGGGGGTTGGGTGGCGTGTTGGCGGGCGAAGCGGCGGGGATGCTCCGGTGTAGGATCCCGAGGTGAGATAGGAGTTAGGGGTTTTCAGAGTGCTATGGGGGAAATGGAGTCGGTGGAAGGTGGACTATCCATCTTCAGAGCTATGGGGACCGGGGGGATTACGAACCATACCCATGCCTCAACATTAGTAGTTAGGCCATTGTTAGGGGTAGAAAAGAAATTGTGTACGGTTAAAACTTGGGGTGTGACCACTCGAAATATTTCGATGGAGGTGAGGCGGGAGAATTTGGCGCTCTGGGATTTTGAATTTGGCTATACAGTTCAAAAGATATAGAATAATAATATCCTATCCTAGGAGTAGCTATAGTCTAATGACTAGAAAAAATAGTTTACTATAATATCATAGGCTTTGTACACTACAAGAATCTGGACGATTCATGACGTTTTATTCATGACACACCATAAAAATGCCATAGATCTGTGATGTTCTAGGCCATTTTGTCGCAACACACTCGAAGGGCCTCCAGCCCGGGTATCCATGACGTTCCAGGTTTTCATCGACAAAAATTTGTCACGGATTTCATATGAGGCCCTGAAGCCCAGTTCGACATTTCATCTCGCATAAAATCATCATGGAATTCATCAAGGGGAATTGGTTGACTATGTTTTTTTAGACGACCGAGCCATCCGTGCCTACACCCCATTCGTTAGCACAGTTTGAATGGCATGGTCTAACAGGTTGTTCTTAGAGTTTTAGCTCGGCCCAACTGTCAGTCCATCTGGTATAAATTAGATGGCATAAAAATAGAATACCCTGACCAGGGTTCGAACTCGCGAGCACACTCGTTGGTCAAAGGTCTAGAACCACTGGACCAGCGGACTCTATTCCGACAGATCTACTACTTTGCCATTCTTATAAGCATGTCCTAAATCAGCCGTCCTTCAAAAAATACACTAATGTTTTGACTAACAGCCGCAATAGCTGGACAAGACAATTACGTTTCAAACATAGCACTACTTCATATTTCTTATACACATGTTCTCAATCACATAAAGAAGCAAAATATGAAAGTATAGGAAAATACATAAACAATCAACACAACACATATCAACATGGAGATATCACACAATCTTACAAATATATAGAGAACATAGTTGACATACAGTTCCAAACCAACTAGACAACCAGATTCACAAAGATTTCCAAACCAAGTACACAACCTGCGGTTCACAATTAGTTCCAAACCAACTACAAGTTCACTTGAAGCCAATCTGCATAACCAGGTACTTTGTACCCTCATTTCAGGTGACCTACATGACACATGAAGCCAGTTATGAGCTCCTCAAAGAAGGTGAAGACGAACAAATCCCCTTATTTGATTTGAGCAGTGTCGACAACCTTTGACCAGTTGATTGTCATTTGTGCAACATCATTCCTGCCTTGGATGAACTGAACATGCTCACGTCCTACATGATCTGCGATTATGACAGGAATCTCCAACGACAGATACCTGTTGAGGTGGGCATTGTTGTACCTAGCTTAAAAGTACTGGATGTGAAGAATAAAGTTAGTTGCTGAAGTATAGTTCAATGTGGATAAGTAGGTTTAGGGCTTGTTTGGTTCGAAGGATTTGTAAAACATAGGGACAGGAAAAGAGCAGGAATAGAATGGCATGACACTAAGCATCCTAGAGGAATGAAAAATATAGGAATCAGTAAGATAAGCTATTTGATTGCACCGTAGGAAAAACGTAGGAACTTTTATATGGTTTAGGCATATGTCATAGTTGTCATAAACACCTAGGAATCTTTCCAAGAGATCTGACTTCTTGTTATAAATCCTATATGATTGTAGTGTAGGAAATTTATGCATAGGAATTTTTAGGATTTATTCCTTTGAAACAAACACACCCTTAAAGAGTCAAATCTCAGAAGTTTACCATCTTGGCCTTCCCAGGGATGACATATGACTTTTCATATTGCACACATAGTGTGGTATAGGTGGCTTGTGTCCTAAAATTGCTCTGAGAGACATAGCTTGGTTTGAAGTCAATTCCATGTTGTTTCCAAACACGTAGTAATCTTCGAACTCCTCCCCGCCCTTCGTCGACGGACCTAGAAACAATATATTAGAAATTAATCTGCGGCATAAGAATGAATGTAACTTTAAGCCAATGTCAATGACTCTAACCTCTAGTAAGGTCCCTTGGTTTCTCAGCTTTCTTGGCTACAGGTTGCTTCACCTCGTCATAAGCTGGAACATTGTAGCCTTGCTTTTTAGCCTACACTAGACATTTCACTAATTAGAATGTTTTTTTATGCTATACAGTAAGTTTCAGTACTATCCAGTAGCAACAATTTTAGAACCTGCTCATATATGTCGATAGCCTTGCAATCATCATATTTGTGCCTGAGCTTGCAATTTCTCGGTGTTGTCGCCATGATGTTTTGTGCAATGACTTCCAAATTTTCGGGGTTCAACGCCGTGTGGTTCATCTGAAGATCATTAAGGAGTCTGAGAATAACTATTACTATGATAGAATGAGGATGCGATGTGTACAATTAGTGCTAGTAGGAACAATTTTAGAACCTGCGCATGTATCTCCCTAGCCTTAATGCCACAGAACCTACAATACTCATAGTTCATCCTACCTGCCCCAGAGAGTAAATACAAGACTTAAATTAGATGCACAAGCATCAAGTGACTAAAACAAGTATAAGGGCCTAGATCGAGTGTTGACCTGGGGCCTAGACCTAGATCGTGTGTTTACCTGGGGCCTTGACCTAGATCGAGTGCTTACTTGGGGCCTAGACCTAGATCGAGTGTTTACCTAGGGCCTAGACCTAGATCAACTGGTTACTTGGGGCCTAGACCCGTCGCCGGTGACCTAGAGCAAAGACACGGTGACCTAGATCGAGCACAACATTACCGACTGATGACCCACAAGTATAGGGGGTGTATCGTAGTATTTTCGAGGGAAGTGAAACCCAATTTATTGATTCGACACAAGGGGAGCCAAATAATATTTATAAGCCTTAACAACTAAGTTGTCAATTCAGCTGCACTTGGAACAAATCTTGCTCACAGCAGTTTATCAGTAGCAACAATTTTGTAGTAGGAATAGTAAAGTAACAACAGTAGTAAAAGTAAAGACAGTAGTAACAATAGCAGTAAACGGTAGGATTCGAGTGCGGTAGGCATAGGGATGGATGGACGGGCGTTGCATGGACAAGGAAATTCACATGGCAACTAGAACATAGGGCAATTGCAGATAAATAAGATAAAGAATCCAAGCACTAGATAATCATAGGCATGTGTTCCATATATAGTCATACATGCTCGCAATGAGAACTTGCACACCATCTTTTGTCCTGCCAGCCCGTTTGCAGCGGGGCCTCAAGGGAACTACTGGCAATTAAGGTGCTCCTTTTAATAGAGCATCAGAGCAAAGCATTAACACTCCATGAACATATGTCATCCTCACATCAAAGTCATTCCCTCCAGTTATCCCGATTTCTGTCACTTCGGGGCCATTGGTTCCGGATAACAACGTGTGTATATAACTTGCAGGTAAGACCATAAACAATACTATCATAATGAATCAATAACATGTTCAGATCTGAAATCATGGCACTCGGGACCTAGTGACAAGCATTAAGCATAACAAGTCTGATATGTCCATTTTGCATCACTATTCTATGTCTTAATTCACTATTATTCATTGATATATTACATATCGAGAGGTGATACTTATGTTATTTCATCTGTTTTTGTGTGGTTGATGACTTTTGGAGCATGGACCGCTGCCGTCAGGATTCTGATGGAAAAGGTGATGTTTGGAGGCAAAATTCGCGAAGATCAGAAAATCTGGGAAAATATACGGAAAATCCTATTTTTCCATAAAACTATGGATGCCATAAGACGGAGTGGAGATGGGCCACAGGGGGCCCACACCACCCCCTGGCGCGAGCAGCCCTAGGCCGTGCCAGGAGGTGGTGTGGCCACCCTGGCCCACTCCAGCCTCTCCCCTCTAGCGTATATCATCGTCCCGAAACCCTAAGACTTGGGGAGTGACCATAGAAAGATTTTGCCGCCTCTACGGGGCGGAAAAAACCGAGAGAGAAAGATCTCTCTAGCAGACAGATTTCTGCCGAGGGAATTCCTTCCCGGAGAGGGGAGATCGTCACCATCAACACCATCATCAATCTGGACTTCATCGGGATCATCATCATCATCATCACCACCACCATCATCATCAGCACCCTCATCACCATCTCCATATTGCTGTAACAATTGGGTTGAATCTTGCATAGTTCATAGGGGAAACTTTCCCGGTGTTGATTACTCTTTGTAGTTGATGCTATTGAGTGAACCGTTGAATTATTGTTTATGTTCAGATTGTTATACATCATTATTCCATCTCTGATCATGATCCATATGATGTCTTGTGAGTAGTTCGTTTTGTTCTTGAGGACATGGGAGAAGTCATGTTGTTAGTAGTGGAGTTGTGTTGAGAAAGATTCAATAGTTTGATATTTAAGTTGTGGTGTACTTCTTCTAGTGGTGTCATGTGAACGTTGACTACATGACACTTCACCTATATGGGCCTAGGGGAATGCATTGTGTATTTGGCTACTAATCGTAGGGGTTGCCGGAGTGACAGAAACCTGCACCCCCATTAGGAAACCATTGCACAAGGGACGTAAGGGTCTTAGAGTTTAAAGCTGTGGTTAGGTTTCTACCTTAAAGGATTGGGCCACTTGCTGCAGTTATTCCTACTGTCTTTCATTTACTCGTACTTTGTTTACTTGCTTTATCAAAAACCCCTAAAAATCTATTTGCTAAGTATTTGCAGAGAATTCCTGATCCATACCACTAGCCAGCACCTTCTACTCCTCGTTCGGTTCGACACTCTTACTTATCGAGAATACTGCGATACACCCCCTATACTTGTGGGTCATCAAAGTCGCAACAAAGTCATAAAGCACTAATAGAAGATACTAGGCACCATGCCCTAACAATCTGATGCCATTACATGAACGATCTCATCCAATCCCTACCATCCCCATAGCCTACAGCGGGGGATTACTCACTCATAGATGGGGGAAGCATGGATGGTCGATGGAGAAGCGATGGTGATGATGATGGCGATGATCTCCTCCAATTCCCTGTCCTGACAGGGTGCCAGAACGGAGTTTCTGGTGCTGTTTCGTGGAATCTGGTGGTGGCGGTGGAGCGGAACTCCTTCTAGAAAAACGTCGACCCCCCCTGAGTTTTTAGGTCAGAAGGCAACTTATAGGCGAAGACGGAGACCGAGGGGGTGTTTGGGGCGGCCAGACCACCCCCTGGCGTGGCCTGGGCTAGCCCGCGCGGCCAGGTGGTGTGGCTTGGGCCCAGCCCCACTCCGTCTCGTATTCTGGCTCCGGGAGTCTTCTGGTGAAATAGGATCTTTGGCATATTTTCCGGGATTTTTCCTGATAGTTAATCTTCTGCACAAAAAGTAAACAGCAAGGCAATTCTGTTGAAAACAGCGTCAGTCCACGTTAGTTGTATCCAAATCACACAAGTTTAGAGGAGAAACAATAGCAAAAGTGTTTGGGAAAGTAGATACGTTTTGGACGTATCACCCCCCCCAAGCTTAGCTTATTGCTTGTCCTCAAGCAATTCAGTTGAAAACTGAGTGCGATAAAAGAACTTTCACAAACACATTTGCTTCATATGATGTATATATTCTCAGCATGTGATCAACTACTTAGACAATTCATAATAAAGAGTATGCAACTAAGTTTACTTAATAGGCATTGCAAGCTATGAAGATATTCCAACTCAAAAATAATAAGTAGCATGAAGTATAAACATAAGGAACATTACAGTGCTCATAACAAGGTATGATAGAGTGGTATCTCGCTTGCCTTTGATTGTGAATGCCAAGGCACCTCTGAAGTTCAAGTGAAGACTAGAAGTAAAGATACCAAAGATACAAGCATCAAAGTCATAAATAATCAAGTTTTGAGACAAGCACATTACACTAAGAATGACAACTATGCTCTCAAGAAGGTGCTCAAATAATATGTGGAGACTCAACAAGGAAATGAAAAGGTTTTGAATAATTGGAAAGGCTTCTAGATGCTGAAAGTATGGTACTCATTAGCTTTGAGATCTCATTAACCCTATCATAAGCATCTTTAATATGGTTAAGGTGAAAGTGAGGTCCAATCTGAGTTATATGCTTGACAGACTATAAACTGGAAATCCCATGTCCCTTGAGTACGAGGGCCGCTCCTCATGCTACTCAACTTTAGTTCTGGTAAGTTCTTGTCATCGTAAATACGTGCATATCATAGAGAACCGCCAACGGGGTACCCCTTGCCTGATGATACGGAAGAATCCCCATATCAAAATGACAAGGCAAGCAGACAATGAGTATCTCAGCAATATTCTTATTTACCATGGGAAAATGGTGCTTTTTTCTCTCTTTCCTCTTTTCATATACCTCTTTTTTTATTTTTCTCAATAGCTATCTCTCTTTTTTTTATAAGAAGAATGCTTCATAGATAGCATTATGGTTACGCTGCAGGTTTCCACCATGACGGCATGGATTAGACCGGCGGCCCATGCGTTTCTCTAACACACATATATAACTCCATGGACTTACAAGCTCCCCTTTTATTTCACATCGACGACATCTGCAAACAAAGAGCATGGTATCAACTGGGTATATATTTACAAGTGTTGAAAGCGTTCCCCGTGACAGCACGGTTCTGCTAATCCCCAGCCTATAATTCGCAAGCATATAACTTTCGTGGATAGTCACAATGGTTCAGTTTTATTAAGTGCAGGAAATAAAGTGTGCCATCATGTTCGTGAGAGATTTACTAACTAAATTTCTCATAACAAGCAAACATTTTATTCGGAAGAAAACAAGGCATATTGAATATGCACGAAAGTAGCAAATGATGCTAATAGGTAGGTATGGTGGACACTTTGGCAATATTTGGTTTTAGGGAGTTGGAAACACGAGTAAAACATTCTCAGTGTAAGTGAAGGCTAGCAAATAGTAAGGGATCTACAAACAAGAGAGCAATAGCTGTCATAATCATGCTTGCAACAAAACAGGACTAATCATGGCATGAAAGTTATTCAAGACCCTCAAGGCAAAATAATTCATCGAGGCTCAACTGATTATTTCAGTCATATGCATGCGTGAGCATGTGCCAAGTCAATTCAAATGAAACATTCAGAGGAGGATACGGTGTCACACCAAGTTATGAATAGAGTAATGCAAGCAAACATTTATATGACATGCTACAAACTATTAGCAAGTTGGGACTAATCATATGAAAGCAAGAACTACTAAGCATCCAAAGATAACATACACCCTACACGAACAGGCTAAGCATGCCCACAATGATGAGTATATGTATAAAAATGAAAACAAATAGAGTTCGTTACCAGCCTCTTACCACACCTCAAGTTGTCATTAATCCTCATTATTGCCCTTCACTTGTGTGGCTTGAATAATAATATGAAACCAAATCCCACTGAGGATTGCTGAACCCTACAACCAACTCACAAAACCAAAGAAGAACAACAAATATTTTTGGTGTTTTCGATTTTTTAAACCAAGAACCAAAAAGGAAGAACAAGCAAAGCAAAATCTTTTTGGGTTTTTCAAATAGTTCAAACAAAGCAAAAGGGAAAAACAAACCAAGGCAAAAAGAAAAAGAAGCAAACCAAAGAGAAACACTAGAAATATTTTTGGTCTTTTTGTGTTTTAGAAAGCGAAAGCAAAGAAAAAACGAAAACTAAACAGAGAACAAAACATGAATATACAAAGTGCCGACACAATATGATAGGGAGACGAGTGCGATGTCGGCGTACCTCCCCCCAAGCTTAGGCTTTTGGCCTAAGTGGGTATCAACCCCAAGCTGGCCAGGATGAAGTGTCACCGTGGTACAACGAGGAGGCACCCTCATCCTAGTGCGAGCTCAAGTACGTCCCTCCGTAGTGCGCAGAGTAATCGTAGGTGGGTACATCCTCTTGATGCTGCTCGTGGAACCCAGCAAGCGGAGCTGCTCGTCCACCTCCTCCTTAGTGCGTGACCACGGTCTCCTGTGAACGATAAACAAAGAAGATTGTGGCAAAGGGATCTCCCTCTCATCCCCGTCAGTAAACATCATCCTATATACTAGACCATCCAAATCAGAATCAGCAGTGACAAAATAATGAGTTTTCATAGCAACAAGGTCAAGCCTTTGTGGTGCCAATACGGTATCATTGGGGTCCACTGAAATCCCTAATGCATTGACCATACATGAGGCAATGATGCCCCCATAGATAGGCCCCCTAGCAGCTAGGCAGCGAGCAATAAGCGAGCCAAGGTTGTACCGAGTATCATTGTTGAGCGCAGTAGCCAGGAAGGCTAAGTGATAGTTGGAGATATTACTTGTGTTCTCCCTACCAAGTAAGCTAGTAGCTAGATAATATGCAATGTATCTAAGAGCAGAGAGTTGGATATTTCTTATCTTTCCGCGCTGTGCCACACATTCATCATCATTGGTCACCCCTCGGTAAAGTTCCAGCAAATCAGCGGGTTGCCCTTGAACCTTCTTCACGGTCCCTATCATGCTTACACCTACATAACTGCAAAATCTTTCCAATGACATGGTGAAGGGCAGGTTATAAATTTTGAAAGAGACAGTTGACTGATAGGGCGTGTTAGTAAACACAAAGCTCTCAACAAATGTTTTGGTGAGCATAGCGTATTGATCACTCTCATCTTGCATATATGAGGTCAAACCAACCCTTTGAATCAGTAGCAAGAAATCATCAAGAATCCCTGCAGCTTGTAAGAAAGTAAAACAAGGAAAAGTAGATGGGTGAGCATCCCCATCATCCCCCTCATTACCAATACGAGTTGTAATGAGGTCTTCGTTGTATGATGGTCTAAACTGAGAGGCTGATCTTGAGGGCCTCGACCTCCTAGGTGCATCCCTCTCAAATATCTCTCCAAAGGTATGGTTATTCATGCTTGATATTCTAAAATTTAAACACCTATTAAACAAGTGATTGCAAAGTGAATATAATGAAGGGTACTACTCATAGGGACTTGTAAGAGGCCTAAACATGCATCAAAACTATATCTCTAAGCGTCAAGCAAGCTTACAAGCTCTCATAACAGGTCACCTACAGCAGCAAAATACTCAAGATATAATCCACTAAACACAAATCTACTTGGACAGGCGGAGGAGTCACATACCGGAGAACAAATGCTCCAAATTTCAGCAACAAAGATGGGCTGAGCAAGGAGATCAAAAAAATCGAGAGCAAGCACAGCAAGAACGCGATTTTGAGCAATGAACTAGAGCTTACTCAGGAGAGAGAAGAAAGTGGCAGGTGAGAGAGTGAGTGGAGGGCCAGGGGTGGCCCACACCATGGCATGGCGCCACCCAGGGCAGTCTGTGCCACCAGTTGGTGTGCCTGCCTGGTGGGCCCACCTGATACCTTCCAGGTACTCCTCTGCCCCTTTTTTCATGTAAAAATTTAATATGAATTTTCTGGAATTTTTCGAGACACTTTATTTTTGGGCATTTTTCAGGTATAGAAGATGATTTTCTGACAAAAAGATTTTTTTTTTGGAATGATGCAAGGACAAAACAAACCTAGAACTATAAGTTCTAAGACACTCTAACATGTAAGCAATTAACAACAAAGAAAACTAAACGAAAGCAAAACTGAAATGGATAGAATAAAAGTAAACAGAGATAATCACGATGAAAACACTGTTTTGTTCAATGAAATCCTTTTGTTAACAAGGTTGATCAGGTCTTGTTACCAAAACAATTTCATATGAGACAAAACTTTTGTATTCCACGAATGATTATGTTACCTCAACCTTGATAGCAATGGTCCCAATCATAATAGTTTCAAATTTTTCTCTTGGTATGGGACAATATATCTCTCCAACTTGAATGCCCTCAACATGTTCAACTAAATTCAAACCATAAGTCCTTTCAATCTTCTTGGGGAAATAGAAAGTATGTTCCTTGTCATTAACATTAAAGGTCACCTTTCCTTGATTACAATTAATAACAGCTCCTGTAGTATTAAGAAAAGGTCTCCCAAGAATAATAGACATATTATCATCTTCAGGCATTTCAAGCACAACAAAATCAGTTAATATCAAGCAATTATGAGCCACTTGAATAGGTACATCCTCACATATACCAATAGGAATAGTGGTAGATTTATCAGCCATTTGCAAAGATATATCAGTTGGTACCAGTTTGTCAAGTTGAAGTCTCTTATAGAGAGAGAGAAAGGCATAACACTAACACCAGCTCCCAAATCACACAAAGCAGTTCTAACATAACTATTCTTAATAGAACAAGGAATAGTTGGAACCTTACCATTAAAGGAATAATTAGCAAGCAAAGTAGAAATTTCTTCATTAGGGATCTTCCTTTTATTCAAGACAATATCCTTCATATACTTTGAGTAAGGAGGCAATTTAATAGCATCAGTCAAAGGAATTTGTAGGAATAAAGGTTTCATCCACTCACAAAACTTGTTATAGTGTTCATCTTCCTTTGACTTGTGTTTCTTATCAGGGAAAGGCATAGGTTTTTGGACCCAAGGTTCTCTTTCACTACCATGTTTCTTAGCAATAAAATCTTCTTTAGTGTATTTAGTATTCTTAGTGTGCTTTTCAGGTTCTCCTTCAACTTTTTCTTCATTTGGAACTTCATTTTCTTCATTACCACTTTCAGTTTCAGCATCAGAAATAGATATACTAATAGGTTCTTTAGCAGGTTCAGAGGGTTCTACAATAGTTTATGTGTCTTTTTCCTTTTCTTATGAGTAGAGCCACTATTTTCAGCTTGTTGAGAATCCTGCTCAATTCTTTTGGGATGCCCCTCAGGATATAGAGGATCTTGGGTAGCAGCACCACTTCTAGTTCTAATTTCATAAACATGTTTTTCTTTAGCAGCATTAACTAGCAAGTATTTTTGCACTTTAATGAGTTGATCTATTTGAGTTAGAACCATTTGAAAGTGTTTAACAATCATTAGAGGTTATTTCCACAATATCTTTTAACTCAACAATAGCTCAAGTATTTTCCATTAGATGATTTTGCACCCATTTATTAAAATTATCTTGCTTAACAATGAAGATATCGAATTCTTCTAAGCATTGATCAGGAGGTTTAGAGTAAGGGGCATCACCTTCATCAAAGTGTTGGAGAGAATGCACCTCAGTAGTGGATGAATGGGGATAGGCTTACATAATTCTTCTATAGGAGGTAAATTCTTGACATCAGCAGCTTTAATTCCCTTCTCCGTAAGACATTTCTTAGATTCCTTCATCACTTCATCATTTAATTCAATAACTCCCCTCTTCTTAGATAATGGTATAGGCGCCGGTGTAGTTGGTTCAGGTATGATTACTTCAGGTATAGCTGGTTCAGGAGGAGTCCAATCTTCATAGTTCTTGCTTATTTTAGCCATTAATTCATCAGCTTCCTTGGGAGTCCTATTCCAGAAAACACAATCAGCACAACTATCTAGGTATGTCCTAGATTCTTCGGTTAGTCCATTATAAAATATACCAAGAAGCTCATTCTTAGGTAATAGTTCTAGCAATAGTTTCAGTATTTCCAGCTATAGTTCTAGCAATCGTATAATCTAGGAAAGGACCTAATGAACCACTCTTATCAAGCACAGTAGAAGCAGCATCATAAGTATCAGAAGTTTCAGATTCAGCAGTAGTAGCAGTGTGTGTAGCATGTGTATGTGGTGGTGTAACGAGCTTACTCATAACAGATGGTGAATCAAGAGCAACAGAGGTGTTCAGAATCGTACCTCTTCTTGTAGTGGATGGTAAAATAGGAACCTTGCCATCACGAGACTTGCCCATGATGGATGGATAGCAGCGAACAATAGAGAATCCAAGTGAACTTAATAAATAAAGCTATGCTCCCCGGCAACGGCGCCAGAAAATAGTCTTGATGACCCACAAGTATAGGGGGTGTATCGTAGTATTTTCGAGGGAAGTGAAACCCAATTTATTGATTCGACACAAGGGGAACCAAAGAATATTTATAAGCCTTAACAACTGAGTTGTCAATTCAGCTGCACTTGGAAACAATCTTGCTCACAGCAGTTTATCAGTAGCAACAGTTTTGTAGTAGGAATAGTAAAGTAACAGCAGTAGTAAAAGTAAAGGCAGTAGTAACAATAGCACTAAACAGTAGGATTCGAGTGTGGTAGGCATAGGGATGGATGGACAGGTGTTGCATGGACAAGACAATTCACATGGCAACCAGGACATAGGGCAATTGAAGATAAATAAGATAAAGCATCCAAGTACTAGATAATCATAGGCATGTGTTCCATATATAGTCATACGTGCTCGCAATGAGAACTTGCACAACATCTTTTGTCCTGCAAGCCCGTTTGTAGCGGGGCCTCAAGGGAACTACTGGCAATTAAGGTGCACCTTTTAATAGAGCACCGGAGCAAAGCATTAACACTCCGTGAACACATGTGATCCTCACATCAAAGCCATTCCCTCCGGTTATCCCGATTTCTGTCACTTTAGGGCCATTGGTTCCGGACAACAATGTGTGTATACAACTTGCAGGTAAGACCATAAACAATACTATCATAATGAATCAATAACATGTTCAGATCTGAAATCATGGCACTCAGGCCCTAGTTACAAGCATTAAGCATAACAAGTCACAAGAAAGTCATAAAGCACTAATAGAAGATACTAGGCACCATGCCCTAACAATCTGATGCCATTACATGAACGATCTCATCCAATCCCTACCATCCCCATAGCCTACAGTGGGGGATTACTCACTCATAGATGGGGGAAACATGGATGGTCGATGGAGAAGCGATGGTGATGATGGCGATGGCGATGATCTCCTCCAATTCCCCGTCCCGGCAGGGTACCAGAACGGAGTTTCTGGCGTTGTTTCGTGGAATCTGGTGGTGGTGGCGGAGCGGAACTACTTCTGGAAAAACGTCGAGCCCCCTGAGTTTTTAGGTTAGAAAGCAACTTATAGGCGAAGAGGGAGACCGAGGGGGTGTCTGGGGCGGTTAGACCACCCCCTGGCGTGGCCTGGGCTAGCCCGCGCGACCAGGTGGTGTGGCCTGGTCCCAGCCCCCTCCGTCTTGTATTCTGGCTCCGGGAGTCTTCTAGTGAAATAGGATTTTTGACATATTTTCCGGGATTTTTCCTGATAGTTGATTTTCTGCACAAAAAGTAGACACCAAGGCAATTCTGCTGAAAACAGCGTCAGTCCGCGTTAGTTGCATCCAAATCACACAAGTTTAGAGGAGAAACAATAGCAAAAGTGTTTGGGAAAGTAGATACATTTTGGACGTATCACCAACGCGGGTCACCGGCGATCAAGCACAGACGTGCAGTAGTAGAGATGCGTGGAGATAGTTCGAGGAGCCTTACCCATGAGCCTGTAGCCACCGCTGCCACCATCGTCACCGGGGAGAGGAGGGGATTTGGTGATCGCCGGGAGGGGTGGGGATTTTGTTCGCCAGGCAGAGCAAATGTGTGCGAAGTGGTGGGGACTAGGGAGGGTTAAGAGTAACAACATGACAGTGGGTCCCACACATTGTGAGATTTTGTTACTACCTTATTCAGGAAAGGTTAAATCATCTGCATTTACAATGTTCTTCAGTTATAAGGATGTAGTTTGTGATAAATCCATCATGACCACACACACTCCAGTGGGTGCATGGTGATGCAACCTTTGTCACACTGGTTCACCATTCCCATGTGGTAGTTGCATATTCCGGGGC
Source organism: Avena eriantha (assembly GCA_910589775.1). Lineage (NCBI taxonomy): Eukaryota > Viridiplantae > Streptophyta > Magnoliopsida > Poales > Poaceae > Avena > Avena eriantha. Next base: position 188,068,043 of record OU342746.1, on the reverse strand, counting down.
TCTTTGGGATTTTTTACCACCATGGTTTGACACACATGGAGTCTCTATAGATCAATGCATGTGTTATTTTCAAAACCACACCTTGATCTAGCTATGATCACACACACTCCAATGGGTGTGGTGATGCAACTGCTTCTATCACACTGGTTCACCATTCCCATTTGGCACTTGCATTCCATGGGATCTTTGGGCTTTCTGACCATGGTTTGACACATGGAGAGTCTCGAGAGATCAATGCATGTGTTATTTTCAAAACCACACACCTTGATCCATATGCCCACACACACTCCAATGGGTGTGGTGATGCAACTTCTGTCACACGGGTTCACCATTCCCTTGTGGTAGTTGCATTCCACGGGCTCTTTGGGATTTCTGACCACCATGGTTTGACACACATGGAGTTTCTATAGATAAATGCATATGTTATTCTCAAAACCACACCTTGATGATCCACATGACCACACACATTCAAGTGGGTGTGGTGATGCAACTTCTGTCACACTGGTTTACCATTCCCATGTGGCAGTTGCATTCCAAGGGATCATTGGGCTTTCTGACCACCATGGTTTGACATAAATTGAGTCTCTAGAGATCTATGCATGTGTTATTCTCAAAATCACACCTTGATGATCCACATGACCACACACACTCTAGTGGGTGTGGTGATGTAAGTTCTGTCACACTGGTTTACCATTCCCATGTGGTAGTTGCATATTCCAAGGGCTCTTTGGGTTTTCTAACTACCATGGTTTGACACACATGGAGTCTCTAGAGATCAATGGATGTGTTATTCTCAAAACAACACGTTGATGATCCACGTGAGCACACACACTCTAGTGGGTGTGGTGATGCCAATTCTATCACACTGGTTCACCATTCCCATGTGGCAGTTGCATTCTAGGGGCTCTATTTGGGCTTTATAACTACCATGGTTTGACACACATGGAGTCTCTATAGATCAATGCCTGTGTTATTCTCAAAACCACATCTTGATGATCCACATGACCACACATACTCTAGTGGGTGTGTGGTGATGCAACTTATGTCACACTAGTTCACCATTCCCATGTGGCAGTTGCATATTCCAGGGGCTCTTTGGGCTTTCTGACCACCATGGTTTAACACACATGGAGTCTCTGGAGATCAATGCATGTGTAATTCTTAAAACCACACCTTGATCTAGCTATGAGCACACACACTCCAATGGGTGTGGTGATGCAACTGCTTCTATCACACTGGTTCACCGTTCCCATGTGGCAGTTGCATCCATGTGCTCTTTGGGCTTTCTGACCATGGTTTGACACATGGAGAGTCTCTAGAGATCAATGCATGTGTTATTTTCAAAACCACAAACCTTGATCCATATGACCACACACAATCCAATGGGTGTAGTGATGCAACTTCTATCACACTGGTTCACCATTCCCTTGTGGCAGTTGCATTCCAGGGGCTCTTTAGGCTTTATAACCATGGTTTGACACACATGGAGTCTCTAGAGATCAATGCATGTGTTATTATCAAAACCACACCTTGATGATCCACATGACCACACACACTCAAATGGGTGTGGTGATGCAACTACTTCTGTCACACTAGTTCACCATTCCCATATGGCAGCTGAGTATTCTAGGGGCTCTTTGGGCTTTCTGACCACCATGGTTTGACACACATGGAGTCTCTAGAGATTAATGCATATGTTATTCTCAAAACCACACCTTGATGGTCCAGATGAGCACACACACTCCAGTGGATGTGGTGATGCAACTTCTGCCACACTGATTCACCATCCCTATGTGGCAGTTGCATTCCATGTGCTCTCTTTAGGCTTTCTGACCACCATGGTTTGAGACATATGGAGTCTCTAGAGATCAATGCATGTGTTATTCTCAAAACTACACCTCGATGATCCACATGACCACACACACTCTAGTGGGTGTGGTGATGCAACTTATGTCACACTGGTTCACCATTCCCATGTGGCAGTTGCATTCCAGGGGCCCTCTTTGGACTTTCTGACCACAATGGTTTGACACACATGGAGTCTCTATAGATCAATGCATGTGTTATTCTCAAAACCACACCTTGATGATCCACAGGACCACACACACTCTAGTGGGTCTGTGGTGATGCAACTTATGTCACATTGGTTCACCATTTCCATGTCGCAGTTGCATATTCCAGGGGCTCTTTGGGCTTTCTTACTACCATGGTTTGACACACATGGAGTATCTAGAGATCAATGCATGTGTTATTATAAAAATCACACCTTGACTTAGCTATGATCACACACACTCCAATAGGTGTGGTGATGCAACTACTTCTCTCATACTGGTTCACCATTCCCATGTGGCAGTTGCATTCCATGGGATCTTTGGGCTTTCTGACCATGGTTTCACACATGGAGAGTCTCTAGAGATCAGTGTGTGTGTTATTTTCAGAACCACACACCTTGATCCATATGACCACACACACTCCAATGGGTATGGTGGTGCAACTTTTTTCACACTAGTTCACCATTCCCTTGTTGTAGTTTCCAGGGGCTCTTTGGGCTTTCTTGTTGGGTTCACAGATTAGAAAACAAAAACATTCCTACAATGGGAACTATTATACACCAAAAAATTCCTACGATGGGAACTATTATACGCCAAGATCTATCTACTAGATACAAGCAACGGGTGGATATACATCCATAGAGAACATACCCTCGAAGAACAACAAAGCTTTGTTAATGAGATGGAACTCGTGGATGATGTAGTCGAATGCTTGCTGATATCAAGATTGTGATGAAGTCCAGCGAGTCTAGCACCACAAAACAGCGGTTCATCCGTGATCGCACACACATTCGGTACCCCGATAACCTCCGCGTCCTTGCTCCAGCGATGCAGCGGAAGCAATAACTCCTTTCCAAATAAATCCACCGGGAACATGTACCTCGCTAATCCGAGACCATGAGGAATAATTTCTAGAGGAGGAGAGAGATCCTTCACGAGGAGGTGTGAGTGAGACGAGAGGATAGGGGGGATTTTATAGGAGGAGGGGGTGCCCCTCCACCCCCCTCATTCATGCGGTGGTAACTCCCTCCACATAAATATGACCCTTCACATTCTCCACTTAAGTGTAACACCCCATTTTTCTACATCCATGTCTGTTGAGGGGTGGGAAGCTAGAAAGTAGGGGGAAATAAAACTTTTTTACTTGTGTGCTTATAGGCCTAGCTTATTTAGAATTGTTTGATCACTTGTGTTGTGTGGATAGTACTGTTTGCTAGTCAACATGCTTGCAAGACCACCAAGGGTTCACCAACCCATAAATTGACTAAGTCATGGAAAACTAAATTTTCTTCCAACTTTGGAGCCATAGTTTGATTAAATCCTTCACCCCTTTTCTACCATGCAAGAGTACCAAGTGGTACTATGCTACTAGTACCTGAGAACCACCCTTTAGTCCTGCTTAAACCACAAGCCCTACCCTCCTGAATGTGAGTGTTTACCTCACTTGGTGTCACTTAGGGAGTGAACCCCTTAATTTGTCTAAAGTTTGGATGAACCTTGTGAGCTCATGGCTGTGATCTAGGAAGCAACCATGACCTAGACATGATCACCTAGTATCCCTCTACCACCCCATACCCTTCCCTCTGCCATTGGTGACCCTAGCTTGAGTTGGCAAGCCCCCAAAGTGGCCACCCCATCAACACTACCCTAGATCATCCCCAAAACCCTCTCCCTCTTCCCTGCTCGTGCCATCCTCTCTCCCTGGCCATGACACGGTGCAACACCACCCCAACTACCACCTTGCACCACCCCCAGCCCGCACGCACGCTCTAACACACTACAAAGAGGAGGGACACGGGAGATCATGCAAGATCTTGCCCACCTCGAAAACTAGCAGCCCCTTCCTCTCTCTTGTCCAGTTGGCCCCACCACGGACAGCTCCCCCTCCCCAGGCGCTCCCTCCACCCTTACCTCTCTCTCTCTCCCGCGCGCCCAGCCACCCCCAACCCACGAAGTCCACCTCAGCCGACCACCCTTGGTCCCATTCCCTCTCTTCGCTCTCTCGATGCAAAACCGCGCGGTGGACAGAGGAGAACCCCTCCACCCTACGGCGCCCCTACCCTCCTACTCCCCCAATCCCTAGCCGCGCAGACAGCACGCTGCCACTCCGTGTTGTCCCATCGAGCAGCCTGCCCGCACGATTCATCGGCCGCCCCCTCTCGCTGTCTAGTAGGCCCAGCCAGCCCCTGGGGTAAGACCGTCCCTAAGTCACCCCCACGGCGTCGCCACCGTCCCTCCTGGCCCCCCAGCTCCCAACGCGACCCCTACCACCTCGCCGTGCACCCGGTGCACCACCGTCTGGCCCTGCCCTTTAATAGCTCCCCTACCCCCTCACACGCATCTCCCACTCCTCATTTCCACCCCAGAGATCCCCAGCACCACCCCAAAGCGGAGGCAGAGCCTCTAGCTCTCTACCCCTCTCTCTGTTGTTCCACCCCGCCTCGGTGCCAACGATGAACGGGAAGGTTCTCTCCTCCCCGCTCTACCTCTCCTCCATGCACACCTTCCACTGCACTCCCCTCCCTAAACCGGCCCTAATCCCATCTCCTCTGGCTATTCTTGTCGACAGGCACGCCGGAGCTGCGTGGAGGCCGACGGTCCCGAGCCGCGCCGCTGCTGGCGCGACGCATCCCGACGATTGGAGCCGCTGTGTCGTACCTCCTTTGACGCCCCTCCCTCGACCGCTTCGAACCGCACCGTCGCCGACCCCTCTCCGCCCTTAGGTGAGCCACCCCGAGCCCCGCCCGTGCCATCTAGGGTTAGCTCGCCCGAGTTCTCGATCCGGGAAGAAGACGCGTTGCGGGCCGTCGATCTGGATTTTAATCCAATGGCCAGCATCGCCATATACCCCTTCGCCTCTCTGTGCCTATGACACGTGGGCCCCGCTACGAGATTTAAATCCCTAGCGCCCCGCACAGGCCACCGTGTATGCGGGCCGGCCCAGCTCCATAGCGGGCCGCGACCCAGCCTCTGCACTGCCCCTTTTCTTTTCTTTTTAGGACATTTTAATTCCTAGAAACTTGTTTTGTAGCTTTAATTCTACCAAATAAAATCGGTGTAGTGTTTTGGCTTGATTCCAATTTTGTAGAATAACCCTGGTAATTCCCTAGTGCATGTCCTTGGTAACTAGTCCAAAGCTTATCTGTATTTTTACTGAGAATTTATGTGGTAAACAGTGTCTGTTTAGAGAAATAAATTCATAGTTTTACTTCTAGAGCTTAAAAAAATATGAAACCAAGTCCTAGGCATTGCCCCTGCAATTGTCTACTGTGTAGAACTGGAATCATCCTTTTTGGAGGTGTTAGACCTCTGTTCTTATTTTTGCAAATTATGAACAGAGGGTTCTTGTTTATTTTCTAGAGGTTGTTGTGAAGCTAATTTTGGGATGAAACCAACTCCCAGAGTTAGGCCTCTGCTAATACTAGTATTTCCTAGAAGGGCTTAATTTTTGGCTCTGTAGTTTTGCACTGGGGATTTTAGTACTAGTTTCTGCTCTGTTTCTAGTATTTTATTTAGTAAAAATCAACCCTTTTTGATAAAAAATGTGAAACCAGTGGGGTTAGCTTGGTTCTATCTGTAGCTGCTCAGATATGTATTTTGTGGTCAACTCTCACCAACATATATTGGTCGAAATATCTGCTTGAGTGCTAATCAAGTCTTAACCACAAAAACCACCATTTAAGTTTGAGGAAACCTTTTGATTGTTTTAAATGGCCTAGTATTGCTAGAGTCAGTAGCTACTACTGTGTGGTTGGATTGGTTCAGTTGTGCAATTGTTTTGTACTGATTTCATTGTTTGTGCCTTGGGTGAGGTTTGGTATAGTGGTTTGCTTACAATTTCCCTTTTCAGCGATAGATACGAACGAGGACAAATTTGAGGAAGGTAATTGGTAATATTTTGAAGAAGAGGACCAAGAACAAGCTGCCAACCAAGGCAAGCCACCTACAAGTTCATAAGACTTGTCCCATCTTTATTTTCATGCACCTGGTTTTACTTATATTACTACTGCATTGGTTTTACTCGCTATATTATTATTATGGTATTAGTTTGGCTCCACCAAACTTATGCCTATCGTACTGTCTAAGTACTCCCCTTGGACCTCATTTCCTATCCTAGTATTTCAGGTGGTTTAATATACCACAATCCCTTGGAAACCCCGATTTAGCCTAACAAAAACCCTAGGTTGGGCACCCGAAGGCAGGGATGGTTTTATAAAAAAGTTTTTGACAGAAAACCTAGGCAAGTGGGACTTGTCGAGGAGCCTTTAAAATATTTTGGTATTAATGCCACGGGTGGAGGCACCAAAGTTGAAGATGGAGGAAAAACTGTTTTCGAAAACGTACCTGGTTCTATGTAGTTTTTCCCGAACAACTACCCCGTGCAACCACACTACTCCTATATGGGAAGGGGTTTGACCCGAAAGTGGTCCTCTCTGATACTAGTGCCTCACAACTACTACAGGGGATCGGGGATCCCTAGAGGGTGGGCCTTCTCTGATAGAGGTCCATGTGGAACATCGACCTGGAGAAGGAACAAAGGGTCGGCAGGCCTCCACGCGTTACTATGGGCCCCTCATTGAAAGCGCACACTCTAGAGGAGTGGAAAAAGCGCTCTGGTTGGTCCTCGCCCGACGTCCCGGTTTTGTGGGGAATAACACCCATAGGGTAGGTGTTGTTATTAAGAGGGGATTATCCTGAAGGTCTTATCCGGTTATCCGAAACCCGCATACTGATGTATGACGATCCGCGACAGTTCGCGGCGGATGTATCGGATCTTGTGGGTAAAGTGTACAACCTCTGCAGAGTGTAAATTTATTCGAATAGCCGTGTCTACGGTCATGGACGGTTGGAAAGGTTGCTGCGTAGCGGTGCTGGTTTTGGTTTATAAAAAGAGATTCGACCATGGGATGGTCGAAGGGAAAGGAGGATGAGCCATGGGATGGTCGGACCTAGTTGAAGGAGTGGTCATGGGATGACCACAGAGGAAGTGGATAACAGGGTTGATCCCAGCCTAGTATTTTCAAGTTTTACTAACTATTTTTACCCTAAAAAGGCTTTTTGGCAAACAACAAGTGGTAGAGTTGAGATTATACTTCTAAGAGATTTCTCAAATAGCCTCTTTGGAGCCATCCTATCCACAACCATATTGCATACTCTTTGTACTTCCTTGTATGGTGGTTTGCGAATACATTCAAAGTACTCACTGGCAATGTTCCCTGGCTATCAACTTCGTCAGACTATGAGCAGGATGAAGAGGACACTAGAGGGTACGATGACGACTTCGCGAACTAGGGCGTTCCTCCGAGTCAGGCACTTGTTGGGCTATGGCTTGACTCGGGTCCTCCGCGTTATTTAGTACCGCTGCTATTATCTATTTGTGCCCATGGAGGCAAGGTTGTAAGACTATTAATGTAAGACTTATTGTATCATACTGTAATGGATGTGTGTACTTTGATATCACGTCGGTTATGCTCCACGATGCACTGATCATGGGATCGTGGTGGTTTGCATAATTGGTAATCTCGGGTGAAAATCCGGGGTCGCCACAGACTTGGTATCAGAGCTATCCTGACCTTAGGAGCCCCTAGTTTGCTTGGACGTTATATCCGGACACCAAAAACTATTTTTCTTTATAAAGGAAGGATTTTGATATTCGCAAAAATATTGCTTATGACCCCTCCCCTCTATTTCGAAAACAACTTGCATTAATTAAATTTTTGCATATCTAAAATTGTGCACACTATTCACTAACTTAAACTTAACTAAAATTTTGTAGATGGCAGTGGTGTTCAACATGGATCATCAGGTCGGACTGGACTTGCCACTCCAGTTGTTTGAAGCTGATCTGAGGGACTTGGCCAAGCATGTGGGCCGTCCCACACCGGAGATCCAAGGCGCTTTCATTCCCGGGATGGTTGAAGGAGAGAAGAACTTGTTGGTTGTTTGCACCATGAGAGGTGGTGTAGTACCTCCCTTCTCAGAGGAGCTGAAGGTAGAGGTGCTACAGAAGTATTGAGGCGATGGTGTGCTCCGTCTGGCTCAAGAGGCCTTAGCACCCCTTGCCTATCATCACCGCGAGCAGCTTGAGGGAACCAAGTTCTACCATTTTGGGAGACGCCACCCTCGAGGTTACGCCGCTGTGACCGCGCAGCACTATGACTTTGGTGAGCATATCCAAAACATGGAGTATCTCCTGAAGAAGACCCAGGAATCTTTGGATGATGTTCGCACTCGCCTGGATAACAAGACCGTGGAGTACCTCACCCTTGTCGAGGACTTGAGGATCGAGAAATTGGAGCACGCTTAGACCAAGCTAAACAAGCAGACAGTTGTGGCAAAAAACAAGCGTCTCATGAAGACCACCAAGGAGCAGAAGGAACTCTTGGTGACCATGGAGGCCCGGATAGAAGCATTGGAGGAGGAATGCACCCAGCTCGACAAGGACAACGATGACCTGCTGAATGAGACCGACAATGATGCCGCCTACAAGGAGGATTTTGACATGGAGCCACAGAGTGAACCTGAAGATGATGATCAGTTGAGTGAGGAAGAAGAGGATCCCGAAGAGTGCCTTTTTGAGTCTGAGGATGATATTGAGGTCATCATTGAGGAAGACACCACCGCACGCCGTGACTCGGACTAGGTTTCATGATTAGTCTACGAGAGCAAGTGAGAATATCGCCGTGTCCCCCTTTTGATTGGCGATTTGCTTGTCTTCTGCTTGCTTGTATGATTGAACTCGTAGTATGGTCTAGCGTCGGGATGTGATGCATGAACCTGATCATTTTGTGGTTATTTCTATGGTTGCTTAGCTCCTAAGCACCCATCCTTCTTATGCGTGTTTGTTTGATTAGCTACTTCCTCCCCGCACCTTGATGTTTCCGGTTGCAAATCGCCCCATTGGTAACCCCTCCTAATCATATACCTTCAGGATGGTGCGCCCACGTGGACCCCCTCCACCACCCTCGACCATGGCGCAGCTCCTGCACATGTTCATGCAAGACCGCCAAGCCGCCAGTGAGGAATGCCAAGCCAACATTGCCGCTCTCCAGCAGCTGGTACAAGCCGCAGCTGGAAACGCCCCCGACCCCGAGGGCAAAAAGCAGAGATCCAAACTTAGAGACTTTCAGAACACCAACCCACCTGTGTTCACCAAATCCACCAATCCCCTTAACGCCGATGACTTGCTCCGCACCATAGAGAACAACCTAGAAGTTGCCCGTGTTGGAGAGAATGAGAAAGTCACCTTGGCCACCCATTTTCTTGCGGGACAAGCTAGGACTTGGTGGATCAGTGTCAAGGAGATTATGCATGCAGGACAAGCCATCACCTGGGAGGACTTCAAAGGAAAGGTTCCGCAAGCGTCATATCCCACCTGGTCTAATAAAGATGATGAGAGATCAATTTCGTGATCTAAAGCAGGGAGGAATGTCTGTGCTGCAATATCTAGAGAAGTACACTGATCTAGCCCGGTACGCGCCGGATGACACCAACACTGAAGAGAAGAAGGTGGATACCTTCATGAATGGACTCTAGGATGAACTGCAGTGCCACCTAGTAGCCCAGGGATTCAAAGAACTGGATGCCCTCGTTGATGTCGCCATACTGGTGGAGAACAAGCGCAAGCGAGTGATTGAGAATCGCATGCGTCGGATGATGCAACAGGGAGGACCCAGTGGACCGAGGTCGCAAAGTATGCCACCCTCAAGGCCTGCACCCCCACTGCAGAGGACTCCGTCCTATGCTCTGTGCCCCAACAACCCCAATCATAACTACAACCACCCTCGCCCTGGAGGCGGGAACCCAAGACCCACCCCATGAGGCCCAGTCAACAACAATGTCCGCCCCAGTACGGCTGGTTGCTCCAACTGTGGTCAAGTGGGGCACTTCTCCTGTGAATGCCCCGAGAGGAAGAAAGATAACGCACCCCGCCCTAATGCAGCCCGCTTGAACCAATGTCACGCCAAGGGAGCCCCACCTAAGGGCACCGCCCCCAAGAAGCCTACCAATGCTACCCGAGGACATCTGAACCATATCACTGCAGAGGAAGCCCAGGAGTCTCCTGACATTGTTTTGGGTACGTTCCTTGTCAACTCCATCCCTACTACAGTATTATTTGACTCTGGGGCCTCGCATTCGTTTGTTACGGAGCCTTTTGTGGAAATAAGTGGGATGGAACGTAGTCATCTGAGCAGGCTCATGTTAGTGCAAATATCCGGTTCGACGGCCGAAACCAAATCCGTCTGCCGAGATAATCCCATAGTCATCCATGGCATAACCTTCACAGCCGACTTAATAGTTTTGGGAACCCAAGGTCTAGATGAGATCCTAGGAATGGATTGGATGACCAAGTACCATGGAATTATAGATTGTGTCAGAAAGTCAATATCCTTGACAAGTAGTGAAGGAATACAAGTCAAGTATAAGGCAACGGTGCCCTCCTCTCGAATCTATTGCCAGAAGAGTATAGCTGGACCCACTCTAGACCAAGTTCCTGTAGTCTGTGATTATCCGGATGTGTTTCTAGAGGAGTTACCCGGTATGCCCCATAACAGGGATATCGAGTTCATCATACAACTAGTCCACAGAACAGCCCCCATAGCTCAGAGGCCTTACCGTATGAACCCCGAAGAACTGGTCGAGTTGAAGAAGCAGTTGGACGACCTGGAACGCAAGGGTCACATACAGCCGAGTGCCTCCCCTTGGGGATCACCCGTTCTCTTTGTGGATAAAAGAGATGGAACCACCCGGCTAGTGACGGACTACCGGAAACTCAATGAGGTCACCATCAAAAACAAGTATCCCCTAGCAAAGATCGAAGATCTGTTTGATCAGTTAAATAGGGCCAAAATCTTCTCCAAGATAGATCTCCGCACCAGATACCACCAACTCAAGATCCGAGAGTCAGACATCCCCAAGACCGCCTTTACCACCCGATACGGTCTCTATGAATACATCGTCATGTCCTTTGGCTTAACCAATGCCCCTGCCTATTTCATGAACCTCATGAATAAGGTATTCATGCCCTACCTGGACAAGTTCGTCGTAGTGTTCATCGACGACATCCTCATATACTCCAAGAATGAAGACGAGCATGAGCAGCACCTGAGAGTCGTACTGGGAACCCTCAGGGAGCATCAGCTGTATGCTAAGTTCAGCAAGTGCGAGTTTTGGTTAAAGGAAGTTGGATTCCTTGGCCACATCCTGTCTGTAGGAGGAATTTCAGTCGATCCCACCAAAATGAAGTCGGTTCTAGAATGTAAAACCGCCACAAACCCCTCGGAAATCCGTAGCTTTCTGGGTTTATGATACATTGCAAATGTATATATAATTTTTTATGTTCCATGCTTGGTTTTATCCACTTTCTTGTGTTTTGTTCCAACTTTGGAGTACTTTTCATATGATTTCTTGGACTAACCTATTAACAAGAGCCACAGTGCCAGCTGCCTGTTTTCTGCTGTTTTTGGTTCCAGGAAAGTCAGAAAATGAATATTCTCGGAATTGGACGGGACAAAAGCCAAAGTGCCTATTTTTTCGGAAGGGATCGAGTGCCAGAATATGAGACAGAGAAGGGCCAGGGAGCCACCACACCACCTGGCCATGCGGCCAGGCCTGGCCCGCGCCAGGGGGTGGTGTGGCCGCTCCTGGCACCCCTCGGCCTCTCCTTCCGCCTATAAGTTGCCCTTAGGACGAAAACCCTAAGGACCCGATCAAAAATCCACAAAAGAGTCTGTAGCCGCCGTCATCTCCATCCCTAGATCGGGAGGGATCTAAAGCTCTTCCCGGCACCCTGCCGGAGAGGGGAATCTCTAAGGTACTAGATGTGCTGTTGCTACTAGGGAGAAAACAACAATCCTTTGTTCATAGAACAATCGTATTGTTTACTTTACACGCAGTTCGTAAAGCAATAATCTGTTGCTTGCAACTTAATACTAGAGGGGGTTCGGATGATAACCTGAAGGTGGATTATTAGTCATAGATGCAGTTGGATGGCGGTCTATGTATTATGTTGTAATGCCCAATCAAGTCTCAGAAGAGTCAAGATGATTAGTATATGCATGTATTGCTTTCTCGGTGTTTGTCAATTGCCCCACTGTAATTTGTTCACCCAGCATGTTATCTATCTAAGGAGAGCCACCTCTAGTGAACTATGGATCCCGGTCCTTTTACTTTACATACAATCTACAATATTTTTCTGCTTTGGGTTTACTTTCTGCAAACTTTTACTTCTTTCCATTCGATATGTTTAATCCTTTGTTTTCCACAAAACACGGTGAGATTGACAACCTCATCGCAAGTTGGGGACAAAGTTTTGTGGTTGTGTTGTGCAGGTCTCCACGTTGCTACTAGCACCGGTAGTGCGCCCTACCAAAGCTCAGCTAGTAACACCTTTGGGGTGTTTCCTTGATCCTACTGGTTCTATTAAACCTTGGTTTCATAACTGAGGGAAGACTTGCTGCTGTATTCATCGTACCTTCCTCTTGGGGTTCCCAACGAGCTCTATGTAGAAAGTCGAGCGCATCAGTTTAGCCGAATACTACCGTAAATTTGTGGAAGGTTTCTCAAGTATCACAAGGCCAATGACGCAACTACTGAAGAAGGATAAGAAGTTCGAGTGGACCGAGAAGTGTGAAGAGAGTTTTCAGGAACTCAAGAAGAGACTAGTGTCTGCCCCTGTCCTGACCATGCCGGATATCACCAAAAACTTTGAAGTTTACTACGACGCCTCCAAGTTCGGACTCGGGTGTGTGCTTATGCAAGAAGGCAAGGTCATCGCCTATTTATCCAGACAGCTAAAGCCACATGAGATGAACTACCCCACCCATGACATAGAACTCGCAGCAGTGGTTCACGCACTTAAGACCTGGCGCCACTATCTGATGGGGAATCGCTACGAGATCTACACGGATCACAAGAGTTTAAAATACATCTTTACCCAAAAAGAGTTGAACATGAGGCAGCGACAATGGATGGAGCTGATAAAGGACTACAATCTTGGCATTCACTATCACCCGAGCAAGGCTAATGTTGTAGCTGATGCCCTTAGTCGGGAACCATGTTCCCTGAATGCTATGGTCGTAAAACAACAACCAGAACTAAGTCGAGAACTGGAAAGGCTCGGACTTGAGATAGTCATCCATGGATTCCTAGCCCATCTGGAACTAAAACCGACTCTAATAGACCAAATCAAAGAAGTTCAGAAAAGTCACAAAAGTATTGAAGGCATTAAGAGGAGGATGGAGAGAGAAACTATCCCCAGATTTAAACTTGACGACACGGGTATACTATGGTACAAAGGGCGCATTTGCGTACCCAGCAAGCATGACTTGAAGCAGATGATTATGAGGGAAGCCCACGAGACCCTTTAATCCATCCACCCCGGTAGCACCAAGATGTATCAGGACCTGAAGGAACAATTCTGGTGGCATGGAATGAAGCGCGAAATCGCTTTGTTCGTAGATAAGTGTGATATATGCCAGAGAGTCAAAGCCGAGCACTAGTGACCCGCTGGATTGCTGCAACCCCTGAAGATTCCCGAGTGGAAATGGGAAAAGGTTGGAATGGACTTCATAACTGGATTACCCAAGTCCATCAGGGGTCACGATTCCATCTGGGTCATCGTGGACTACCTATCCAAAGTGGCTCATTTCCTCGCTGTCGTCGGATTGAGGACAAGTACGCCATGAGGGGGTCCTCGAGGCGTGCAGAAGAGAGGGGTGTGAGACGTACGGTATTCCGGGACGGTGAGCATACAAGTTTACCCAGGTTCGAATCTACCAGCTTTGGACGAATCCTACTCCTGCTAGCAATCCAGTAATACAGCAGAGCCGGAATATGGGTTACAAGGGTATCGCCTGTGCGAGTTGAGATTGTAGACTATTGTGTTGCCCTAAAGGCTCTCCCTAGAACGGCTTACATAGATATCCGACCTAGGGTTTACAGGAGAGATCAATCCGGCTACGACTAAGAGTTGGTTACAGAATACATCTTGAACTACAAGTAACATTATGGGCCTAAGTCGGTAAGTCTTATGGGCCTTCCCGTAGCCGGATTGGACTCCGTCTTCTCTCCCTGAGTGGGCCTCCCGTGAAGCGAAGCTCTAACCCGAAGTGGGCCACCCTGGTCAGTGAGGAACTGTGAGGATACCCGGAAAGTACATCCCCAACAGCAGCCCCCGGAGGCCTCCAAGATCCAAAGTCGGATTTCATCATCGTCTAGCTTGATCTCCAACTTGCAGAATCTTGAAGGGTTCCTAAAACTTCACAACAGAAAATATGATCCGGGTCTTAAAAGTAAGTCGGACCTATCAACAAGTTACTCGGATTTTCCAGCTCGATTTTAAACTAAGCCGGAACTTGGTTTATACGCCACCTGACACAAGCATGGTCAAGTCACGTCATCTGACAGGCGTGCCGTCAGCACGACCGTTGGTGGGTCCGCGGTTCGCAGAACCGAGGCGCGGTTTCAATGTGTGCGTGGAGATCGAGGAGACGCAATCATCGCGTGGGTCCTTCCCAGTTCTTTCCACGACGCGTGGCGGTTACACTGTAGCATTTGCACGAATCTTGGCGCAGTTAGGTGGACATAAGGGGTTTGGATTTCTCCTTCTCCTTTCCACCAGTCTTTGCCGTTTCCTTTCCTCCCAATCCTCCTGCGCGCTCAGAGCTCCCTCGTCCTTCCCCCCACAGAACTCCCAGCGCTGCCACTTTCAGGTCATCTTATCACCAGAGAAATGGCTTCATCATCTTCTTCCTCCGGTTTGGCGGCGGCGGCGGCGGCGACGGCGGAAGCAGCAGCGGAGAAGGAAAGTTTCCGGGGAATCTGGATCCCCTGCGCCCTCGACGAGGACGGCCTCAAGAACGTGGAGAAGGAGGGGCTTCTCGCCGCCGGCGACTGGCGGAGCGGCTCCGGCGAAACCGTCCCCAACCCGCACGATGGCGAGCGGGTCCACTTCGGCACCCATCTCGACCGAGGTCTGTCTTTTCCTCCCTCGGAGTTCTTCTCCGAGGTGATAGATCATTACGGAGTTCAACTCCACAATCTTCCTCCCAACTCTCTCTTAGAGATGAGTGCGTATGCATCACTTTGCGAGGGCTTTCTCAGCATTAGGCCAAGTTTGCTTCTCTTCTGGTACTACTTTCACGTCCGGAGAAATTCCATCACTGCCGGTGTTCCTTACATCACTGACACTATTAGTTTTTCACTTAGACGTGACCGGGCATATCCCAAAATTTCTACCAGTCACTCGGTCAAACAATGGCCAGCCACCTTTTTCTACCATAGGGATATTCTGGCTCCCGGCAAAGCTACTGCTTTAACGGCTTTATTCGACGGAGCCGCCATAGCCCAACATTCCTGGGACGAGGCTGCTCCGGCTCTCACCGACGATCGGATCCTCGCTAAGAGGTGGATCGAATACTTGATCAAGCACAAGGGTCTGAAGGGATTCGACTTGGTCCAGTGCTGGGTCTCACGTCGGATCCAGCCACTTCAGTACCATGGGGATAGACTGATGCACTCCATCACGTCTTCCAAAAAAGACTCCCTCCGCATCAGCCCCAAATCCTACACCACTCAAGGCTACATCAGCCAGATCAAGGAGCGGATCGAGAGAAGAATTCCGGAGATTTCTCTGGATATGTACACGACGGAAACCCTCGTGGTGCCGGTAAGCTTCCATCAATACACCTTTTATGTGTTTCAATCTTCAGGTTATACTGCAATGCTGATATGCTTTCTTGTTTTCGGCTTGCTGATCTCCCCAAGTCGGAGCTTGCTCCGCTCGAAGGATATCCTCCTGAGTTTTCTCAGGAGACTGAAGTGGTCCCATTGCCGGACCTTGCGCTCAAGAAGCGCAAAGCTCCGACAGTGTCTGTTGGCACAAAGGAAGTGCCTGTTGTGAAGAGGTAACTTTCATTCACAATTTCCGCCTTTATACCTTTCTCGAATTTCTTTCTGAGATGTAATGTTTCCGACTTTATTACATTCTCAGAGCAAAGCCTCTCATCAAGGGTAAGGGGAAAGGGATTCCTTCGAAGCCCCTGCGACAGACGAAGCTCACCATAGCTTCCCCTGTCGTGTCTCCTCCAACTCCTGCCCCTCAACCTTCTGCAACTCCGGAGATCATTCCTTCTCCGGTGGTTGCAGAAGATCCGGCTCCTCCAACGGAGCCTGCGATCCTTGGGTCACAAACTGACGTCACTGTGAGTGCGTCAGGTCAAGATAAGGGTGAACCCTCTTCGGGTAATGATCCCTCGGCTGAAGCATCACCGACAACCTCATCGGCAATCCGGGACTTGCCAAGTTTGGCCTATCCTGGAAATCCGCAGAGGAGATCCAGCGGCTAGCTAGGCAAGTCCTGGACAAAAGCCATTTATCCCCCGAGGAGGAAGCGCAAGAAGCAGAGGACGTCAAGTTCTCTGACCTTCTTGCTCAAGTCCGCCTTCGCGATGAGAGGATTAGGACTGGCGAGCTTCCAACAGCCCTAGTGATCCCTCTTACTCTTGCCGAGAAGGTGGCAGTTGAAGTGAACGCGGGTTTAGATAAACTCACCCGTGAGCAATATGTAAGTCGGAATTCCAACTCTTGTTTTTACATTATGTTATATCATATCCTCTAGCCCCCAAGCATGAAGTAGGATATAGAATCCGGGTTTATGCTTTCATTAGGATGCCAAAGAACGAACTAGTGTAGCCCCCAAGGCTCGTGCTGATATTTAGCAAAAAATATTAGCCCGAGTCTTAAGTAGCTTTCTGACTTTGGGTATTCTGACTTACAGAAAGTATGTTCCTATAACCAGGAATTACTGACCAATGTCTGCAATAAGTGGAGAGAGATCAAGGCTCTCCGGCTTAAAAATGCCGAACTTAAAGTAGCCAAGAATGAAGCCGAAGGCAAACATTCCGAGATTCAAACCTTGTCCTTTGCTTTTTTCAATGTCGAATTTTTTCCGAACTGTTGTTCCTTTTTCTGAAACAATCCATCGCTATGATTGAAGAGGCCGAGAACCTCAAGACCCTTGTGGTGGAGAACAAGGGACTTCGCCAAGAGCTAGATAAGCTCAAGGTGGATCATGAAAGGAGCATAGCTCAAGTCCTGGAATCCTCCTCCATGGCCACTGAAGAGCATGATCGCAAGATCGTTGCTCAAGATAAAATTATCTCGGACCTCAAGAATGAGCTTGGCAGAGAGAAGGACATCTCCCAGGCGCTTCGGGCTGAACTCCAGAGTCTCCGGGAGGAGAAGACCAAGATTGACAATGTTATTCTTGGTACGTTCCATCTTTCTGACTTATCAATTCTTTGACTTTCATCAATGTCGGATTTTTCTTTGACTTTGTTTTGTGTATAGGTCCTCTGAACTTGATGGACTCTTCCTCCTCCGAGCCCCGCACCCACCGGCTTACCCAAGTCGGTGATCTTCTTCATGACTTCTGACAGTCCCTTGAGGACATTGGCGAGTCTCTCAGGATTCCGTACATGCCAAGCACGTCGGATTTTTAGGTGCGGGACAAGGCCAAGGAGATGCCACAGCTTGTTCGGGACTGGAACATGTCCTACGCGCGGACTGCTGCGCAGAATGCTCTCACCATGGTCATGAGCCACCATGGAAACATGGAGATATGGCAAGTGACCAGATGGTACTGCAAGGTAGACAAAGACGACCAGGAGCAAGACCTTCAAGCCATCATGCACTCATGCGCCGGATACGGGTGTCACGTAGCTAATCTAACCAGCTACGAGATCCCCTTCTTCAACCGCGTAGCTACTCCGCCACCTCCTCCAGAAGAAGCCGAAGAAGTTTCCGACGATGAATGGACCACCTCAGATCCGAACATCTCGGAACGATATCAAGGCGGAGTAACCAGCGAGCCGACAGCTCCTTCATCTCCTCCTGCATCATAGACCAGAAAATTATGTATTATTCCGGAAAGAACCTGATGCGTTTGTAAATATTAAGTACTATTGATTTTGCTAGTGCTAAGCTTTTTATCTATTCAGCACTTTTGGCTTTGGTTTTTTTGTGTGCTTGAAATATTTTCATAAGCACTTGAATTTTTCCTCTCTACTTATCGTTTATCTGGCTTTCCGCCTCGTCCCTTTCGTGAGCCGGCTAAACCTTCAGCCGGAAACTTTGCCGAGCAACGGAGCTCACTTGCTAAACCAGTTTAAACTCGGAAACAAAGCCGGCTTCCAGTACCAACAATACTACTCGGAAAATACCCGCATCCAGCAATCAGACAAATAACCAAAGTAAAGACTAGAAATTTTAGAGTTATACCCGAAGGTAGCAGTTTTAGAGTCGGAAATCTAGACCAGAACGAACATGAGCATAAAGTACTTTCAAGCATTCTGGGATTTTCGACTATAACAAGATCATTTGGAAATAAGATGGTAAAAACTTCTCAGAAAAACTTGAGGCAACCAAAACTTTTATTTCTCAAAGAACATGTACATATATATGATTACAAGGAAGAATAAACTAAGAATAAAAGGGACATAGCTGATCAATATTCCACGGTCTGTCTAATTCATCCGGATTTGTACTGCCTCCAACTCTCTTTCTCATCTTAGTAGCAGGTCTTTCTTTGACTGGCCTCATGTCAGTTAAGTAGTACGATCCATTGTGCAATACTCGACTAACTAAAAAGGGCCCTTCCCATACTGGGGAAAGTTTGTGCTTTCTTTGTTGCACAAGCCGGAGAAACAAATCACCTTTATTGAAAGATCTATTTCGGACTCTCTGGCTATGATACTTGCGTAACTTCTGCTGATACGCTGTAGATCTCATTTCAGCAACGACGCAAACTTCTTCGACTAAGTCGAGATCATTTTGTCGAGAAATCTCGCCATCCTCTTCGATATACGCGGCCACTCTAGGAGAAGTATGAATTAAATCACTAGGAAGAACTTCTTCTGCGCCATAGACCAAGAAGAAAGGTGTGTATCTTGTTGACCTGTTCGGAGTTGTTCGTAAACTCCAAATTACAGAGGGTAATTCCTCTGCCCAATCCCCCGCAGCACGTCGTAGTGGTGCTTCGAGTCTCGGTTTCAACCCTTGTAAGATTAAACCATTAGCTCTTTCGACTTCTCCATTAGCCTGTGGATGTGCGACTGACGCAATGTCAAGCCGGATATTTTGCACGTCGCAGAATTCATCCAATTCTCCCATAGAGAAGTTACTCCCGTTGTCCGTGATAATGCTATGCGGATTACCATACCGGATTATAACATCCTTGACAAATCTTTTGGTTGTTGCTCCATCACAACTAGTGACAGGTTTAGCCTCAATCCATTTGGTGAATTTATCCACCATCACTAAGAGGTGAGTAAATCCACTTGGAGCTCGTTTAAATGGTCCTACCATACAAGCCCCCAGACCGCAAAGGGCCATGTTATAGGTATTGTTCGCAGCTAATCAGCCGGAACATGAGCTTGCTTGGCGTACTTTTGGCAGCCTTTGGACGTCTTGACTAATCATTCGGCATCTGCCTGAGCTGTAAGCCAGAAAAATCCGTGTCTAAAAGCTTTTGCCACTAAAGATTTGGCTGCGGCGTGGTGACCATACTCGCCTTCGTGGATTTCCCTTAAGATTTCCACTCCTTCTTCCGGAGATACACAGCGCTGAAAGACCCCAGAAACACTCCGTTTATGGAGCTCACCTTTAACAATAGTATAGGATTTTGCTCATCGGACGATCTTCCGGCTCAGCACCTCGTCTTCGGGTAATTTGCCATATACCAAATAATCGAGGTAGGGTTGAGTCCAGCTGGGAATTACAGCCAGAACTGCTATCCAAGGTGAGTCAGATTTGGTCGGATATTCCTCATCTACTCCCTTTATCGAGGGGACTTTGAGGTGCTCTAAAAAAGCGCCATCCAGGACCTCTTTCCGCGCAGATCCTATGTGAGATAGTGCGTCTGCTTCCTCATTTTCTGCTCGAGGCATGTGTTGTACTTCAAACCCTTTGAACAATTTAGATAGATCATCCACGACAACTTTATATGCTGCCATGTGTTTATTTGCATTACAAATATCCTGGACTTGCTGAGCAACAAGATCCGAATCTCCGTAACACATCAAACGTCAGATGCCAATATCCCTAGCAATGCGGATTCCATGCAGTAGTGCTTCATACTCGGCAATGTTGTTTGTCGCTGTGAAGTGGATCTGCAACACGTATAAAAGTTTATCTCCTTGGGGTGATTTGAGCACCACGCCATCCCCTGAGCCCCCTCGAGCCTTAGACCCATCGAAAAAGAGGGTCCAATATTCCGACTCAGGGAGGATCATGTTATCCTTCGTCTCTGTCCAATCAGCGACAAAGTCAGCAAGGATCTGGGATTTGATTGCTGTCTGAGGTTTATACTCAATGTTGAAAGCTGAAAGCTCTAGTCCCCACTTGGCGACGCGTCCTGTGGCGTCGCTATTGTTGATTATGTCTCTCATGGGAGCTTTTCTCACCACGGTAATTGGATGCTCCTGAAAATAATGTCGTAACTTACGAGATGCTAGAAAAACACCGTAAGCCAATTTTTGATAGTGCGGATACCGCTGCTTTGATTCTATCAGGACTTCGCTAACAAAGTACGTCAGACGCTGCACCAGGTGTTCCTGATTTTCCTCTGGTCTCTCCACCACCGCGACGATACTGACAACTTTATTTGTCGCAGCAATGTAAAGCAACATCGGTTCCTGAGGTTCCGGCGTTGCAAGGATAGGTGCAGATGGGAGTACTCTTTTCGGATCTTGTAGTGCAGCTTCAGCTTTGTCGGTCCAGACTAAATCCTTGGTCTTTTTCAGGAGTTTATACAATGGTGCGGCTCTTTCACCAAGCCGGCTTACAAATCGACTGACTGCAGCAATGCAACTAGTTAGTCTTTGTAAGTCCTTCAGGCGAGTTGGCCTGGAAATATTGATTATAGCCTTTATTTTGTCTCGGTTCACCTCTATGCCTCTTTGAGACATGATGAAACCTAACAATTTTCCGCCTGGTATTCCAAAGAAGCATTTCTTTGGGTTAAGCAGGATGTTGTATTTTCATAGATTGGCGAACGTCTCCAAGTCGGAAATCAGTGTTTCCTTCTTTTTGGACATCACCGCGATATCATCCATGTATGCATGTACATTGCGTCCGAGTTGGTCATGGAGGCAACGCTGCATCGTGCGCTGGTACGTAGCTTCTGCGTTCTTCAGCCCAAAGGGCATCGTAACAAAACAGAAGGTTCCGAAAGGGGTTATGAATGAAGTTTTGACTTTGTCAGATTCCTTTATTCGGATTTGGTGATAACCGGAATATGCGTCGAGAAAACAGAGGAGTTCCGAGCCTGCCATAGAATCGATGACTTGATCAATTCTAGGCAGAGCGAACGGATCTTTTGGACAAGCCTTGTTCAAGGCAGTATAATCAACACACATCCTTAAATCAATGGTGTCCTTTTTAGGGACCATTACAGGATTGGCCGACCACTCAGTGTGGATGACCTCTTCTATGAATCCGGCTAACTCGAGCCGTGCTAGTTCCTTAGCTATTACCTTATGTTTTTCATCGCCAAACAGTCGTAAGGACTGTTTGACGGGTTTAGCGTTCGGGTTTACATTTAGAGAGTGCTCGGCAAGTTCCCTAGGTACTCCGGTCATGTCAGATGGCTGCCATGCGAAGATATCTTGATTTGCTTGGAGGAACTTGACGAGCGCGCTTTCCTATGTGCTACTTAGGCCTACACCTATCTGGTACACCTTGGAGGGGTCATCATCCTTCAACGACATCGTCTTCGTCTCTTCTGATTCCTTGAACTCCGGATTTGGCTTTTTCACCTCCTTCTTCGTTGCGGGCATCTCAGACAGATCTATGCTCTTCTTGATCTCCTGGTACTCCTGGGCGTCCAACACGGCTTCAGCAAAGGCGGCATTTCCATCTTCGCACTCTCGCGCTTTCTTTGGGTCTCCCCTGATGGTGATCACGCCATTGGGACCTGGACTTTTCATCATATTGTAAATGTAACACGGACGAGCCATAAAAGCCCAGTAAGCTGGACGTCCGAATATAGCGTGGTATGCGCTCTTGAACGGACCACTTCGAAGGAAAGTGCCTCCGTCCGATAATTCTTTGGAGTTCCAAAAGTAACATCCAAAGTGATCTCTCCCAGGGAATTAGCTTGTCTTCCTAGGACAACTCCGTGAAAGATCACAGAGCTATGGTTCAGCTGTGTTTCCGAGATCTTCATCCGGCGTAGCGTTTTGACATAGAGAATATTGATGCTGCTACCACCGTCCATGAGGGTCTTGGAGAAACCATCACCGTCAATAAGTGGATTGACGATTAAGGCATATTTTCCTCGCCTGTGTAGCTTAGGCGGATGATCAGCACGGTCAAATGTGATTGCCACCTCCGACCAGTCCAGATATTGAGGGACAGCCAGAACTGTTGCATTGAGCTCGTGGAGAACTGCTTTCTTGACCTTTGCTGGTTGAGATCCGAGGAAGGTGACATAAGTGTCCTTCTTGGTGGGAAAAGTTTTCTTCCCTTCCGACTTGGGATTTGAAGCATCAGCTTCCTCCATCTCGGAATCTTCCTTGGTCTCCTTGTCTTTTTCGGGATTCTTCTTTCCCTTCTTCCGCTTAGCTTTGTAGCCCGCGGTATCATCTCTCTTGATGTCGTCATTAAAACGACACTCAGTGTTGGTGTGGGACGAGCCCCCATTGGCATCCAAGTGATGCACACATGGGTTATTGGCAATGTCAGCCCAAGTGTAGGTTTTGCCTGGTTGTTGCTCTCCTCTACCTTGGACCCTTGATGTCCCACGGCCACGCCCGCGGCCTCCGCCACGTCCTCCTCGTCCTCCAGACCCGGAAACAGCAGTGACCACCGTTGTCTCCGCGTTGGGTTTTTCTTCCAAGGTATTTTTGTGCTTCTGAGCTTGTTGCTTTATCTTTGCTGACTGAGGTACAGCCAGGACGTTGAGTAATCCTTCTGCGCCGTCGTCAGCATCTGCATACTTGCTCGCTGTTTCTATCATCTCTCCCAAATCAGTAACCTTGTCGCACTTCAAGCGGTGACACAATAGACCAATTGGGAGTCCTGCGATGAAAGCTTCAATCGCAGTTTGATCGTTTACTCCCTCGCAGGAGTTCTTGGTGTCGATCCATCGTCTGAGGTAATCCCGGCAAGTTTCTCCGGCTTTCTGGGTGCAACGCTGTAGGTCTCTGACCGAACAGGGCCTCCGATATGTGCCTTCGAAATTCCGAAAGAACGCACTTTGCAAGTCATACCAGTTATGGATGGTGTTTGCCAGAAGTTCATTGAGCCATGATCGTGCCGTCTTCCGCAGCATAAGTGGGAGATATCGGGTTGCGACCAGGCTGTTTCCGCCTTTAGCGATGCAGCAAGCTTGGAAGAAGTCCTGTAACCAGGTGTCTGGCCGAGCAATGCCGTCGTAGGCTTGGATATGTCTTGAGATAGCAAATCCTTCCAGGAATTTTGTAGCTTTGATGCGTGGTCCGAAGCACTTTGGGCCCACGTACACGTCATCGTTTTCATAGCGCCGAGGCTCTATGTTGGAGTGGATCCTGTGCCTTGCATCGTTCGGGGATAGAGATCGTCCCGAATGTCGGTTGTGGCTGCGGTGCCTTGGAGCCGGACTTTGGCTTCTGCCACCACCTCCTCCGCCATGTCGTCCTCCTTGCCCTCCTTGGGGGCCGTTGTGATAACTGCCTGGTGGAGGGGGTGGGGCAGCTGAATTGTTTCCGGCTGATCGCCGGTCTCTGTCCGGAGCATCATTATTCCGGTTCCGGGGAGGTTCTTGACTACGACGAGCCCCTGCCGGCTTGTTCCAGCATGGTTTCCATCGTTCCTTCGTCCGTCGTTCCTTCGTCTGTCGTTCCCACCATGGTGAGGCTCAGCTGGACGGCTCTCATGTCTAGGAGGTGGCATTCTCTGACGATCCTCCTCCCGACGTTTCTCCTTATCTTCTCCTTTTCGACCGTTGAACTCTCGTTGGGGAGGATACCTTAGATTCAATGCAGTGATCGTGTCTTTCTCGGCCGCTGGGGCGACATTGCTCCAGTTATGTGTAGCTCTGCGATGTTGTCCCGACGATCCGGTTCTTGAATAATTGTCTTCCCTGCGTTCGGGGTGATGGTATTACGCCCGGACGTAATGGGATCTTACGTCAGCCCAAGACGGATCTGTGCGACATTGGTCAGAATCCGAGACCAGTTTTTGACTTCCGGACAGGGCGACCTTCTGCTGCTCCAGTCCCTTGTTGAGTAGCTTGATACCCAAACGGATCTCCTCTGGTCCTGGATTAGCTGATAGAATTTCTCGGGCTGCCACGGTATTCTGTACTGGGGTTGGGTATACCCAATCTTCATTGCTGTCTTTCTGTGGCTTCCCCATCTTGTCCCCAAAAAGGATGGCACGGACATGTGGGAATTGGTCATCATTGGTGTGACGCTTCCGTGTCTTTTGATGCAAACGAGACATGTATTCCTTGGTTGACATGCGTTTCTTCTCCACCTCGATGTTTTTGGCCTCATCGAGGAGTTGTTGACGACACGCTTCTAGGGCTTGGGCCCTTTCGTCCAGCTCATCTGCAGTAAGTTCTGCAGCTGTAGGGATAGGTGTGGTTAATGCGGCATCGATGAGTTTACGCGCACCTTCTGTGATCACGTGCCCATCCACCGATGCTTCTTTTTTCGGCTCGTCTGGGATAAGTGCTCCATCCGAGTCTTCCTCGTATTCCTCGGCAATCACCACCTCTGTCAAAGGGTCTTTTGTCGGGGTCTTGTTTTTCTTGTTCTTCTTCTTTGCCTTCTTGGCAGCGCCGGTAGCAAAGACGGCTTTGGGTCCATTTTCCGGAGTCAAGCTCTGATTGGTACTTTCGGACATCTGGACTTCGGGATTATCTCCGACGTCCATGTCATCCTGCGCTTTGGGAGAGTGTTCCCCGGATCCTTCATACATGGCTTCTCCTTCTTCTGCAGCTTTGGAGTTGTACTCCTCTTTATATTCCATGGAGAACTTTTGGAAATCTGCCGACGTCATAGATTCATCCGAGGATGCGGGAACGTCGGCGTTTGTTCCAATTGCCTCCAGCACCAAATCGGTGTTTTCTCCAGCATCGGCAGAGCCAGATCCGGATCCAACATATCCAACGAAGTGCGACGCGTGCTTCCTGAGGTACCCGCGGCTTTCACGATCAGCCATGTCGAAACTTTTAATGGTCTCGAGGATTGCATCTGTGCTTGCGCCTTGCAGTATCATACATCTTAGTGTGTACCTGAGGAAAGGCCTGTCTGTCCTGGCATCGTCAGAGCCGGAATCAGTGTCATTGATATGCTTCTCCTGGATTTCGACCTCCACAGGTGGGTCGATCTGGGATCCGGCTGCTCTAGGGAGATCCACTCCAGATTCGACTTGGACCGTGAGGTCTTCTTCAGGCTCAGATTTCTCCACTATCTGCGCAACTGGTGCGGGCTAGGTGGGATTAGGGTTTCTGAGATCCGGAACTCTGCCGCCTCCGCGGACAAAGGGGACCCAGAAGATTCTTCTGCCTCTATCATCACCGCTGGGGTAGGTTGGGCAGGTTCAGCGAAACTGATGTAAACATCGATCTCGCCAAAAGACATGATTGTATAGGCAGTCATGGCCTCCCTAGCCGGAATCCAAGTCTCGTTGAGAACGATGAGAGGGACGTCGCTGGCATAGAGGATGCGACCAACGGCGATGGTCTCGCTGATTCCGATTCTTGCAGATTCCGCTCGGAACGCAGATCCGAAGCTCACTTGCCCCACGGTGGGTGCCAAATGTCGTTGGATTGAGGACAAGTACGCCATGAGGGGGTCCTCGAGGCGTGCGGAAGAGAGGGGTGTGAGACGTACGGTATTCCGGGATGGTGAGCACACAATTACCCAGGTTCGAATCCGCCGGCTTTGGACGAATCCTACTCCTGCTAGCAATCTAGTAATACGGAATATGGGTTACAAGGGTATCGCCTGTGCGAGTTGAGATTGTAGACTATTGTGTTGCTCTAAAGGCTCTCCCTAGGACGGCTTACATAGATATCCGACCTAGGGTTTACAGGAGAGATCAATCCGTCTATGACTACGAGTTGGTTACAGAGTACATCTTGAACTACAAGTAACATTATGGGCCTAAGTCGGTAAGTCTTCTGGGCCTTCCCGTAGCCGGATTGGACTCTGTCTTCTCTCCCTGACTAGGCCGCCCGTGAAGCAAAGCTCTAACCCGAAGTGGGCCACCCTAGTTAGTGAGGAACTATGAGGATACCCGGAAAGTATATCCCCAACACTCCCCGTGAAGACTAGCTACAACGGCCAACAACTAGCGGAATTGTATATCTCCCGTATCGTAAGTCTCCACGGAGTCCCTAAAGAAATCGTGTCGGATAGAAGACCACAATTCACCTCCCGTTTATGGGGCAAGTTACATGAGGCCCTAGGCACCACTCTATCCTTTAGCACCGCCTATCACCCCTAGACCGGAGGACAGACCGAGAGAGTCAATCAAGTCCTGGAAAACATGCTTCGTTCCTACGTTCTAGCCTACGGAGCTAAGTGGGAGGATTGTCTGCCATTCGCGGAATTCTCCTACAATAACAGCTACCAAGCCAGTCTGAAGATGGCACCCTTTCAGTTCCTTTACGGAAGGAAGTGTAGAACCCCTCTAAACTGGACTGAGATCGGAGAGAGCCAAATCTTCGGCCCGTATGTGATCAAG
Source organism: Avena eriantha (assembly GCA_910589775.1). Lineage (NCBI taxonomy): Eukaryota > Viridiplantae > Streptophyta > Magnoliopsida > Poales > Poaceae > Avena > Avena eriantha. The sequence continues at coordinate 188,041,254 of OU342746.1, read as the reverse complement.
GAAGCAGAAGAGCAAGTACAGCTAGATCGTGATCGCTTGAGAGTTGCCCAGTCTAGTCACAAAAGCTATGCCGACAACAAACGCGGGGAAGTGAGTTTCAACAAGGGAGACTTTGCGTATCTTCGCATCTCCCCCCTCAAGGGAATACAGAGGTTTCATGAGAAAGGGAAGCTTGCCCCCAGGTACATTGGACCCTTCAAGATCCTCGCCAAACGAGGAAAGGTGTCATACCAATTAGAGCTACGCAAGGAGTTGGCAGAGTTCCACAATGTCTTCCATGTGTCCCATCTCCGATAGTGCCTCCAAACACCCAACAAACCCGAATCGTTCAAAGAAATTGACTATCAAGCCATTGACCTCAACCGTGATTTAACCTATCGTGAGGTGCCTATCAAGATCCTAGAGAAAGCCAATAGGCTCACCCGGCGTCGGAACATAAATTTCTACAAGGTTCAGTGGAGCAACCATTCGGAAGACGAAGCCACCTGGGAACGAGAGGATTTTCTCCAGAAGGAATTTTCCCATCTCCTGTCAGCAAAACCAGCGAATCTCGGGACAAGATTCTTTTAAGGAGGGAAGGTCTGTAACACCCCATTTTTCTACATCCATGTCTGTTGAGGGTTGGGAAGCTAGAAAGTAGGGGGGAATAAAACTTTTCTACTTGTGTGCTTATAGGCCTAGCTTATTTAGAATTGTTTGATCACTTATATTCTGTGGGTAGTACTGTTTGCTAGTCAACATGCTTGCAAGACCACCAAGGGTTCACCAACCCATAAATTGAGTAAGTCATGGAAAACTAAATTTTCTTCCAACTTTGGAGCCATAGTTTGATTACACCCCTTTTCTACCATGCAAGAGTACCAAGTGGTACTATGCTACTAGTACCTGAGAACCACCCTTTAGTCCTGCTTAAACCACAAGCCCTAGCCTCCTAAATGTGAGTGTTTACCTCACTGGGTGTCACTTAGTGGTGACCCCCTTAATTTGTCTAAAGTTTGGATGAACCTTGTGAGCTCATGGCTGTGATCCAGGAAGCAACCAAGACCTAGACATGATCACCTAGTATCCCTCTACCACCCCATACCCTTCCCTCTGCCATTAGTGGCCCTAGCTCGAGTTGGCAAGCCCCCAAAGTGGCCACCCCATCAACACTACCCTAGATCATCCCCAAAACCCTCTCCCTCTTCCCTGCTCGTGCCACCCTCTCTCCCTGGCCGTGACACGGTGCAGCACCACCCCAACTACCACCTTGCACCACCCCCAACCCGCACGCACGCTCTAACACACTGCAAAGAGGAGGGACACGAGAGATCATGCAAGATCTTGCCCACCTCGAAAACTAGCAGCCCCTTCCTCTCTCCTGTCCCATCTGGCCCCACCACGAACAGCTCCCCCTCCCTAGGCGCTCCCTCCACCCTTACCTCTCTCTCTCCCGCACGCCTAGCCACCCCCAACCCACGGCGTCCACCTCAGCCGACCACCCTCGGTCCTGTTCTCTCTCTTCGCTCTCTCGGTGCAAAACCGCGCGGTGGACAGAGGAGAACCCCTCCACCCTACGGCGCCCCTACCCTCCTACTTCCCCAATCCCTAGCCACGCAGACACTACGCAGCCGCTCCATGCTGTCCTGTGGAGCAGCCTGCGCGCACCACGCATCGGCCGCCCCCTCTCGCTGTCTAGTAGGCCCAGCCAGCCCCCTGGGGTAAGACCGTCCCCAGGTCACCCCCACGGCGTCGCCACCATCCCTCCTGGCCAATCCCCAGCTCCCAACGCGCCCCCTACCACCTCGCCGTGCACCCGGTGCACCACCGTCTGGCCCTGCCCTTTAATAGCACCCCCACCCCCTCACACGCATCTCCCACTCCTCATTTCCACCCTAGAGATCCCCAGCACCACCCTAGAGCGGAGGCAGAGCCTCTAGTTCTCTCCCCTCTCTCTGCTGTTCCATCCCGCGTCGGTGCCGACGATGAACGGGAAGGTTCTCTCTTCCCCGCTCTACCTCTCCTCTATGCACACCTTCCACTGCACTCCCCTCCCTAAACCGGCTCTAATCTCATCTCCTCTGGCTATTCTTGTCGACAGGCACGCCGGAGCTGCGTGGAGGCCGACGGTCCCAAGTCGCGCCGCTGCTGGCGCAACGCATCCCGACGACCGGAGTCACTGTGTCGTACCTCCTTCGACGCCCCTCCCTCGACCGCATCAAACTGCACCGTCGTCGACCCCTCTCCGCCCTTAGGTGAGCCACCCCGAGCCCCGCCCATGCCATCCCTCTCCGCCCTTAGGTAATCCAACGGCCAGCATCGCCAGATACCCCTTCGCCTCTCTGTGCCTATGACACACGGGCCCCACTGCGAGATTTAAATCCCCAGCACCCTGCACAGGCCACCCTGTACGCGGGCCGGCCCAGCTCCGTAGCGAGCCGTGACCCAGCCTCTGCACTGCCCGTTTTCTGTTTTTTTAGGACATTTTAATTCCCAGAAACTTGTTTTGTAGCTTTAATTCTACCAAATAAAATTTGTGTAGTGTTCTGGCTTGATTCCAATTTTGTAGAATAACCCTGGTAATTCCCTAGTGCATGTCCTTGGTAGCTAGTGCAAAGCTTGGGAGTATTTTTACAGAGAATTTCTATGGTAAACAGTGTCTGTTTAGATAAATAAATTCATAGTTTCACTTCTAGAGCTTAGAAAAATGTGAAACCAAGTCCCAGGCATTGCCCCTGCAATTGTCTACTGTGCAGAACTGGAATCATCCTTTTTGGAGGTGTGAGACCTCTATTCTTATTTTTGCAAATTATGAACAGAGGGTTCTTGTTTGTTTTCCAGAGGTTGTTGTGAAGCTAATTTTGGGATGAAACCAACTCCCAGAGTTAGGCCTCTGCTAATACTAGTATTTCTTGGTAGGGCTTAATTTTTGGCTCTGTAGTTTTGCCCTGGGGATTTTAGTACTAGTTTCTGCTCTGTTTCTAGTATTTTATTTAGTAAAAATGTGAAACCAGTGGGGTTAGCTTGGTTTTCTCTGTAGCTACTCAGATATGTATTTTGTGGTCAACTCTCACCAACATATATTGGTCGAAATATCTGCTTGAGTGTTAATCAAGTCTTAACCACAAAAACCATCATTAAAGTTTGAGGAAACCTTTTGATTGTTTTCAATGGCCTAGTATTGCTAGAGTCAGTAGCTACTACTGTGTGGTTGGATTGGTTCAGTTGTGCAATTGTTCTGTACTGATTTCATTGTTTGTGCCTTGGGTGAGGTTTGGTATAGTGGTTTGCTTATAATTTATCTTTTCGGCGATAGATACGAACGAGGACGAATTTGAGGAAGGTAATTGGGAAGATTTTGAAGAAGAGGACCAGGAACAAGCTGCCAACCAAGGCAATCCACCTACAAGTTCATAAGACTTGTCCCATCTTTATTTTCATGCACCTGGTTTTACTTATATTACTACTTCATTGGTTTTACTCGCTATATTATTATTATGGTATTAGTTTGGCTCCACCAAATTTATGCCTATCATCAGTCATGAGATACCTAGGCACTCCAAACCTAGGAAATATAACATCTTTAAGCATTTTTAGAGAGGTTTCCCCGTCAACACTCTTCGTAGGAATGGCTTCTACCCACTTAGTAACATAATCAATGGGAACAAGAATATGAGTATAACCTTTCGGGGGAGGGAAAGGACCCATAAAGTCAAATCCCCAGCAATCAAAGGGTTCAATAACTAGAGAGTAGTTCATAGGCATTTCATTGTGTCTAGAAATATTACCATGACGCTGACATTCATCACAAGATAAAACAAATTTTCTTGCATCTTTAAAAAGGGTAGGCCAGTAGAAACCTGATTGTAGCACCTTTTGTGCAGTTCTATCTCCTGCATGATGTCCTCCGTAAGCACTACCATGACATTTACGCAATATCTACTTTTGTTCATATTCTGGAACACATCTTCGCATAATACCAGCCACTCCTTCTTTGTATAAGTGTGGGTCATCCCAAAAATAATGCCTCAAATCATAGAAGAACTTCCTTCTTTGTTGAGCTGTAAAATTTGGAGGCAAATACTTGGAGACAATAAAGTTAGCATAATCAGCATACCAAGGGCTCCCTCGCGAGCTTACCCCTACTGCGGCTAATTGCTCATTTGGGAAACTATCATTAATAGGCATATGGTCAAAAGAGATGTTTTCCAATCGAGATAAATTATCAGCTACAGGGTTTTCAGCACCTTTTCTATCTACTATATGTAGATCAAACTCTTGTAAAAACAGCACCCATCTAATAAGCCTAGGCTTAGCGTCCTTTTTCGTTATAAGGTATTTACTAGCAGCATGATCAGTATGAATGGTGACTTTTGAGTCTACAATATAGGGTCTAAACTTATCACAAGCAAAAACGACCGCTAGAAATTCCTTTTCAGTAGTAGCATAATTCCTTTGAGCACCGTCTAAAGTCTTACTAACATAATGAATAACGTTTAATTTTTTATCAATTCGTTGCCCAAGGACAGCACCTACAGCAAAATCACTAGCATCACACATTATTTCAAAGGGTAAACTCCAATCAGGTGGTTGAACAATAGGGGTTGTAGTTAAAGCCTTCTTAAGAGTTTCAAAAGCTCCCTTACAATCATCATCAAAAACGAAGGGTACATCTTTTTGAAGAAGATTAGTGAGGGGTTTTGAAATCCTAGAAAAGTCTTTAATAAACCTTCTATAGAAACCAGCATGACCAAGGATACTACGATTACCTTTGATGTCTCTTGGGCATGGCATCTTCTCAATGGCCTCAACATTAGCTCTATCAACTTCTATGCCTCTTTCAGAAACTTTATGCCCAAGGACAATCCCTTCATTAACCATGAAGTGGAATTTCTCCCAATTAAGAACAAGATTAGTTTCTTCACATCTCTGCAAAACTTTATCAAGGTTGTGCAGACAATTATCAAAAAAAGTTCCATAGACAGAAAAGTCATCCATGAACACTTCTACAATTTCCTCACAAAAACCATGAAAGACAGTAGACATGCACCTTTGAAAAGTAGCAGGAGCATTACATAAACCAAAAGGCATACGTCTGTAAGCATAAGTTTCGTAAGGGCAAGTAAAAGTAGTTTTTTCTTGATCTTGTTGTTTAACAGCAATTTGAGAGAAACCAGAATAACCATCAAGAAAACAAAAATGGGTCTTTTTAGACAACCTTTGCAACATTTGATCAATTAAAGGAAGCGGGTAGTGATCTTTCTTAGTAACTTTATTGACTTTTCTAAAATCAATGCACATCATATAGCCTACTACTATTCTTTGAGGAATAAGCTCATCATTATCATTAGGAACAACGGTAATACCTCCTTTTTTAGGAACACAATGAACAGGACTAACCCATTCACTATCAGCAATAGGGTAAATAATACCAGCATCAAGGAGTTTCAATACATCATTCCTTACCACTTCCTTCATCTTAGGATTTAAACGCCGTTGGTGCTCTACTACTGGCTTTGCATCTGGTTCTATGTTGATAGAATGTTGACATATAGTAGGTGAAATCCCTTTTAAATCATCCAGAGTATAGCCCATAGCTCCTCGGTGTTTCTTCAAAACCTCCAATAACCTTTCTTATTCCTTTCCTAAAAGTTTAGAGCTAATAATAACAGGATATATCTATTTATCATCAATATAAGCATATTTAAGATCATAAGGGAGAGGTTTTAGATCGAAAACTGGATCCTTTTTAGGTGGCAACGTGGTACCCAAGTCTTCTACAGGCAAGTTATGCTTAAGCATCTTAGGCTGATCACGGAGAATCTCGTCAATCTCATTCCTTTCTTCCATGAAGATTTCACTTTCATGATCTTCCATAAATTGCTGCAAAGCATTTTTAGGAGCAAGCGAAATAGAAGCAAGTTGTTCAACTCTAAAATCCTCGTTATGGGTTTCCTCTTCACAAGGTTCTTTAGCGAATTTCGAGAAATTAAACTCATAAGATTCCCCATCAAACTTAGTCAAGATTTTCTCCCCTTTGCAATCTATAATAGCTCCACAAGTACTCAAGAAAGGTCTACCAAAAATAATAGGATAAGTTTTACTAGCAGCTGAACCAAGTACTAGAAAATCAGCAGGGTACTTAATCATACCACAAAGAACTTCCACGTCTCATACAATACCAATTGGAGAGATGGTCTCTCTATTAGCAAGGTGAATAACCACATCAATCTCTTCCAATTCGCAGGGATTGATTTCATCCATAATTTCTCTGTAAAGCTCATAAGGAATAGCACTGGAACTTGCACCAATATCACATAAACCATAATAGCAATGATCACCAATTCTAACAGAAAGCACAGGGACACTAGCTTTTTTAGTTCTATTAGGATCTGAAACAATGTTAGAAGCATCCTCACAAAAGACTACGTGTCCATCTTCTATGCTTTTAGTGACAAGGTCTTTAACAATTGCTACCACAGGTTCAACGTTTATTTGTTCATCAGGTTTTACAGTTCTATTTTCACTTTTGGTGATTACATTAGTTATCATAGGATGATCCTTTACCTTATCCGGGAAGGAAAACTTCTCAATATAAGGTTCAGGTAAGATGGGATCAATAGTGCAATACTCAGCACTCCCAACAGGAACACAGTCAACATTATTTTTATAAGGTTCATCGTACTTGTTCCATCCCCTTTTTGGAATTTCAATATAAGAAGCGAAATCCCTAAAGCAATTCGTAATAACTTGTAAATCAAGACCATAAGCATTTTTAATATTTTGAAAGTCATCAGTTCCCATAAAAGATTCAATGCATTCATAATCATAATTTATACCTGACTTTCTACCTTTGTCATTCTCCCAAGATTCAGCATTGTCTTGAATACGGTCCAGAAGATCCCATTGAGCTTCTTCTTCCATGCGAGTGAATTATCCAGCACAAGAAGCATCCAATAAATCTTTATCATGAAGAGAAAGCCTTGCATAAAAGTTATTGATAATAATATTGTTGGGGAGCTCATGAATGGGACATTTGAGCATTAGTAACTTCAGTCTCCCCCAAGCTTGAGCTGTACTCTCTCCATCAAGAGGCCAAAACTTGTATATTTGATTCCGATATTTATGAATTTCACTAGGAGGATAAAACTTTGAATAAAAGAGAGGTACTATTTCCTCCCATTCCAGAGCTTGTCCATTCTTCAGCAGCTTATACCATTCCTCAGCTCTTCCTTTTAGTGATAATGAGAATAACTTCTTCTTAACTTGATCTGTAGTAATACCTTCACACTTGAACAATCCGCATAATTCTTGTATAAAGAGTAAATGATCACCAGGATGGACAGTTCCATCCCCAACATAGTAATTATCCATAACACGATCAATAATTCCTGTAGGTATTTTAAAAACATCATTCTCAGCAGGTGGTGGCTTATCTACTACCTTAGCAATGGTAGTAGCATTACCAAATAAGAAACTCAACGAATTATCCATAAGGAAAATAAAGCAACTAAAAGAAGTAAACAATACTCACAGTAGAAGTCTCCTTTACCAGTTCCACTCTCCAATAGCGCTTCACTCCCCGGCAATGGTGCCAGAAAATAGTCTTGATGACCCACAATTATAGGGGGTGTATCGCAGTATTTTCTATAAGTAAGAGTGTCGAACCCAACGAGGAGCAGAAGGTGCTGGCTAGTGGTATGGATCAGGAATTCTCTGCAAATACTTAGCAAACAGATTTTTAGGGGTTTTTGATAAAGCAAGCAAACAAAGTACGAGTAAATAAAAGACAAAAAGAATAGATGCAGCAAGTGGCCCAATCCTTTATTCAGCAATGGACAAGCCGGTTGTATTACTTAAGATGACCAAACGTTCTCGAGGACACATGGGAAGACTGTCAAGTGCTTTCGCTTCATATAGTTGATTAATCTTCTTTAGGTTGCTAAGTGTTGTGTGGGTGAACCTATGCTAATGTACCGACCTTCCTAGGACTAATACATACTTGTGATTATACCCCTTGCAAACATCCATAAGTACAAGAAAGTAATTAAGGTAGAAACCTAACCACAACTTTAAACTCTAAGACCCTTATGTCCCTTGTGCAATGGTTTCCTAACGGGGGTTCAGGTTTCTGTCACTCTGGCAACCCCTACGATTAGTAGCCAAATACACAATGCATTCCCCTAGGCCCATATAGGTGGTGTCATGTAGTCGACGTTCACATGACACCACTAGAAGAAGTACACCACAACTTAAATATCAAACTATTGAATCATTCTCAACACAACTCCACTACTAACAACATGCCTTCTCCCATGTCCTCAAGAACAAAACGAACTACTCACAAGACATCATATGGATCATGATCAGAGATGGAATAATGATGTATAACAATCTGAACATAAACAATAATTCAATGGTTCACTCAATAGGATCAACTACAAAGAGTAATCAACACCGGGAAAGTTTCCCCTATGAACTATGCAAGATTCAACCCAATTGTTACAGCAATATGGAGATGGTGATGAGGGTGCTGATGATTATGGTGGTGGTGATGATGATGATGATCCCGATGAAGTCCAGTTTGATGGTGGTGTTGATGGCGACGATCTCCCCTCTCCGAGAATGAATTCCCCCGGCAGAAATTTGTCTGCCGGAGAGATCTTTCTCTCTCGGTGTTTTCCGCCCCGCAGAGGCGGTGGAATCTTTCTGTGGTCGCTCCCCGAGTCTTAGGGTTTCGGGAGGAATATATACGCCAGAGGGGAGTGCCAGGGGTGGACCAGGGAGGCCACACCACCTGGTGGTGCGGCCTAGGCTGGCCCGCGCCAGGGGGTGGTGTGGGCCCCCTATGGCCCATCTCCAGCCCCCCTTCTGGCTTCCTTCGTCTTCTAGAAAAATAGGATTTTCCGTATATTTTCCTAGATTTTCTGATCTTCGCGATTTTTGCCTCCAAACAGCACCTTTTCCATCAAAATCCTGACTACAGCGGTCCATGCTCCAAAAGTCATTAACCATGCAAAAACAGATGAAATAACATAAGTATCACCTCTCAATACGAAATATATCAATGAATAACAGTGAATTATGACATAGAATAGTGATGCAAAAATGGACGTTGCATCTCTCTTCCCCTCTAGTTTATTTCCCCATGGTCTCGGATTAGCGAGATACATATTCTCGGATGCTTTGTCTGAATGGAGTTGCGGCTTCTGCGACATCGCTAGGGCAAGGATGCGGAGGTTGTCGGGGTACTAGATGTGTGTGCGATCACAGATACATCGTAGCTTTGCAGTGCTAGACTTGCTGGTGCTGGACTTGCTGGACTTCATCACGATCTTGAGATCGGCAAGTGAATGACTACATCATTCACGAAATCAGATTTCTTTAACAAAGTTTTTTGGTCTTCGAGGGTAAGATCACTATGGATGTATATCCTCCCATTGATTGTATCTAGGTAGATAGATCTTGGTGCTTAGTTGTTCAGATCGTAGGATTTTTTTCTATGATGCGAACCCAACAAATGCACTTATAGATCAAAATTTGAGATGCTTTCATTAAATTGCGATAACACCATTCTATTCCACGAATATAAGCATATATATAAAGCTTGAACATTATTATTGAACATTCCCTAAACCCTAAAACCTAAACAATCATAAATCCTAAAACCCTGAACAACCCTAAACCCTAAATCTTGAACCCCAAACCTTAAATCATGAACCCTAAACCCTAAACTACTAAACCCTAAAGCCTAAACCCTAAATCCTAAACCCTAAACCCTCAACCCCTAAACCCTTAACCCAAAATAAACCCCGAACCCTGAACCCAAAATAAACCCTGAACCCTAAACCCTAGGCTATATATACTTTCTGTGAAAACTAGGGCAATGGGATTTTGAGCCATTTTTTGTAGTTGCTTCATTTCAAAATCCATTGTTGTGCCTAATAAAATTAAAATAACTTCGAATTTGGAAGCTTACTCTATAAATAATATTTTAAATGTCAATACACACCAACTACCAAATATGGACAGGCTATTATAAACTATAGAAAAGATATGGCCATGACCTTGGTCATCTGGTTTGAAAGACATGCATATTCATACATGGTACTCCATATATTGTCAAACAAGTTTTTTTAAAAAGTTATCATATTTTAAGACTATATTTTTCCATGGAAACTAGCTAGTGCACATAGCAAGACACCAAGAGAGAAAAGAATGGTTGTATTTCATTTTATATTTTGTTTCTTTGTATTTTTTTTAAAAATGGTTGAAATTATTTTGCAAAACTCACGATGGTTCTCCAATATTTTACTACTTTTTACCTTTGAATTTTTTTAAAAAGTCAAGAGCAAGCTATATCACACACTTTGTAGTTAAAATTAGACATACTTACTTTAGATTGTCAAAAAGTCATTTGATTGCATAGATTTAGCTAGGAAGCTTGGAAATTCATGAAAGTAGGGCATTATATCCATCAAATCTGGAATCTTCATTTGAAATACCAAGATGCAGTGATCTACCAGATATGTACACACTAATATAAACTATAGCAGAGATATGGCCATGACCTTGGTAATCTTGTATGAAAGCCTTCAAAATATAATGTTTATCAATTTCGCAAAATGGGTGGAAACTCATTTAAATGTTGGTAAGCATATTGTTGCTAGCTTGTGGGTCTAGATAGGGCCAACGCGTGAGGGCAGGCGCGTTAGAGTAGCGTACATCGGAAGCTTGAACCTCAAAATTTCGGTAGAGCGCCGAAACATCCCGCGCATCTATTCAAATATCCGGCACATCTATTCAAAAATCCCACCTTGCTTTTTGGAAATCCAAAATTCCTCTTCTATCCTTGGTCTAGAAACAAGGACCAGAGGAATACTGCAATAATAGAGGGGTATAGGTGGTAAATGCGCGTCATCACACCTATATCCCCCCATTACCTCTCCCCCCCCCCCACACCCCTCCGACCTAGACCTGTCTCCAGCTGCTTCACCGCCATCCCTCTCTTACACATCGGAGCTCCTTCACTACCGGCACTCTCTTCCACACCGGAGCTCCTTCAATACCGGCACTCTCTTTCACACCAGAGCTTCTTCATTGCCCCACGCACTAGATCCACCTCTCCCCTCCCTCGTCCACCGACTCGCGCATCATGGATACCGGAACTATTTCACTGACTCTCTCGTTGCATCGTATCTGCTACACCAATGTCGCCGTCTACCCTATGGGGGGTGCTTCACCAAATCACTCATTCCTCACCCCAAAATGCTCAGCCGCTGCTGATGTCTACGCACTTCTATTCTTGTAGACAGTTGTTGGGCCTCCAAGTGCAGAGGTTTGTAGAAGAGCGGCAAGTTTCCCTTAAGTGGATTACCCAAGGTTTATCGAACTCAGGGAGTAAGTGGTCAAAGCTATCCCTCTCAAGCAACCCTACAATCAAGATACAAGAAGTCTGTTGTGTCCCCAACACACCCAATACACTTATCACGTGTATAGGTGCACTAGTTTGGCGAAGAGATAGTGAAATACAAGTGGTATGGATAATTATAAGTGGTAACGGTGCCAGAAAATAGCTTTGATGGCGCGTGGTTGACGTGGGAAGAGACTAAAGACAATCTAAAATAAAGATGGAAGCAAGCAATCATGTAATAGATCTAGTTGCAAATGGTGCTTCAATGTTTAGAAACAAGGCCTAGGGATCATACTTTTGCTAGTGAACACTCTCATATAAATATCTTCTCTTCATGATACTACTCTGAACTACTCTCCAGTTGGACACTCTAATCCATGGTAGGGCTATAACAGCACTCCTCAAATTTTGCTTTCCCCATCTAGATAACCCCACACTGTCACCTTGAGTGCTAGATGGTTCCAACAAACACCACAATTTCATAGAGACATCCAACTCCAAATATAACTCATAACAAGTATTTGTAATCTCTAGCCTAAGTGCCACCATGGTGTGCACGCTGTCACTTTCACACACATGGAGAGAGCCAGAGATCTATTAAAGCACTTGAGTAGCAAAGTAGATCTACTTGATTACAAAGCTCATGATCACAATATGATCATGCATAGAGAGAGATGAACACATAGCTACCGGTAGAACCCATTAGCCTTGAGGAAGAACTACTCCCTCATCATCATGGGAATCAGCAACGGCAATGGAGATGGTGTTGGAGATCGATAGAGATGGCTCCGGGGGAAATTCCTCGTCCCGGCAGGGTGCTGGAACAGAGACTTTCTGACCCTCGAATCTCCGCTTCGGTGTCGGCGGCGCTGCGGAACTTTTCGTGGCTGGAGGCTGGAATATTTAGGGTTTCTGCATCAGAGACTTCTTATAGGCGAAAGGGCAAGGTCGGTGGAGGCCGGAGGGGCCCACACCATTTGGTGGCACGGCTAGGGGGACCTGCGCCACCCTATGGTGTGGCCAACCCCTAGCCCCTCTCCATCTTGTCTTCTGGCTCCGTGAGTCTTCCAGTAAAATATCGACTTTGGCTTTTGTCCCGTCCAATTCTGACAATATTCATTTTCTGACTTTTCTGGAACCAAAAACAACAGAAAACAGGCAATTGGCACTGTGGCATCTTGTTAATAGGTTAGTCCTAGAAAGTGTATAAAAATACTCCAAAGTGTGGACAAAACATAAGAAAGTAGATATAAAACAAGCATGAAACATCAAAAATTATAGATACGTTTGCAACGTATCAACATCCCCAAGCTTAAATGTAACATCCCAAAACTTTAATCCAAGTGATCAAGATCAAATCTACCCAATTTAGGGTTAACAAAAACTTTTCCATTTAAAAATCTTTTAAGCTTTCATATGTGTGTGCATTTAAAATAGGAGTTGTTTTGAATTGCCATGTTTGAGTGATCTATTGATTGTAAAATTATTCTAAGGTGAATTTCACATCATCTAGATCATCCCCAAGCAAATCCCAAAGAAAAAGAAATCAAAAAGAATAAATAAGGCAAATGGTCATTTTTGCCATTTTAACCACCTAGCCTACTTTGGCTATTCCTAGCACTCAAATCCTAACAGAGACAATTGTGGATCTTTGCACCCCTTGCTAGTACAAGTAGTGATGTGACAAGGCCCACTTTGTGATCTTCCTAAAACATTCAAACTCTAATTTTAAATGACATTTGAAAAATGAATCTAGTGTATGTATCTAGATCACACTTTTTCAAAAACCACTCAAATAGACTCCATTTTAAAATCCCAGGCAAACCTAGATGCTTAAGCATAAGATACACCACTCCACCGAAAATCAGCTCAAAATTCAAATAAAAGTTTCATGTGGCCATTTGATCGAACAGTTGGCAGGCAGAAAATTTCTGGCCTAACTAATAATGTTGCCAATTGATCCCTTGTCCCCCATTCAACCCTCTCTGCTCTTCCCTGTCTCCCCCAGCTCTAACCAAACCCTCACCGGCCTACCCTTTAGCCGTTTGCAGCAGTTGCGCGCCGCCCAAACTTGGTCACCACCGTCCGAGCATGCGCAGCTCGCAACCGACCGCGCCACGCCAAACCAGCACCGCCACTAGCACCGCCTAACCCTACCGCCACTCCCTGTCCACCCCATGATCATCGCCAGCCCCTGGACCACCCTAGAGCCGCGCCGCCCTTTCCTCTCTGCGTGCAGCCAGAGCACGCCAGATTGCGATCGCCGCCAGCATGCCACAGACCATGCCTCGACACCAAATCGCGTGCGTCGCTTCGCCTTGAACCTAGCAACCTGCCAGACATGGCCGTGCACCGCCGCGTGACCCACAGTAGCCAAGAGCACCCTCGAGCACCGCCTCTGTCTAATAGAGCGCAGGAAGCTCCCGACCAATTGCCACCACCCCTAGCCAAGCCATTGCATCATAGTTGACCGCCAGCAGACTTCCCACCGTCCGCCTACCTTGCCCACGCCGGTAGACCCCTGTATCGCTGTCACCGACGAGCCGCACCCATACCTCACTGCCTCACCGTTTAGCCTATATAAGGAGGCCTCCCCAGCACCATTTCTTCACACCATCTCACTCCCCTCTCTCCACTGACAATTTCCCCTCTCTCGCCAGAGCCGCTCGAGCAGCACATCGCCGGAATTCCGCTGGAGGTAGCCGCTGCAGAGGAGGAGACGTGGTCGTTGATCAGCCCCTGCCACGACTTCGCGTGAGCTCGCCGTCGTCCACCAGTTCGTTTGCTCGCCTCTCCGCACTAGATGGAGCCCTGGTACGTCCCTAGACCCCCATCGACCACGTAGGGTTCAGTCTCGCCGGCGACGAGTCCGTCGTTGATGACAACCGTGGACCGTAGATCTTGTTCTAATCGTGTGGTTATTATTGCCCCATACCGCTTCGGGTTTTAAGTCCCGCTGACATGCAGGACTAGCCTGTCAGTCGCCCTCTGCGCCCCTGAGCGTCACTGGGCCGGTGATGACCCACAAGTATAGGGGGTGTATCGCAGTATTTTCGATAAGTAAGAGTGTCGAACCCAACGAGGAGCAGAAGGTGCTGGCTAGTGGTATGGATCAGGAATTCTCTGCAAATACTTAGCAAACAGATTTTTAGGGGGTTTTGATAAAGCAAGCAAACAAAGTACGAGTAAATAAAAGACCAAAAGAATAGATGCAGCAAGTGGCCCAATCCTTTATTCAGCAATGGACAAGCCGGTTGTATTACTTAAGATGACCAAACGTTCTCGAGGACACATGGGAAGACTGTCAAGTGCTTTCGCTTCATATAGTTGATTAATCTTTTTAGCTTGCTAAGTGTTGTGTGGGTGAACCTATGCTAATGTACCGACCTTCCTAGGACTAATACATACTTGTGATTATACCCCTTGCAAACATCCGTAAGTACAAGAAAGTAATTAAGGTAGAAACCTAACCACAACTTTAAACTCTAAGACCCTTACGTCCCTTGTGCAATGGTTTCCTAACGGGGGTTCAGGTTTGTGTCACTCCGGCAACCCCTACGATTAGTAGCCAAATACACAATGCATTCCCCTAGGCCCTTATAGGTGAAGTGTCATGTAGTCGACGTTCACATGACACCACTAGAAGAAGTACACCACAACTTAAATAACAATCTATTGAATCTTTCTCAACGCAACTCCACTACTAACAACAAGACTTCTCCCATGTCCTCAAGAACAAAACGAACTACTTACAAGTCATCATATGGATCATGATCAGAGATGGAATAATGATGTATAACAATCTGAACATAAACAATAATTCAATGGTTCACTCAATAGCATCAACTACAAAGAGTAATCAACACCGGGAAAGTTTCCCCTATGAACTATGCAAGATTCAACCCAATTGTTACCGCAATATGGAGATGGTGATGAGGGTGCTGATGATTATGGTGGTGGTGATGATGATGATGATGATCCCGATGAAGTCCAGCTTGATGGTGGTGTTGATGGCGACGATCTCCCCTCTTCGGGAAGGAATTCCCCCGGCCGAAATCTGTCTACCGGGGAGATCTTTCTCTCTCGGTGTTTTCCTCCCCGCAGAGGTGGCGGAATCTTTCTGTGGTCGCTCCCTGAGTCTTAGGGTCTCGGGAGGATGATATACGCCAGAGGGGAGGGGCTGGAGTGGGCCAGGGCGACCACACCACCTCTAGGCGCGACCTAGGCCTGCCCGCGCCATGGGGTGGTGTGGGCCCCCTGTGGCCCATCTCCACTCCATCTTCTGGCATCCTTGGTCTTCTGGAAAAATAGGATTTTTTGTATATTTTCCCGGATTTTCTGATCTTCGTGAATTTTGCCTCCAAACGGCACCTTTTCCATCAGAATCCTGACTACAGCGGTCCATGCTCCAAAAATCATCAACCATGCAAAAATAGATGAAATAACATAAGTATCACCTCTCAATACGAAATATATCAATGAATAATAGTGAATTAAGACATAGAATAGTGATGCAAAATGGACGTATCAACTCCCCCAAGCTTAGACTTCGCTTGTCCCCAAGCAAAACTGAGCTCAATAAACATGGCCTCGGGTTTATGGAGTGAAGAGTCGATAAAATAATACGGACAAGAAGCATCATATTCATCAAATACATAGATCATAATAGAAGACAACTCACTATTATATAACTTAATCTTGCAATGAGTAAAGGAAACACAATAAAGATACATAAAGTGAATCAGAATTGGTAATGGCAAACTTAGCTCTTGGTCGAAGAATAGTTGATAATTTGCTGGAGTTCACAAATAGCTGGTTTTTCAATGAAAGCTTTCGAAGTAGTAAACATCAAGATAAGAGCAACGTGCAAAACAAGGAACATAAGAAACATGAATGCATAAATCATCATATGAATGAATGAAACACATTAACTCAAAATACTTCTGAGATAGAGGGGAATAGGTTTACTGACTCAACTACAAAGTAAAAGAAAGGCCCTTCAAAGAGGGAAGCAGGGATTGCAAGTCTCATAAAGAGATCCCAAAAATTATGATACTTACTAGCTTTCAGCTCTCATTGCCCCTATCATAGGCATCTTTAGGTGATTAAGGTTAAAGTGATCAAAAATGAGGATATGCATTGACAAGTTGTAAGTTGAGAATCTCTTGTCCCTTGAATACGAGGGTCGCTCCTCATGCTACTCAAGTTTAGTCACCGGTAAGTTCTTGTCATCGTAAGCATATGTGTATCATTGAGAACCGCCAACGGGGTACCCCTTGCCCGATGATACGGAAGAATCCCCATATCAAAATGACAAGGCAAGCAGACAACAAGCATCTCAGCAATCTTCTTATTTACCATGGGAATATGGTGCTTTTTTCTCTCTTTCCTCTTTTCATAATATCCTTTTTTCTTCTCTTTTTCTCTTTTTTCTCAATCTCTATCTCTTTTTTTATAAGAAGAATGCTTCATAGATACTCGTTATGGTTACGCTACAGATTTCCACCATGTCAGCATGGATTAGACCAGCAGCCCAGGCATTTCTCTAACACATATGCATAACTCCATGGACTTACAAGCTCCCCTTTCATTTCGCACTGACGACATCCATAAACAAAAGAACATGATATCAACTTGGTACAAAGTACCAGTGCAATGTTGAAAGCGTTCCCCATGACAGCATGGTTCTGCTAATTCACAACTTACAAAGCGCAAGCATATACGCAACATAGGTGAGCACAATGGTTCAAGTTTATTAGATGCAAGAAAGTAAAGTGTGCCATCAAGTTCGTGAGAGCTTTAATCACTAATTTTCACATAACAAGTTTAATTTGGGAGGTAGATAAAACAAGAATTACTTGGAATAGCAATAATGCTACTAGGTAGGTATGGTGGACGCAAACGGCAAAGGTTTTGGTTTAAAGGAGTGGATGCACGAGAAGAATTCCCTCTCAATACGGGTTTTTGGCTAGCAAGGCTAGGTAGCAAGTACAAGAGTTGAAGGAAACAAACAAACAAACAAATGAAAAAAACAAACATGCAATCTTCCTTGGAAGCACAAAAGATCTTAACTAGAGAATACTAGACTTATGAGAAAATCAAGAAAGAAAGATGATGAAATTATTTTTCTCTAGAGTACTTCTATCTTTTTCTTTTCAACTCTCAAAAAGGTGTTGTTACGGACCGAGCCAGGTTTGCCAAAACCAACTAAATTTACTCAATGATCCTAGAGTGCTACCAATACTAACAACAAGATCAATCATATAACCATGAATTGAAAACTAACATAAGCTATGCAAAAGTGTAAATGATAGAACTTCTCATTATTATTCCATAACGGAAACTCACACCAAGGGATACATATCTAACGAGAGAAGGGACACTTCCATAATGCAAACCATACTACATAATAACTCCTCTATTCATGATATGACTCTACTAATAAGGTAAAAAGATAAAAGATAGTGATATAATACCACGGCACTCCGCCAAGCTTGGAACAAACCAAGGGGATGCCAAACCTGATGACGAATTACTCCTTAGGTGGTGGTGGTATCCTCTCATCTTCGTCCGTCTTCCAGGGTAAAGGCTTCCCATCAACAAAGGACATCGTGGTTTCCAACATCCTGAAACTTGCAGCAGCACTTATGCGTTTAAATCTAGCCTCATACTCACAGTTTTGATTTTGAACGTCATAGAACTATGTTTGCAGTTCGTTGGTTGTTTGGCGGAGTGAGAAAAGTTCGTCTTTGAGTTCAGCAGTCTCCTTTTGGTGCTCGGTGATGAGTTCGGAACAAATCTTATGGATGACATCCACTTCGCGCTCCGCCATCTTCCTGTACCTAAAGAATTCTTTCTCAAGTGCTTCCATCCTGTCCTCTAGACTTCCTCCACCTTTAGGGCCTTGAACCTCTTTAATCCGGACCTCCCCACCTTCGAGCAACAACTCCTTGGGATGAATCTTCAATTCTCTCATGTATGGGTTGATGATATCTTCCAAGGAATCTCCCTTAACTGATCCAGTGGAAGACACGGAGGCTACAAATCTGAGATTTTACCTGGCAGAAACAGATCGAAACAAAAATACGACGAAAACACGATATACAGACTGGATCCGGGGGGGTTATATATTACGAAGTTTCGTATCAAAAGGAAGGTACTGGGAGAAAATGAGTCGGAGGCGGAGTCCTGGGTGGCCTCACCACCTGGTGGCGCGGCCAGGGGTGGGCCCGCGCCATGGGGTGGTGTGGGCCACCCTGGCTCCGGTTCCGTCCCTTTTTCGCTTTGAAACTTTCCTTATCGACTGAAAACTGCAAAAATATAGTTGTATTGTATTTTCGCAGAAATTTTCTTACCAGAACTGTTACCTAGATGAAAACAGACTCTGCAGGTCTCTGAATTTGGTCATCAATGAATTTCTCTGGAGTTATAACTTGAAAAGCATCAACATCTTCATTGTAAGAATCTCCAGCAATATAGTGCTTGAGTCGCTGTCCATTCACTACTTGTGTAGTATTATCTTTTAGAGAAGAAGTTTTTATTGCTCCTGAATAGTATACTTCTTCAATGATGAAAGGTCCTTACCATTTTGATAGTAGCTTACCTGTAAAAAATCTGAGACGAGCCCTATACAATAGATCTTTCTCACCAACATGAAATTCTCTCTTAAGTATTCGCTTGTCATGCCATCTTTTAACTTTTTCCTTAAAGAGCCAAGCATTCTCATAGGCTTCACTCCTCCATTCATCTAAGGAACTTAAGTCAAATAATCTTTTCTCACCAGCGAGCTTACAATCTCTATTTAGTTCTTTCACTGCCCAGTAAGCTTCGTGTTCTAATTCTAAGGGTAGCTGGCAAGCTTTCCCATAAACCATTTTATAAGGAGACATTCCCATAGGATTTTTGTAAGCAGTTTTATAAGCCCATAAAGCATCATTCAACTTCTTAGCCTAGTTTTTTCTAGACCTATTAATAGTCTTTTGCAAGATAGATTTAATTTCTCTATTTGATAACTCTACTTGCCCGCTAGTTTGGGGGTGATAAGCTGAAGCAATTCTATGATTAACATCATATTTAGCATGGGTCTTCCTAAAACCACCATGAATGAAATGAGAACCCCCATCAGTCATGAGATACCTAGGCACCCCAAACCTAGGAAAGATAACGTCCTTAAGCATTTTTAGAGAGGTTTCCCCATCAGCACTTTTTGTAGGAATGGCTTCTACCCACTTAGTAACATAATCAACGGCAACAAGAATATGAGTGTAACCCTTCGAAGGAGGGAAAGGACCCATGAAGTCGAATCCCCAACAATCAAAAGGTTCAATAACTAGAGAGTAGTTCATAGGCATTTCGTTGCGTCTAGAAATATTACCAACACGCTGACATTCATCACAAGATAAAACAAATTTTCTTGCATCTTTAAAAAGGGTAGGCCAGTACAAACCTGATTGTAGTACCTTTTGTGCAGTTATATCTCCTGCATGATGTCCTCCATAGGCGCTACCATGACATTTACGCAATATCTCTTTTTGTTCATATTCTGGAACACATCTTCGCATAATACCATCAACTCCTTCTTTGTATAAGTGTGGGTCATCCCAAAAGTAATGCCTCAAATCGTAAAAGAACTTTCTTCTTTACAGAGCTATAAAAGTTGGAGGCAATAACTTGGAGACAATAAAGTTAGCATAATCAGCATACCAAGGGCTTCCTCGCGAGCTCACCCCTACTGCGGCTAACTGTTCATTTGGGAAACTATCATTAACAGGCATAGGATCAAAAGAGATGTTTTCCAAACGAGATAAATTATCAGCTACAGGGTTTTCAGCACCCTTCCTATCTAATATGTGTAGATCAAACTCTTGTAAAAGCAGTACCCATCTAATAAGCCTAGGCTTAGCGTCCTTCTTCGTCATAAGATATTTAATATTAATATGAATGGTTACTTTTGAGTCCACAATATAGGGCCTAAACTTATCATAGGCAAAAACAACAGCTAGAAATTCCTTTTCAGTAGTGGCATAATTCCTTTGAGCAGCGTCTAGAGTCTTACTAGCATAATGAATAACGTTTAACTTTTTATCAATACGTTGCCCAAGGACAGCCCCTGCAGCAAAATCACTAGCATCACACATTATTTCAAAGGGTAAACTCCAATAAGGTGGTTGAACAATAGGGGATGTAGTTAAAGCCTTATTAAGAGTTTCAAAAGCTTCCCTACAATCATCATCAAAAACAAAAGGTACATCTTATTGAAGAAGATTAGTGAGAGGTTTTGATATCCTAGAGAAGTCTTTAATAAACCTCCTATAGAAACCAGCATGACCAAGGATACTACGGATACCTTTGATGTCTCTTGGGCATGGCATCTTCTCAATTGCCTCAACCTTAGCTCTATCAACTACTATGCCTCTTTCAGAAACTTTATTCCCAAGAACAATCCCTTCATTAACCATGAAGTAGCATTTCTCCCAATTAAGAACAAGATTAGTTTCTTCACATCTCTGCAAAACTTTATCAAGGTTGTGCAGACAATTATCAAAAGAAGTTCCATAGACAGAAAAGTCATCCAGGAACACTTCTACAATTTCCTCACAAAAACCATGAAAGATAGCAGACATGCACCTTTGGAAAGTAGCAGGAGAATTACATAAACCAAAAGGCATACGTCTATAAGCATAAGTTCCATAAGGGCAAGTAAAAGTAGTTTTTTCTTGATCTTGTTATTTAATAGCAATTTGAGAGAAACCAGAATAACCATCAAGAAAACAAAAATGGGTCTTTTTAGACAACCTTTCCAACATTTGATCAATAAAAGGAAGCGGGTAGTGATCTTTCTTAGTAACTTTATTGACTTTCCTAAAATCAATGCACATCCTATAGCCTACCACTAATCTTTGAGGAATAAGCTCATCATTATCATTAGGGACAACGGTAATACCTCCCTTTTTAGGAACACAATGAATAGGACTAACCCATTTACTATCAGCAATAGGGTAAATAATACCAGCATCAAGGAGTTTCAATACCTCATTCCTTACCACTTCCTTCATCCTAGGATTTAAACGTCGTTGGTGCTCCACTACCGGCTTCGCATCTGGTTCTATGTTGATAGAGTGCTGACATATAGTAGGTGAAATCCCTTTTAAATCATCTAGAGTATAGCCCATAGCTCCTTGATGTTTCCTCAAAACTTCCAATAACCTTTCTTTTTCCTTCCCTGAAAGTTTAGCGCTAACAATAACAGGATATATCTTTTTATCATCAATATAAGCATATTTAAGATCATCAGGGAGAGGCTTTAGATCGAAAACAAGATCCTTTTTAGGTGGCATCGTGGTACCCAAGTATTCTACAAGCAAGTCGTGCTTAAGCATCATAGGTTGGTCATGGAGAATCCTGTCAATCTCATTCCTTTATTCCATGAAGATTTCACTTTCATGATCTTCCATAAATTGCTGCAAAGCATTGTTAGGAGCAAGCGAAATATAAGCAAGTTGTTGAACCCTAAAATCCTCATTATGGGTTTCCTCTTCACAAGGTTCTTTAGCAAATTTCGAAAAATTAAACTCATAAGATTCCCCATCAAACTTAGTCAAGATTTTCTCCCTCTTGCAATCAATAATAGCCCCACAAGTACTCAAGAAAGGTCTACCAAAAATTATAGGGTCGGTTTTACTAGCAGCCAAACCAAGTACTAGAAAATCAGCAGGGTACTTAATCTTACCACAAAGCACTTCCACGTCTCGTACAATACCAATTGGAGAGATGGTCTCTCTATTATCAAGGTGAATAACCACATCAATCTCTTCCAACTCGCAAGGACTGATTTGATGCATAATTTCTCTCTAAAGCTCATAAGGAATAACACTAGAACTTGCACCAATATCACATAAAACCATAATAGCAATGATCACCAATTCTAATATAAAGCATAGGAACACTAGCCTTTTTAGTTCTATTGGGATGTGAAACAATATTAGAAGCATCCTCACAAAAGACTATGTGCCCATCTTCTATGCTTTTAGTGACAAGGTCTTTCATAATTGCTACCACAGGTTCAATGTTTATTTGTTCATCAGGTTTTACAGTTCTTTTTTCACTTTTGGTGATTACATTAGTTATCATAGGATGGTCCTTTACCTTTTCGGGGAAGGGAATCTTCTCGATATAAGGTTCGGGTAAGATGGGATCAATAATGCAATACTCAGCACTTCTAATAGGAGCATAGTCAACAATATCTTTGTAAGGTGCATGGTATTTTTTCCATCCCCTTTTTGGAATTTCGATATAGGAAGCAAAAGCTCTAAAGCAATTCGTAATAACTTGCAAATCAAGACCATAAATATTACTAATATTTTTAAAGTCATCAGTTTCCCATAAAATATTCAATGCATTCATAATCATAATTTATACGTGACTTTCTACCTTTCTCATTCTCCCAAGCTTCAGCATTGTCTTAAATACGGTCTAGAAGGTCCCATTTAGCTTCTTCTTCCATGCGAGTGAATGATCTAGCACAAGAAGCATCCAATAAATCATTGTCATGTAGAGGGAGCCTTGCATAAAAGTTGTTGATAATAATATTGTTGGGAGCTCATGAATGGGAAATTTGAGCATTAGTAACTTCAATCTCCCCCAAGCTTGATATGTACTCTCTCCATCAAGTGGCCAAAAGTTGTATATTTGATTCCGATCTTTATGAATCTCACTAGGAGGATAAAACTTTGAATAAAAGAGAGGCACTATTTCCTCCCATTCCAGAGCTTGACCATTCTTCAGCAGCTTATACTAGTCCTCGGCTCTTCCTTTCAGTGATAATGAGAATAACTTCTTCTTAACTTGATCTGTAGTAATACCTGCACACTTGAACAACCCGCATAATTCTTGTATAAAGAGTAAATGATAACCAGGATGGACAGTTTTATCCCCAACATAGTAGTTATCCATAACACGATCAATAATTCTTGTAGGTATTTTAAAAACATCATTCTCAGCAGGTGGTGGCTTATCTACTACCTTAGCAGTGGTAGTAGCATTACCAAATAAGAAACTCAACGAATTATCCATAAGGAAAATAAAGCAACTAAAAGAAGTAAACAATACTCATAGTAGAAGTCTCCTTTACCAGTTCCACTCTCCAATAGCGCTTCACTCCCTGGCAACGGTGCCAGAAAATAGTCTTGATGACCCACAAGTATAGGGGGTGTATCGCAGTATTTTCGATAAGTAAGAGTGTCGAACCCAACGAGGAGCAGAAGGTGCTGGCTAGTGGTATGGATCAGGAATTCTCTGCAAATACTTAGCAAACGGATTTTTAGGGGTTTTTGATAAAGCAAGTAATCAATGTACGAGTAAATAAAAGATAGTAGGAATAAATGCAGCAAGTGGCCCAATCCTTTATGCAGCAAAGGACAAGCCGGTTGTATTACTTAAGATGACCAAAAGTTCTCGAGGACACATGGGAAGACTGTCAAGTGCTTTCGCTTCATATACTTGATTAATCTTCTTTAGCTTGCTAAGTGTTGTGTGGGTGAACCTGTGCTAATGTACCGCCCCATCTAAGACTAATACATACTTGTGATTAAACCCCTTGCAAACATCCGTAAGTACAAGAAAGTAATTAAGGTTAAAACCTAACCACAACTTTAAACTCTAAGACCCTTACGTCCCTTGTGCAATGGTTTCCTAACGGGGGTTCAGGTTTTTGTCACTCCGGCAACCCCTACGATTAGTAGCCAAATACACAATGCATTCCCCTAGGCCCTTATAGGTGAAGTGTCATGTAGTCGACGTTCACATGACACCACTAGAAGAAGTACACCACAACTTAAATAACAATCTATTGAATCTTTCTCAACGCAACTCCACTACTAACAACAAGACTTCTCCCATGTCCTCAAGAACAAAACGAACTACTCACAAGACATCATATGGATCATGATCAGAGATGGAATAATGATGTATAACAATCTGAACATAAATAATAATTCAATGGTTCACTCAATAGCATCAACTACAAAGAGTAATCAACACCAGGAAAGTTTCCCCTATGAACTATGCAAGATTCAACCCAATTGTTACAGCAATATGGAGATGGTGATGAGGGTGCTGATGATGATGATGGTGGTGATGATCATGATGATGATCTCGATGAAGTCCAGCTTGATGGTGGTGTTGATGGCGACGATCTCCCCTCTCCGGGAAGGAATTCTCCCGGCAGAAATCTGTCTGCTAGAGAGATCTTTCTCTCTCGGTGTTTTCCGCCCCGCAGAGGTGGCGGAATCTTTTTGTGGTTGCTCCCTGAGCCTTAGGGTTTCGGGAGGATGATATACGCCAGAGGGGAGAGGTTGGAGTGGGCCAGGGCGGCCACACCACCTCCAGGCGCGGCCTAGGCCTGCCCGCGCCATGGGGTGGTGTGGGCCCCCTGTGGCCCACCTCCACTCCATCTTCTGGCATCCTTAGTCTTCTGGAAAAATAGGATTTTTCGTATATTTTCCTAGATTTTCTGATCTTCGCGAATTTTGCCTCTAAACAGCACCTTTTCCATCGGAATCCTGATTGCGGCGGTCCATGCTCCAAAAGTCATCAACCATGCAAAAATAGATGAAATAACATAAGTATCACATCTCAATACGAAATATATCAATGAATAATAGTGAATTAAGACATAGAATAGTGATGCAAAATCGACGTATCAGCTGGCCCATTTACTTTCCCGCGCTGACCTAGTAATTCAAATTAGAATTTTTCTATTTAGACTTAAAATCAATTATGTCCCTTAGTTCAAAAATCAATTCAGAGAGTTATACAAATCCAAAGTGAGTGATTCCAATTTTGTTGGAAATCTAATGAAAATCTATATCCAAGCCCATTGGATGTAAATCCTTTATAGTTAGAGATCTCTGCTAGTGAAAATAACAAGACAGAAGCTTTTGCACATTCAAACATTTTTATAAAATCAACCATAATATCTTTTGAGTTGATTCCAACTCTCAAAAATCACATTTAACCATACCTATCTGAATATGTAATAATATTAAGGTTTACATGCAGTGACTTTGGACTAGTACCAAAATAATGCTATACAGGCATTTCTAGTCACTTTAAATCATTAAACATTAAACTTGAACTTATTAAAATGTGATCCAACCTTTAAATCACATTCCCATATGTTAGAATATGTGGTGAGCACATGTGTCCACATGATCCCATATTTTAATTTGAGAATATTAAATCTTAGTTATTTTATATTAGTAGAAATTACTTTTCTCAAATAAAAAGAATGAAGCTAGTTAATTAAACCTTGTGGTGCTTGTGATGGTAATAGATCATCAAATGTGTGCCTTAGTGTGCTAAGTAGACTAGTTAAGTATTGTTTGGTGATTGTGTATCCCGTATGTATTTATAGAAGATAGTACCGACCAAGCTTTCGAGGAGGAGGAGTTCTACCAAGAGTAGGAGGAAGAAAACTTCAACCACTGCACCAACCAAGGCAAGCTATTGTTAGAAAGCTAGAATTAAGCTAGATAACCTAAGCAAGATGCATTGGGCATGCTTTGGTTATACCACTTTGACTATTACCTACCCCAAGTTTTACTTCCAAGCTTTACTTTCTTTAGTTTATTAAAGTCCTTTACTTGTTTAAAGTAGCATAAAAAGTATAAAACTTGACCTAGCTAGTCAGATTTAGATGTCATTCTATGGCATGAGATTGAGATTAGCACCCCATATTAGTGAACACTCTTAACTTAGTAGTTTAGAGCTAAACCAAAACTTGATTCACTTTAGGCGGGGAATACTTGGTGAAAATGAATTGTGAAAACCTTGGAATGATGAGTCAATATATTGAGATGTTTTGACATGTGTGAGGAACACAAATGGTTTATGATGATGAAAATGTTGAGGCATGAGCCTTAGCCCTTTCACAAAACTGATGGTTGGGTTCGGATACGATACCATTCCAATTTTACCGTACAACCACAATACCTGAATTGGGTAAGGCTTAGCCGGAAGTTTATATGCATTAGTATTAGTTCCCTCGTGGGAGAGGTTTGAGCTGACGCTACCTCTCAATGTTGTCCACCTATGCAGTGCCCAAGATGACAGATGGTCATGGTTGGGAGGGCATACTCATAGGAGAGGTGCTTATACTAGGGTGTGTAAAGGAAAGGTTATGTTTGATTATGTGCATACTAAGTATGATGATTCAGGGTTATCCCTGATAGATGTATCGAGTGTACTAGCTCTGCAGAGTGTCAAACTATTCGAATAGCAGCGTCCGCGGTTATGGACAGTTGGAGTGGCCATACTGTTCCGTTGTCAGATGTTTTCAAAACAACTTATGAAATGAATTGTGACATGACTTGACCACAACAGAGTTGTGACTATGACAATTAAGTTCCCACTTAGGTGATTTCAAACTTTATTTTATCTTTCTTTGTTTCTGAACTCAGCTTAGGTTTCAAACTTAACTTTACAAATGAACTTAGAGTTAGCATTCCTACTAGAACTACCTTACTTGTTAGTGATAGTTTGCGAGTACTTAAGGAGTACTCATGGCTTTTGTCCCTGGCTATTCCTATGGCCAGACTATGAAAGAGACTACCAAGATGAAGGACAGCAGGACGGCTATGATAACTAGGACTATCTTCCATCGTCAGCATTGCCTATGCCCCTGAAGATGGACCCCACCGCTAGGCTTATTATTTATTCCACTGCTTGTTGTATTAAGACTGGATCATGAGATCCTTTATTCGTGTAAGACTCTATTATGGTTTGTAATGGATGATGTACTGTGATATCGAATCTATTATGTCTCGCAAAAATGGTAATCCTAGGATTGTGATGTATGGCATAACAAGCATCTGGGATTGAAAATCCGGGTGTTGACAAGTTGGTATCAAAGCTATCCTGACCATAGGAGACCCTAGTTAGAATGGACGTTTGAACAAAAACTTAGCTTCAAAAACCAAAGTGAGTATTTATGAAAACTATTTCCTCTCTTTCCCTTGGGAATTCTTTCTCGCAAAAAAATTCATGTTCCTCCAAATTCTTACTTTACTACATAACATTTTGACACACTTGATCACTTCACTAAATTTCTCATCCTCAATTCTTATAGATGGAAACTCAGTTCAGCAAGTTCTACCAGTTGGGCAACGGAGGGCAGCTGATCTTCGAGAGGGATCTTGATGCACTATCGGAGTACTTGGGACGCCCGCATCCGGAGTTTCTAGGAGCTCAACTTCCTGGACCCCCAGGAGGAGACTTACAATGGCTAGTCACCGCTGATCTTCGAGGCAAGATAGAAGCACCAACGTCCGGGAGAATCCAGTTCTCCGTGAGAGAGAACAACTGGCTAGATGGATTAGCCAAGGCCATGCATGAAGCTCTCGCACGTCTGTGTGCCATGAGTGTCAACCAAATCCAAGGAACCCGCTATGCTCACTATGCAAGGAGTGACTTTATGGGAATGCCCATGGAGATGCCAAGTCACCCGGAGTTGAAGCGTCAAGTGGAGAACCTCGACTTCCTGATGTACGACAGACAGAAGTAGTTGGACAATACTGTGGCGCCCCGCAAAAACCACTACTAGAACACGTTGTATTTGTGCATTGCATCATCATGACCGCATGCTCATATCATCATGCCACATTGCATTTGAGCAACGTCATCATCATGCATGGTTTTTGTCTAAACTATTTTCGAAACGCCTAGTTTTGTTTTCTAAATATTCCCGTCTTTATTCAAATTAAAACCCGGGTCTCTGGAATATTTTGTTTCGTCTACAAACAGTTTTCAAATGCCCCGTTTTAAACAAATAAAATATTTAATTTATTTTTGGGAGGCAGGCCGCTAGGCCCGAAAGCCCAGCCGGCCACCTCCAAATAAAATCCTAGCCTAACCAAAACCCTATCTAGTTCCTCCCCTAACCCCACCCTTTTCCCTACCCAGCCGCCACCTGCCTACACCCTCCACATCACCCCAGCCAACCCCATCCCGCCACCTCAGCCCACCTGCACCACTCCCCATCCACCTGGTCTCTGCCAACCACACACCCAACCACCCCAGCGCGCAGCACACACGCACACACGTGCTGGCACACAGCCACCTCACCCCCTCCCTCCTAGCCTGCCACCTGTCCCCGCGGGCCCACCTCCTGCCCTTTTTCCCGCACACCAGGTCGCCAGCCTCCACCCCCGCCGCCACCTGGGCGCACGCCCCCACGCGACCCCGCCACCTGCCGCACCTAGCCCCATCCCGCGCTCACCCAGGCCGCTCCCCACAAACCCCATCCACTCTCCCGGTCCACCCTAGTGGAGGCGCGTACCCATCCCCCATGGCCCACACCCACGCACGGAAACCCACCCCGACCGACAGCCACCCCGTCTCCCTCGATCCCCACCCCGTCTCCTCTCTCCTCCCTACTCGCGGTACCTGTCTCTGGCCACCAGCAATCGCCGCCGCGGACGCCCCTCCGCCCAGCCTCCTCCCGCTCAGGTCGCCGCCCGGCCCACGCTCCGGCCACCGCCTCCTCCACGCGCGGGAGCGTCGCCCCTCGCGTCGCCTGCGACCCCGCCGTCCGGCGCCCTTCTCCTCACCGTGCCTTCCGTCGCCTTCCTCGGGCAGCCGCGCCTCCGCCTCCGCGCTAGTCGCCGCCGCCATGAGCCCGGCCCCGCCCCTTTCTTCCTCGTTGTGGCCTCTGCTCCGCGCGGCGCCGCCTCTGCCCGCATCCTCGTCAAGCTTCTCGCCGGCGCCGCCGGCCTCGTTCGACTCCTCCCCGCCCCCGTGCTCGGCTCCAGCCGCCACCGCTCGCCCCGCCTTCCTCCGGCCTCCCTTCCGCGAGCTCCACCCCCTCTACAACTTGGCACCACCGCGGACCCCACCTAGTGGGCCCGCTCCGACCCCACCTCGTTCGTCGGCCCCGACCTCCATCGCCAGGCCGTCGTCGCCCGGCCTTCTCCGCAGGGCCTCGCCACCGCCTGGCCCGCGTCAACGCACGGCCGTGGATGCTCTGCCTCGGTCTCCCGGTCGCCGTTTATTTTCCTAGACAGAGTCCCTACGCGGTCTGCATCCGCCGCCTGTGTTGCTACGTCTCTACGTGCGTGTACATC
This sequence comes from Avena eriantha, assembly GCA_910589775.1. Lineage (NCBI taxonomy): Eukaryota > Viridiplantae > Streptophyta > Magnoliopsida > Poales > Poaceae > Avena > Avena eriantha. Next base: position 188,011,743 of record OU342746.1, on the reverse strand, counting down.
GCCGTCCGGCCCTATTCCATGTTCTGTTTTGTTTCCAGGTCGCGTGAGCTCCCACAGGACCTGTTCTTGTACTTACGTTTGTGAAGGAGATGAACAGAGAATGGGGTGGCAGTATATGTTCCTCCATTTGATGTGCTCCGATGTGTGGTGGAAGCTGCCAAGTCCATCATCTCCTCGGGTTTTGTCGACAAGATCTTAATACCTCGGAGAGGCGTGAACGCGAACAAAAGCCGCACCAAGTGTAACTCCAACAACGTCACCCGAGAACTCTGACAAGGACGCCAAGATCTCCGCCGTGCAACGACAAGACCATCGTCAAGACCTTCGATGCGAACACCAAGCTCTTCTCCCCGAGTCCGAAGACCGGACCCTAGCGCGCCAAGTTCTTCGACCCCGAGGACCAATCCACAGATGCGACATGTACTTCTTCCCGGATCCGATTCCCGAGAACCCGGACACCAAGGTCGTCGACATGGATACGCCAAGTACTTCCTCGAGGACGCCAAGTTCTGCACCCCGAACGCCAAGATCTACTCCGTTGTCCGAGAACGTTCCCGACGAGACCGATCCCCGTCGAACCCTGTCGAACCCTGGACCCCCGGAACCCAAGATCTGCCGAACCCAGATGTGTGATCCTAAGCCCCTATTTTTATAATATGACATTATCAACTGTCGCATAATTAATTCTTCATGCATGCATGGTTGTCTGTGGTTTGGGGGCATTATGCCAATTCACCTCATAATTAAATATGGAGTGTTTATGCGGGATATCTTTGTCTTACTCCGGACTCCATTTAAATTTGCGTAGCGAACCGATGCCATGTTTCACCCTGTTAATACAACATTTAAATTGCGGGGTAGTTAAATAAATCGCACCATTTAATTAATTGTCGGGACCCTAGTTCCGCTTAATACTGCCTAATTGCACCGCATATGCATCATATCATGATCATGCCGGATCTTCTGCCGTGGTATTAAATATTGCATCCGGTGTTTCTTCTAGTGTTTGCTTCTTCGCGGATTAGGCCGATGAGTGGATGCGAGTACCGACAAGTTCTCCGGCTATGATCCGTCGGCAGTGTTTCCCAGGCGAGCATCTCTCCCCCTTCTACCTATTTTGCATTTATAGTCTTTATTTCCTCCTGTTATCTATTGCTATCCGTGTCACGATGCTTTAGTCTCCATACCCTAGTTCTATCCCGTGCAGCCTCTATATTGCCTTGGACACCTCCTATTACCTGTGTTTGGTAGATAGCAGGCCTTGCGAGTCGTAGTTGCTTGCTTAGGTGTGATCTCGTGTTGTCAAGTACCACAGTTGTTGGAATGCTGGAAGATGTTTGTGGTGGAGCTGATCATGACTTTAAACACAACTATTAAATTGCTAGATATAACTAATGCAGAGGCATCGGTGGGCAATAGATGTTATTTGGTTCTTCCACGCTCACTTGCGTCCCGTAGGACCCTGAGTACTTGATACCTGTTCCTTGATTTTTCGTACTATCCACATCCGGGAGGCCTTATGGACCCCCCTGAGCCAGAGCTTGATTCATTTCTATTTCTTGGGGCCACAAGTAGTTTGGGGCTTTACTACTATCCTGTCCTTATGCCATGTTACTGTTTTATTTAAGATTGTGCGTGGAGCACCTGTACTGTTTTGGATCGCGCCACGTTTTCGCGGTATCGACAAGCCCAGTCACACTTTCGGGTTCCCAGTCGTTTACAGCCCTCGTCACAAACCCTGGGTCCGTTCCGGAGCCGGCCAACTTCGTTGCGGGTAGCTTAGTGGGGTGGCCCCTTGAAATATTTCTGAATCCTGTGATCGCTTTGTCGTGAATGCCTCGTTGGGTTTTGAGTTGGTTTTTCCGAGGTTGATCGAGTGTGTGTTGCTATTTGTGCACCCCTGCAGGGTAAAACTTTCTGAAAGCCGTGTCCGCGGTTATTGACTACTTGGAGCACAGTATCTTGATCATAGACAAGCATAACTAAAGTAGCGCTATAAATTTGACTTAATATGTGACTAGTAATCAGCTTCAACTATAACGGAATGGATAATAAAAATGCCAACCACTAATGGATCTGGGTTGTTTTGTGACATGCTATATGCCTAGTAAGTACTGCAACTCCAATGGAATGTGATAAAAGTGCCAACAACTGTTGGGTTTTGGGGTTCCTCTGGACAATTATATCTGCCTAGTAAATGTTCCAACTAGAACGGAATGTTAATTAAAAATGCCCACTTCTTATGCTATCAGAATGACTCATGCTATCTATAGCTGATTAGTAATTGCTGCAACTATAATGGAATGAATAAAACTGCCAACTGCGTGAGTTCCTCGGTTTGACTTCCTCATTTGGTCTCGAGGGGGAATTCCAGGATGGGTTTGTTTGGTGTTAGCTTCAGGTTGGATCCGAATAGGTCTTTCTTACCCTTCTCTAATGGCTACCAGTGATATCGAGTCTCTATAGGTTTAGCGCCGCTGCGCTGCTGCTTCAGCCCACCATACCTATGTAGGCGAGAGCCGCCGAATTCTAGCCTCGCCGTGTATTGGCCTCAGTACTGACGCTCCTCTTTTTCCTTTGCCCTTTGTCGGCGCCCCTTTTGTTTTAGCAGGTTTGAGATCGATGTCGTTAGCAGGGTTACCCTTCTGGCTTGGCCTGGGCAGGGTTATGGACGCCATTGGTTATTCTTCAGGGCTCTTAGCCCATTTGCATTTTGTCCGTATTCGGACGCTCTATCGATTTCAAGGTGATTTGGATCTTTGTACTATATATTTGTATTCTTGACTCGTGGAGTCATGTTGTATATATATATATATATGTTCTGTGGGTCCCATCGAGGACTGTTGTGTAATGGTATTACTTTATTTTCCACCCGCACAAAAGTGCCTGGTGGGCATCCTTGAATCGTTTCTATGCGGGTTTGGCGGAAAGGGCTACAACTTGCATAGGGCCGATTCGAGGGTGTTACAGAGTGGTATCAGAGCTCAGCAGTTGCGATACCCCACAAGTCCAGTCTGTAGGATAACCTAGCTAACGCCCGAAGTAGAATGTCCAAACTATTTTGCAAAATCGGTTGGATAGATCTGATTAGGTCTGTTTTACTCCTTACCCCTCTCCTATTCTCCTCTTACCTCTGCGTGTTTTGAATATGCTCTCTGCCCTTTCTTCGAGTCTAGGAATTCTCCTGGTTGGCTTTCCGTCGTACCTTCCGGGTTTCACTTCCTCCTTTGGTAACGCTGCTTCTACATCTGGTCTTCGTGCTCTCTGAGGCATCCTTCATATGTTGGACTTCTCTTTGTTCCTTGTTTGTGCCTTCCGGTGTTTTCGGATGCGACGACATCCTCTATGCCAGATTCAATGCAGAGCCTACATCACTCCTTTGTTCCGAACCTCGATTATTGAGATCTTCAGTCTGATTCCGAGGATGGTTGCACGCTTTTCTACTGATTGTGCGGAGTAATAGTTTGGGTGCGTGATGGATTGGCCCCCATGCCGACTACTCAATCTATTTGCTCTTGTACATTGAAGTGGATGAGAATGCATCAGTTCTCTCTTTCTATCGAAGCTAGAGGTGGCTTTATTTGTGGATACCTTTACCTTCGTCCTTTGTTTTTCGGAGTGTTCTCTCGACGATCACGGACAACGACCTCTTGTTAGTGGTGTCGCGAGGATCTACATGAAGCGAGAAGATTCATATCGCCGACCTTCTTCCCGGTACCATGAGGCGGATCTCGAGGGCGAGATCCATTGTTAGTGGTGTCGAATTGTGGCGCCCCGCAAAAACCACTACTAGAAAATCGCGTTGTATTTGTGCATTGCATCATCATGACCGCATGCTCATGTCATCATGCCACATTGCATTTGAGCATCTTCATCATCATGCATGGTTTTTGTCTAAACTATTTTCGAAACGCCTAGTTTTGTTTTCTAAATATTCCTGTCTTTATTCAAATTAAAACCCAGGTCTCCGGAATATTTTGTTTCGTCTACAAACAGTTTTCAAATGCCCCGTTTTAAACAAATAAAATATTAAATTTATTTTTGGGAGGCAGCCCGCTAGGCCCGAAAGCCCAGCCAACCGCCTCCAAATAAAATCCTAGCCTAACTAAAACCCTATCTAGTTCCTCCCCTAACCCCACCTTTTCCCTACCCAGCCGCCACCTGCCTACACCCTCCACATCACCCCAGCCAACCCCATCCCGCCACCTCAGCCCACCTGCACCACTCCCCATCCACCTGGTCTCTGCCAACCACACACCCAACTACCCAGCGCGCAGCACACACGCGCTGGCACACAGCCACCTCACCCCCTCCACTCCTATCCTGCCACCTGTCCCCGCGGGCCCACCTCCTACCCTTTTTCCCCCCCACCAGGTCGCCAGCCTCCACCCACGCCGCCACCTGGGCGCACGCCCCCACGCGACCCCACCACCTGTCGCACCCAGCCCCACCCCGCGCTCACCCAGGCCGCTCCCCACCAACCCCATCCACTCTCCCGGTCCACCCCAGTGGACGCGCGTACCCATCCCCCTAGCCCACACCCACACACGGAAACCCACCCTGACTGACAGCCACCCCTCGATCCCCACCCCGTCTCCTCTCTCCTCCCCACTCATGGTACCCGTCCCTGGCCGCCAGCAATTGCCGCCGCGGACGCCCCTCCGCCTAGCCTCCTCCCGCTTAGGTCGCCGCCCGGCCCACGCTCCGGCCACCGCCTCCTCCACGCGCGGGAGCGCCGACCTCGCGTCGCCTGCGACCCTGCCGTCGGGTGCCCTTCTCCTCGCCGCGCCTTCCATCGCCTTCCTCGGGCAGCCGCTCCTCCGCCTCCACGCTGGTCGCCGCCGCCAGGAGCCCGGCCCCGCCCATTTCTTCCTCGATGCGGCCTCTGCTCCACGTGGCGCCGCCCCTACCCGCATCCTCGTCAAGCTTCTCGCCAGTGCCGCCAGCCTCGTTCGACTCCTCCCCGCCCCCGTGCTCGGCTCTGGCCGCCACCGCTTGCCCCGCCTTCCTCCGGCCTCCCCTTCCACAAGCTCCACCCCCTCTACAACCTGGCGCCACCGCGGACCCCACCCAGTGGGCCCGCTCCGACCCTACCTCGTCCGTCGGCCCCGGCCTCCATCGTCAAGCCGCCATCGCCCGGCCTTCTCCGCAGGGCCTCGCCACCGCCCGGCTTGCGTCAACGCACAGCCGTGGATGCTCTGCCTCGGTCTCCAAGTCGCCGTTTCTTTTCCTAGACAGAGTCCCAACGCGGTCTGCATCCGCCGCCTGTGTTGCTACGTCTCTGGGTGCGTGTACATCGCCGTCCGGCCCTATTCCATATTCTGTTTTGTTTCCAGGTCGTGTGAGCTCCCACAGGACATGTTCTTGTACTTACGTTTGTGAAGGAGATGAACAGAGAATGGGGTGCAGTATATGTTCCTCCATTTGATGTGCTCCGATGTGTGGTGGAAGCTGCCAAGTCCATCATCTCCTCGAGTTTTGTCGACAAGATCTTAATACCTCGGAGAGGCGTGAACGCGAACAAAAGTCGCACCAAGTGTAACTCCAACAACGTCAACCGAGAACTCTGACAAGGACGCCAAGATCTCCGCCGCGCAACGACAAGACCTTCGACGCGAGCACCGAGCTCTTCTCCCCGAGTCCGAACACCGGACCCTGGCGCGCCAAGTTCTTCGACCCCGAGGACCGATCCACAGATGCGACAAGTACTTCTTCCCGGATCCGATGCCCGAGAACCCGGACGCCAAGGTCGTCGACACGGATACGCCAAGTACTTCCTCGAGGACGCCAAGTTCTTCACCCCGAACGCCAAGATATACTTCGTTGTCCGAGAACATTCCCGCCGAGACCGATCCCCGTCGAACCCTGTTGAACCCCGGACCCCCGGAACCCAAGATCTGCCGAACCCAAATGTGTGATCCTAAGCCCCTATTTTTATAATATGACATTATCAACTGTCGCATAATTAATTCTTCATGCATGCATGGCTGTCTGTGGTTTGGGGGCATTATGCTGATTCACCTCATAATTAAATATGGAGTGTTTATGCGGGTTATCTTTGTCTTATTCCGGACTCCATTTAAATTTGCGTAGCGAACCGATGCCATGTTTCACCCTGTTAATACAACATTTAAATTGCGGGGTAGTTAAATAAATCGCACCGTTTAATTAATTGTCGGGACCCCGGTTCCGCTTAATACTGCCTAATTGCACCGCATATGCATCATATCATGATCATGCCGGATCTTCTGCCGTGGTATTAAATATTGCATCCGGTGTTTCTTCTAGTGTTTGCTTCTTCACGGATTAGGCCGATGAGTGGATGCGAGTACCGACAAGTTCTCCGGCTATGATCCGTCGGTAGTGTTTCCCAGGCGAGCATCTCTCCCCCTTCTACCTATTTTGCATTTATAGTCTTTATTTCCTCCTGTTGATCTATTGCTATCCGTGTCACGATGCTTTAGTCTCCATAGCCCAGTTATATCCCGTGCAGCCTCTATATTGCCTTGGACACCTCCTATTACCTGTGTTTGGTAGATAGCAGGCCTTGCGAGTCGTAGGTGCTTGCTTAGGTGTGATCTCGTGTTGTCAAGTACCACAGTTGTTGGAATGCTGGAAGATGTTTGTGGTGGAGCTGATCATGACTTTAAACACAACTATTAAATTGCTAGATATAACTAATGCAGAGGCATCGGTGGGCAATAGATGTTATTTGGTTCTTCCACGCTCACTTGTGTCCCATAGGACCCCGAGTACTTGATACTTGTTCCTTGATTTTTCGTACTATCCACATCCGGGAGGCCTTATGGACCCCCTGAGCCAGAGCTTGATTCATTTCTATTTCTTGGGGCCACAAGTAGTTTGGGGCTTTACTACTATCCTGTACTTATGCCATGTTACTGTTTTATTTAAGATTGTGCGTGGAGCACCTGTACTGTTTTGGATCGCGCCACGTTTTCACGGTATCGACAAGCCCAGTCACACTTTTAGGTTCCCAGTCATTTACAGCCGTCGTCGCAAACCCTGGGTCCGTTCCGGAGCCGGCCAACTTCGTTGTGGGTAGCTTAGTGGGGTGGCCCCTAAAATATTTCTGAATCCTGTGATCACTTTGTCGTGAATGCCTCGTTGGGTTTTGAGTTGGTTTTTCCGAGGTTGATCGAGTGTGTTTTCCTATTTGTGCACCCCTGCAGGGTAAAACTTTCTGAAAGCCGTGTCCGCGGTTATGGACGACTTGGAGCACAGTATCTCGATCATAGACAAGCATAACTAAAGTAGCGCTATAAATTTGAATTACTATGTGACTAGTAATCACCTTCAACTATAACGGAATGGATAATAAAAATGCCAACCACTGGTGGATCTGGGTTGTTTTGTGATATGCTATATGCCTAGTAAGTATTGCAACTCCAATGGAATGTGATAAAAGTGCCAAAAAACTGTTGGGTTTTGGGGTTCCTCTGGACAATTATATCTGCCTAGTAAATGTTCCAACTACAACGGAATGTTAATTAAAACTGCCCACTTCTTATGCTATCAGAATGACTCATGCTATCTATAGCTGATTAGTAATTGCTGCAACTATAATGGAATGAATAAAACTGCCAACTGCGTGAGTTCCTCGGTTTGCCTTCCTCGTTTGGTCTCGAGGGGGAATTCCAGGATGGGTTTGTTTGGTGTTAGCTTCAGGTTGGATCCGAATAGGTCTTTCTTACCCTTCTCTAATGGTCGCCAGTGATATCGAGTCTCTATAGGTGGTTTAGCGCTGCTGCGCTGCCGCTTCAGCCCACCATACCTATGTAGGCGAGAGCCGCCGAATTCTAGCCTCGCCGTGTACTGGCCTCAGTACTGACGCTCCTCTTTTTCCTTTGCCCTTTGTCGGCGCCCCTTTTGTTTTAGCAGGTTTGAGATCGACGTCGTTAGCAGGGTTACCCTTTCGGCTTGGCCTGGGCAGGGTTATGGACGCCATTGGTTATTCTTCAGGGCTCTTAGCCCATTTGCATTTTGTCCGTATTCGGACGCTCTATCGATTTCAAGGTGATTTGGATCTTTGTACTGTATATCTGTATTCTTGACTCGTGGAGTCGTGTTGTATATATATCTGTTTTGTGGGTCCCATCGAGGACTGTTGTGTAATGGTATTACTTAGTTTTCCACCCGCACAAAAGTGCCTGGTGGGCTTCCTTGAATCGTTTCTATGCGGGTTTGGCGGAAAGGGCTAAAACTTGCATAGGGCCGATTCGAGGGTGTTACAAATACTCGGGAGTTCGCCAACCACAATCTCGTCATTGCCACCCGGAAGGCCCAGGCTTTCTCACTACTCGTCAAGGATCGTCAGTCTCTTCGCCGTCAACGCGCAAAGAAGGATCGCACCACCGACCGTCTTCGCAAGAAGGTGGCCGACCTCGAGAAGACCATCAAGGAGCAAGAAGCTCAGCTTGTAGCAAAAGAAGAAGAAGAAGAAGAGGAAGGTGAAGACATCCAGGGAGATATGGACTCTTACCTCAGCAATGATGAGGACTTTCGGGAGGAGGATGCCATGGACTTCTACACCGATGATGATGACTCCGACTTCATCAATGATGAGTAGATGCACTAGAGCACTATCGTAGCATGAGGAGTATCGGTCCCATTGTATCGTATCTTGCAGAATGGTTCTTAAAACCATCTGTTTTCCTTTATTGTTGTGGTGTGTGTGTGTGTTTGTATCATGTGATTTGCTTGAATGAATGAGATGAAGTTAGTTGCAAAACCTGAGTCAAACTCTTTTAGCTTTAAAATCAAAACCATGAACCTTAGAACTTTCCCTCTTACCCCTTTATCTATCTCAATCTTCAGATGACTCGTGGAAACCCTGGAGGGAGCAGCTCATCACAGGAACCAATGCTGCAGATTATGCAGATGCTTGTTGCAGACCGTGAAGCTAGCGGGGCAGAGCGCCAAGCCAGCCTAGCAACACTGCAACAGATCACCTAGATGGCCCAAAACAACCAAGGCCATGGAAATCAGGATCATCAAGGATCCAAACTGAAGAACTTCTAGAATACCAATCCCCCAATCTTTAGCACTTTGGAGAACCCACTAGATGCTGATGACTGGTTGCAGACAATGGAGAACAATTTAGAAGTAGCCAGAGTTGATGACACCGAGAAAGTTGTTTTTGCCACCCACTACTTGGCAGGAGATGCAAGAGCATGGTGGAACAGCACCCGCATAATGAACCATGGTCAAGTGATGACATGGGAAGCCTTCAAAATCAAGTTCAGTCGCACCCATGTGCCACAGGGTCTAGTCACCAGAATGAGGGATGAATTCAGAGAGCTGAATCAAGGCAGAATGACTGTAGTGGAGTACCATGATAGATTATTGTCAATAGCCAGGTATGCACCTGATGAGATCAACACAGAGGCCAAGAAGAAGGAGAGATTCCTAAACGGGCTGCATGATGAGATGCAGATGGTTCTCGTCAATATCCGTTTCGAGGATCTCTAAGACCTAGTCGACTTTGCCATTCCGATGGAAGGGAAGATCAACCAGGCAAACGACAACCGCAAGCGTCGTATGATGCACCAAGCTAGATCCAACAGTCACCAGAAGTACCGTCCTAACCCTTCTGCGGGATATGCACCAAGGAACAACCGACCCCCAATGTATCTCCCAAGCTACCCCAACCGTAGCGGGCAATGTGAAGTCCGGAGGAAACAACAATCACCCCGGCAACACCAGCAATTTCAACCGTGCACCTCCCAAGAGTAACAACAACAACAACACTGCACCCAGAACTAGAAGCAATGTTGTGCCCGTGGCAGCAAAACACAAGTCTCAGATCACTTGTTTCGAGTGTGGAGTGAAGGGTCACTATTCCAATGAGTGCCCAAGAAGATTGCTGCCACTGCCAATGTGAATGCCCCAACTCAACTGCAGCGTCATGTTCAACCAGGAAGAAGATTTGCCCCAGGGAACCCTCACAACCGCAACGGCCGTCTCTTCCACATGAACGCCGAAGAAGCCCAAGAAGCGCCAGATGTAGTGCTGGGTATGTTTTCTGTTAATTCAGTTTTAGCAAGAGTGTTGTTTGATTCTGGAGCATCGCACTCATTTGTCACTGAAAATTTTGCATGCACTAGTAAGATTCACCCAACCAATTTGAAGCATGTCATGATAGTTCAAATCCCTGGTTCAACTACAAAAGCTAGAAAAATTTGCAAAGTTGTACCTATCAGAATACATGGGATAGATTTTTATGCCAATCTAATAGTACTTGGAACCAAAGGTTTGGAAGTAGTACTAGGTATGGATTGGATGTCAAAGCATAAAGGATTGATTAACTGTGCCAAGAAATCCATCACCATGACCAGTAGCTCTGGAGTCTCAGTAGAGCATATATTTGAAACCTTACACCGTCAATTCAAGTGCAACAAGAGTCTAGCCCTAGCCAGCATAGACCAAGTCAGAGTAGTCTGTGAATACCCGACGTATTCCCAGATGAATTGCCAGGTATGCCCCCGGATAGGGATATTGAGTTCATTATTGAACTAATCCCCGGAATGGGACCCATAGCCCAGAGACCCTATAGCATGAACCCCTCAGAGTTAGTGGAATTGAAGAAGCAGTTAGACGCTATGCTGGCAACATGCTTGATTCAACCAAGTGCATCGCCATGGAGATCGCCAGTGTTATTCGTCGACAAGAAAGATGGAGGCAACCGTTTCTGCACAGATTACAGAAATCTGAATGACGTCACCATCGAAAACAAGTATCCTTTGCCAAAGATAGAGGATCTATTTGATCAGCTGACTGGAGGAAATGTATTCTCTAAGATTGATCCTAGGACTGGTTATCACCAACTTAAGAACAAGTACCCTTTGCCAAACATAGATGCTCTATTTGATCAGTTGACCGGAGCTCAGGTATTCTCAAAGATTGATCTTAGGACTGGTTATCACCAACTTAAGATTCGTGTAACGGATATTCCGAAGACCGCCTTTACTACTCGCTATGGCTTATACGAGTATACGGTTATGTCTTTTGGATTAACCAATGCCCCTGCTTATTTCATGAATTTCATGAATAAGATATTTATGAATTTTCTAGACAAGTTTGTCGTTGTGTTTATCGGCGATATCCTTATCTACTCCAAGTCAGAAGAAGAGCATGAGCAACATATGAGAATCATTCTTGAAACCCTGAGAGAGCATCGGTTGTATGCCAAGTTCAGCAAATGTGAGTTTTGGCTGAAAGAGGTAGGATTCCTAGGACATATTGTGTCTACCAGAGGAGTCGCTATTGATCCCACCAAGATCAGAGATGTCGAAGCATGGGAAGCCCCGACCACTCAAACCCAAGTCCATGCATTTCTCGGAGAAGCGGGATACTATCGCAAGTTTGTCGAAGGATTTTCGAGCATAGCAAGACCCATGACCCAATTGTTGAAGAAGCACAAGAAGTTTGAATGGACCGAAAAATGTGAAGCAAGTTTCTAGGATCTGAAGAAGAGATTGATTTCACCCCTAATATTGATCATCCAGATATCAAGAAGCCGTTTGATGTGTATTGTGATGCATCCAAGATTGGTCTCGGATGTGTATTGATGCAAGAAGGGAAAGTCATCGTGTATCTGTCTCGACAACTAAAGCAGCATGAGTAGAAGCATCCGACCCATGATCTTGAGTTAGCAGCCGTAGTTTTGGCATTGAAGACATGGCGTCATTATCTTATGGGTAGTCGCTGTGAGATTTACTCGGACCACAAAAGCTTGAATTATATTTTCACTCAGAAGGAGCTGAATATGAGGCAAAGGAGATGGATAGAGTTAATCAAGGATTATGACCTTGAAATTCACTATCACCCTAGCAAAGCCAATGTGGTAACGGATGCTCTTAGAAGATTGTCGTGTAGGCTAAACACCATGATCAAGGAGAAGCAACCCAGTTTGTATGAGGAGTTGGAGCAGTTTAGGACTGAGCTAGTTAGCAAAGGATTTTTAGCTAGCATTGAACTTCAACCCACTTTGATCAGCCAAATCAAGGAAGCCCAGAAGGGAAATGAAAGTATCGACGGAATCAAATGTCGTATTGGTACAGGAAAGGTACCTGAATTCACCGAACACGAAGAAGGAGTTCTGTGGTACAAAGGTCGTATCTGTGTGCCAGCAGATTCGGACCTCAAGCAAGTTATCATGCAAGAAGCTCATGATACTCTTTATTCTATCCACCCCAGAGGAACGAAGATATATCAGGATTTGAAAGAGCAATTCTGGTGGCACAAGATGAAAAGAGAAATCAGAAGCTACATCACCAAGTGTGATATCTGTCAGAGAGTCAAAGCGGAACATCAGAGACTTGCAGGACTGTTGCAACCATTGCAGATTCTGGAATGGAAATGGGATTCCGTCGGAATGGACTTTATCACCGATTTGCCTACTTCTAATAGGGGAAATGACTCAATCTGGGTCATCATTGATAGACTGTCCAAGGTAGCACAATTTATACCTATCAAGATAACCTACCAGAGTTCAAAGATAGCAGAGTTGTACATTGCTAGAATTGTTAGTCTGCATGGAACCCCCAAGCCCATAGTATCAGATCGAGGAACCCAATTTACCTCGAGATTTTGGCAGAAAGTCCAAGAAGGATTAGGAACCAAGTTGAATTTCAGCACAGCTTATCACCCGCAAACTGATGGATAGACTGAAAGAGTCAACCAAATCCTAGAAGATATGTTGAGAGCTTGTGTGTTAGAGTATGGATCAAAATGGGAAGATTGCCTGCCTTTCGCAGAATTATCATATAACAACAGTTATCAAGCCAGTTTGCAAATGGCACCATTTGAGTTCCTATATAGAAGTTAGTGCCGAACCCCTTTGAATTGGTCGCAAGTAGGAGAGAGTCAGATTTTTGGACCCGACATTCTTCGAGAAGCCGAAGAGAAGGTTCACAAAGTCCGTGAGCACCTCAAGACCGCCCGATCCAGACAGAAGAGTTATGTTGACAAGAGAAGGAGAGACCTGACTTTTAGTGTCGGAGATTTCGTGTATCTCAAGGTTTCGCCATTAAAGGGAACCAAACGTTTTAGTCTGAAAGGAAAGTAAGCCCCTAGATATATCGGGCCCTTCAAGATTCTGAACCACCGAGGAGAAGTATCTTATCAACTGGAACTACTAGAGGAGATGTCTGCCATCCACAATGTGTTCCATATCTTGTTACTTTGCAAATGCCTAGAAGTGCCGGAGAAGACCAAAGTGTTCAAAAACATCGATCACTGAGCTGTTGATATCAACAAGGATCTGACATATCGTGAAGTGCCCATCCGTATCCTAGAGGAAGCCTACAGAACCACCAGGACCCGGAGTATCAAATTTCTCAAGATTCAATGGAGCAACCATACCGAAGAAGAAGCCACTTGGGAGCGAGAAGATTACATTCGGACTGAGTTCCCGGATCTCTTTAGGTCCTAGTTTTCTTTCTTAAATCTTGGGACGAGATTTTGATTAAGCGGGGAAGGTTTGTAACATCCCAAAACTTTAATCCAAGTGATAAAAATCAAATCTACCCAATTTAGGGTTAACAAAAACTTTTCCATTTAAAAATCTTTAAGCATTCATATGTGTGCGCATTTAAAATAGGAGTTGTTTTGAATTGCCATGTTAGAGTGATCTATTGATTGTAAAATTATTCTAAGGTGAATTGCACATCATCTAGATCATCCCCAAGCAAATCCCAAAGAAAAAGAAATCAAAAAGAATAAATAAGGCAAATGGTCATTTTTGCCATTTTAACCACCTAGCCTACTTTGGCTATTCCTAGCAATAAAATCCTAACAGAGACAATTGTGGATCTTTGCACCCCTTGCTAGTACAAGTAGTGATGTGCCAAGGCCCACTTTGTGATCTCCCAAAAACATTCAAACTCTAATTTTAAATGACATTTGAAAAACGAATCTAGTGTATGTATCTAGATCACACTTTTTCAAAAACCACTCAAATAGACTCCATTTTAAAATCCCAAGCAAACCTAGATGCTTAAGCATAAGATACACCACTCCACCAAAAATCAGCTCAAAATTCAAATAAAAGTTTCATGTGGCCATTTGATCGAACAGTTGGCAGGTAGAAAATTTCTGGCCTAACTAATAATGTTGCCAATTGATCCCTTGTCCCCCATTCAACCCTCTCTGCTCTTCCATGTCTCCCCTAGCTCTAACCAAACCCTCACCGGCCTACCCCTTAGCCGTTTGCAGCAGTTGCGCGCCGCCCAAACTTGGTCACCACCGTCCGAGCATGCGCAGCTCGCAACCGACCGCGCCACGCCAAACCAGCACCGCCACTAGCACCGCCTAACCCTACCGCCACTCCCTGTCCACCCCATGATCATCGCCAGCCCCTGGACCACCCTAGAGCCGCGCCGCCCTTTCCTCTCTGCGTGCAGCCAGAGCACGCCAGATTGCGATCGCCGCCAGCATGCCACATACCATGCCTCGACACCAAATCGTGTGCGTCGCTTCGCCTTGAACCCAGCAACCTGCCAGACATGGTCGTGCACCACCGCGTGACCCACAGTAGCCAGGAGCACCGTCGAGCACCGCCTCTGTCTCCCAGAGCACGGGAAGCTCCCGACCAATTGCCACCGCCCCTAGCCAAGCCATTGCGCCGTAGTTGACCGCCAGCAGACCACCCACCGTCCGTCTACCTCGCCCACGCTGGTAGCCCCCTGTATCGCCGTCACCGACGAGCCGCGCCCATACCTCACTGCCTCACCATCGAGCCTATATAAGGAGGCCTCCCCAGCACCATTTCTTCACACCATCTCACTCCCCTCTCTCCACTGACTGTTTCCCCTCTCTCGCCGGAGCCGCTCGAGCAGCACATCGCCGGAATTCCCTCGGAGGTAGCCGCTGCAGAGGAGGAGACGTGGTCGTCGATTTCGTCCACCTCAGCCCCTGCCGCGACTTTGCCTGAGCTCGCCGTCGTCCACCAGTTTGCCCGCCTCGCCACACTAGCTGGAGCCCTGGTACGTCCCCAATAGACCCCCACCGACCGCATAGGGTTCAGTCTCGTCGGCGACGAGTCCATCCTCGACGACGACCGTGGACCGTAGATCTTGTTCTAATCGTGTGGTTATTATCGCACCATACCGCTTCGGGTTTTAAGTGCCGCTGACATGCGGGACCAGCCTGTCAGTCGCCATCTATGCCGCTGAGCGTCACTGGGCTGGCCCATTTACTTTCCCGCACTGACCTAGTAATTCAAATTAGGATTTTTCTATTTAGACTTAAAATCAATTCTGACCCTTAGTTCAAAAATCAATTCATAGAGTTATACAAATCCAAAATGAGTGATTCCAATTTTGTTGGAAAGATTATGAAAATGTCTATCCAATCCCGTTGGATTTAAATCCTTTATAGTTAGAGATCTCTCCCAGTAAAAATAACAAGACAGAAGCTTTTGCACATTCAAACATTTTTATAAAATCAACCATAATAGCTTTTGAGTTGATTCCAACTCTCAAAAATCACATTTAACCATACATATCTGAATATGTAATAATATTAAGGTTTACATGCAGTGACTTTGGACTAGTACCAAAATAATGCTATACAGGCATTTCTAGTCACTTTAAATCATTAAATATTAAACTTAAACTTATTAAAATGTGATCCAACCTTTAAATCATATTCCCATATGTTAGAAGATGTGGTGAGGACATGTGTCCACATGATCCCATATTTTAATTGGAGAATATTAAATCTTAGTTATTTTATATGAGTAGAAATTACTTTTCTCAAATAAAAAGAATGAAGCTAGTTAATTAAACCTTGTGGTCCTTGTGATGATAATAGATCATCAAATGTGTGCCTTAGTGTGCTAAGTAGACTAGTTAAGTATTGTTTGGTGATTGTGTATCCCGTATGTATTTATAGAAGATAGTACCAACCAAGCTTTCGAGGAGGAGGAGTTCTACCAAGAGTAGGAGGAAGAAAACTTCAACCACTGCACCAACCAAGGCAAGCTATTGTTAGAAAGCTAGAATTAAGCTAGATAATCTAAGCAAGATGCATTGGGCATGCTTTGGTTATACCACTTTGACTATTACCTACCCCAAGTTTTACTTCCAAGCTTTACTTTCTTTAGTTTATTAAAGTCCTTTACTTGTTTAAAGTAGCATAAAAAGTATAAAACTTGACCTATCTAGTCAGATTTAGATGTCATTCTATGGCATGAGATTGAGATTAGCACCCCATATTAGTGAACACTCTTAACTTAGTAGTTTAGAGCTAAACCAAAACTTGATTCACTTTAGACGGGGAATACTTGGTGAAAATGAATTGTGAAAACCTTGGAATGATGAGTCATTATATTGAGATGTTTTGACATGTGTGAGAAACACAAATGGTTTATGATGATGAAAATGTTGAGGCATGAGCCTTAGCCCTTTCACAAAACTGATGGTTGGGTTCGGATACGATACCATTCCAATTTTACCGTACAACCACAATACCTGAATTGGGTAAGGCTTAGCCGGAAGTTTATATGCATTAGTATTAGTTCCCTCGTGGGAGAGGTTTGAGCTGACGCTACCTCTCAATGTTGTCCACCTATGCAGTGCCCAAGATGACAGATGGTCATGGTTGGGAGGGCATACTCATAGGAGAGGTGCTTATACTAGGGTGTGTAAAGGAAAGGTTATGTTTGATTATGTGCATACTAAGTATGATGATTCAGGGTTATCCCTGACAGATGTAACGAATCTTGTGGTGAAATTGTACCACCTCTGCAGAGTGTCTAACTATTCGAATAGCCGCGTCCACGGTTATGGACAGTTGGAGTGGCCATACTGTTCCGTTGTTAGATGTTTTCAAAACAACTTATGAAATGAATTGTGAAATGACTTGACCACAACAGAGTTGTGACTGTGACAATTAAGTTCCCACTTAGGTGATTTCAAACTTTATTTTATCTTTCTTTGTTTCTGAACTCAGCTTAGGTTTCAAACTTAACTTTACAAATGAACTTAGAGTTAGCATTCCTACTAGAACTACCTTACTTGTTAGTGATAGTTTGCGAGTACTTAAGGAGTACTCATGGCTTTTGTCCCTGGCTATTCCTATGGCCTGACTATGAAGGAGACTACCAAGATGAAGGACAGCAGGACGGCTATGATAACTAGGACTATCTTCCATCATCAGCATTGCCTGTGCCCCTGAAGATGGACCCCACCGCTACACTTATTATTTATTCCACTACTTGTTGTATTAAGACTGGATCATGAGATCCTTTATTCATGTAAGACTTTATTATGGTTTGTAATGGATGATGTACTGTGATATCGAATCTGTTATGTCTCGCAAAAATGGTAATCCTAGGATTGTGATGTATGGCATAACAGGCATCTGGGATTAAAAATCCGGGTGTTGACATTAACTCCAGCTCGTCCTCGAGTAGGTAAGTGATAAAAAGAAAAGAATAATTTTTGAGCTAACATGCACCATAGTACTTTAGCATAGCATGAAAGATGAAGTTCTAACAATAAGATATAGTGACTATGCATGCAACATGAAAGGATACAAATAAAGATCATAAATAACAATGCATTGAAAGACGTTTGTTTGTTTTACATATAGAAAACATAGCATTGTGGCATTCAGCTTGTCCCTCATGGAGTAGAAAAACATAAATGCATAGGACACCTTCAAAGTTCATGAGGGTGACTAGATACAGATAGTTTAAGAACAAGAAATATCAATATTATGAATCAATCAACAAGTTTTGGGACAATGCACATTAAACTAAGAATGACCACTATGATCTCTTAATAGGTGCATAAAGATAGAAGATGGAGATTTAACATCGAAGTAAAAGAAAGGCCGTCATAGAAGGAAGTAGGGATTCAAGTCTCATAAAGAGCTTCCAAAAATTATGGTACTTATTAGCTTTCAGCTCTCATTGCCCCTATCATAAGCATCTTGAAGTGATTAAGGTTAAAGTGAACAAACTTTGGAGTATATGCTTGACAAAGTATAAGCTTGAAATCTCATGTCCCTTGAATACGAGGGCCGCTCCTCATGCTGCTCAAGTTTAGTTACCGGTAAGTTCTTGTCATAGTAAGTACATGTGTATCATAGAAAACCGCCAACGGGGTACCCCTTGCCCGGTGATACGGAAGAATCCCCATATCAAAATGACAAGGCAAGCAGACAACGAGCATCTCAGCAATCTTCTTATTTACCATGGGAAATGGTGCTTTTTCTCTCTTTCCTCTTTTCTCATCTCTTTTTTTCTTTTTTCTCAATCTCTATCTCTTTTTTTATAAGAAGAATGCTTCATAGATTGCTCATTATGGTTACGATGCAGGTTTCCACCATGATTAGGCATGGATTAGACCAGCGGACCAGGCATTTCTCTAACACACATACATAACTCCATGGACTTACAAGCTCCCCTTTCATTTCACACCGACGACATCCATAAACAAAAGAGCAAGATATCAACTAGGTACAATGTACAAGTGCAATGTTGAATGTGTTCCCCATGAAAGCATGGTTCTGCTAATCCCCAACATATAAGTGCAAGCATATACAACATAGATGACACAATAGTTCACGATTATTAAGTGCAAGAAAGTAAAGTGTGCCATCAAGTTCGTGAGAGCTTAAATCACTAATTTTCACATAACAAGTTTAATTCAGAAGGTACATAAAAACATGAATATACTTGGAATAGCAAATGCTAATAGGTAGGTATGGTGGACTCTTTGGAATAACTTGGTTTTGTTTGGAGTTGGATGCATGAGTGGAACTCATACTTGGTATGGAAGCTAGCAAAAGACTAGGAGCGACCAACTAAGAGAGCAATAATGGCCATAATCATGCAAAGCGGCAAAACATCATTAATTAAAGCATAAAGTGATATTACAAGTCAAAAACTAAAGGATCATCGAGGCTATGGTGACTTGGTTAGTCATAACATGGTGTGAGCATGCGCCAAGTCAACCCAAATAAAGCATCAAAGGAGAATACCACAATACTATGCTTTAATATGCTAAAACAACGCATGATTCTTTTAAGGCACATTAAGTAATCTCAATTGTTTATAACAATTCATGCTACAACAAAAATCACTAAGCATAAAGACAAAACAATACCAAGCATGACATGACAAAGCCTAGGCCACAGCCAAAAACAAGCTCGTTTTTACCACTTAAGCATGAACTTTTCCTACTCTTTTCCAAATCAAACCAAACTTATTTGAAAACTAATGTATGGAAGAGGGGGTCCAACCAATTTATTCAAGCAAACCAAACAAACAAAGCAAATGAAAACCAAAAACAAAAAGAAGACGCTCCAAGAAGAACACAACTGTGCATGAAACAATAAAAATGAAATGTTTGGAAGAAACCTGGGATTTTTATAGATGAAGAAGGGGATGCCTTGGGCACCCCAAGCTTTGACACTTGTACTTCTTGGATATTTCTTGGGGTGAAACGGGTGGCATCCCTAAGCTTGAGCTTTTTTCCATTATTCATCTCATTACATCATTCTTTCCCTACACCTAAAAATTTCCTTCATACAAAACTTCACACAATCTTCATTAGCAACATTAGTGCATTTAAAAGATAATAAATCTTTTGGTTCGGTTTCAACACAAGTAAAACTTCCAATAAAACACAAGCTACTGTAGCACTTCCTTTAAAAAGTTCAAATGATCAAAGAGAACTCAAAGAGAAAGAGATTAAGAGGCAAATGCAAATAATGGCAGAAATCTGTCAAAACAGAACAGCGGGTAAAAAACAATTTTTTCAAAGACTTCTGTTGCTCAAATTGAAAAGTGTTTAACTAACTAAAGTTGGATAACAACCAGGGGCAGAAGCACAAACAATTACAGCTCAAACCGACATACAAAGATTTTTCACGAATTTTTACAGCAAAGCACAAAAATCTGTTTTGGGACAGCAAATTTCCCAAGTCTTACTTCTCTCTCATTAGATGTTACTCTTGGCACAAAAACCACAAAAAAGGATAAGGAGAGGTTATTACAGAGGCAATAACTTCCAAGACTCAACAAAACAAAAATAAACTGAAAGTAAAAATATAATGGGTTGTCTCCCAAAACCTCTTTATTTATAGCCATTAAGATAGGCATGATAATTTCGATGATGCTCACATAAGAAATATGAATTGAAGTAAAAGAGAGCATCAAGAAGCAAATATGGAACACATTTAAGTCTAACCCACTTCCTATGAAAAGGAATCTTGTAAAAAAAACAAGTCATGAAAGCACAAAGCAACAAGCATAGGAAAGCAAAACAAGTGCAACTTCAAACTTTTGAACATAAAGAGGGGAAACTTAATATTGTTGAGATACATAAAACCATGTTTCCCTCTCTCATAATAAATTTCAGTAGCATCATGAATAAAATTAACAATATAAATATCACATAAAACATTCTTATCATGAGCCACATGCATAAATAAAGCATTACTCTCCCTATAAGCATAGTCATTCTTATTAATCTTAGTGGGAGCAAATTCAACAAAATAGCTATCATTATTATTCTCATCACCATAATCATCAAATATAGGATGCATATTGTAATCATAATTAATTTTCTCCTCAATTGTAGGTGGACTGAAAATATCATATTCATCATTGTAATCATCATATATTGGAGGCATAGTATCATCAAAGTAGATTTTCTCCTTCGTGCTTGGGGGACTAAAAAGATCATGCTCATCAAAACCAGCTTCCCCAAGCTTAGACTTTTCCATAGAATTAGCAATAATGGTGTTCAAAGAATTCGTACTAATAACATTGCTATTGGCATGCAAATAAAGTTCCATAGGTTTTTAAATTTTCTCTTCAAACACTTCATGTCCTACCTCAAGATAAATACTATAAAGCTCTCTAATTTTGTTGTTGTTTTCCATTAAGCCTAACTAGTGAAAATAAAAACAAGAAACAAAAAGATATAATTCCAGAATCTAAAGGGAATAACTTCGATCACTCACACACCAGCAACCGTACTAGAAGATAGCTTAGTAGCCAGAGATGTGAGTACCTTTTACCTTACCTCCCCAGCAACGGCGCCAGAAAATAGCTTGATGTCTACCCAATTCTATTCTTGTAGATAGTTGTTGGGCCGCCAAGTGCAGAGGTTTGTAGAACAGCAGCAAGTTTCCCTTAAGTGGATTACCCAAGGTTTATCGAACTCAGGGAGGAAGTGGTTAAAGGTATCCCTCTCAAGCAACCCTGCAATCAAGATACAAGAAGTCTCTTGTGTCCCCAACACACCCAATACACTTGTCAGGTGTATAGGTGCACTAGTCTAGCGAAGAGATAGTGAAATACAAGTGGTATGGATAATTATAAGTGGTAACGGTGCTAGAAAATAGCTTTGATGGCGCGTGGTTGACATGGGAAGAGACTAAAGATATTCTGAAATAAAGATGGAAGCAAGCAATCATGTAACAGATCTAGTTGCAAATGGTATTTCAATGTTTAGAAACAAGGCCTAGGGATCATACTTTCGCTAGTGAACACTCTCATATAAATATCTTCTCTTCATGATACTACTCTGAACTACTCTCCGGTTGGACACTCTAATCCATGATAGGGCTATAACATCACTCCTCAAAGTTCGCTTTCCCCATCTAGATAACCCCACACTGTCACCTTGAGTGCTAGATGGTTCCAACAAACACCACAATTTCATAGAGACATCCAACTCCAAATATAACTCATAACAAGTATTTGTAATCTCTAGCCTAAGTGCCACCATGGTGTGCACGCTGTCACTTCCACACACATGGAGAGAGCCAGAGATCTATTAAAGCACTTGAGTAGAAAAGTAGATCTACTTGATTACAAAGCTCATGATCACAACATGATCATGCATAGAGAGAGAGATGAACGCATAGCTACCGGTAGAACCCTTAGCCTTGATGAAGAACTACTCCCTCATCATCATGGGAATCAGCAATGGCGATGGAGATGGTGGTGGAGATTGATGGAGATGGCTCTGGGGGCAATTCCCCGTCCCGGCAGGGTGCCGGAACAGAGACTTTCTATCCCCCGAATCTCCCCTTCGGTGGCGGTGGCGCTGCGGAACTTTTCATGGCTAGAGGCTGGATTATTTAGGGTTTCTGCATCAGAGGCTTCTTATAGGCGAAAGGGCAAGGTCGGTGGAGGCCGGAGGGGCCCACACCACCTGGTGGCGTGGCCAGGGGGACCCGCACCACCCTATGGTGTGGCCAACCCCTGGCCCCTCTCCGTCTCGTCTTCTGGCTCCGTGAGTCTTCCGGTATAATATCGACTTTGGCTTTTGTCCCGTCCAATATCGACTTTGGCTTTTGACCCACAAGTATAGGGGGTGTATCGCAGTATTTTCTATAAGTAAGAGTGTCGAACCCAACGAGGAGCAGAAGGTGCTGGCTAGTGGTATGGATCAGGAATTCTCTGCAAATACTTAGCAAACAGATTTTTAGGGGTTTTTGATAAAGCAAGCAAACAAAGTATGAGTAAATAAAAGACAAAAAGAATAGATGCAGCAAGTGGCCCAATCCTTTATTCAGCAATGGACAAGCCGGTTGTATTACTTAAGATGACCAAACGTTCTCGAGGACACATGGGAAGACTGTCAAGTGCTTTCGCTTCATATAGTTGATTAATCTTCTTTAGGTTGCTAAGTGTTGTGTGGGTGAACCTATGCTAATGTACCGACCTTCCTAGGACTAATACATACTTGTGATTATACCCCTTGCAAACATCCATAAGTACAAGAAAGTAATTAAGGTAGAAACCTAACCACAACTTTAAACTCTAAGACCCTTATGTCCCTTGTGCAATGGTTTCCTAACGGGGGTTCAGGTTTCTGTCACTCTGGCAACCCCTACGATTAGTAGCCAAATACACAATGCATTCCCCTAGGCCCATATAGGTGGTGTCATGTAGTCGACGTTCACATGACACCACTAGAAGAAGTACACCACAACTTAAATATCAAACTATTGAATCATTCTCAACACAACTCCACTACTAACAACATGACTTCTCCCATGTCCTCAAGAACAAAACGAACTACTCACAAGACATCATATGGATCATGATCAGAGATGGAATAATGATGTATAACAATCTGAACATAAACAATAATTCAATGGTTCACTCAATAGGATCAACTACAAAGAGTAATCAACACCGGGAAAGTTTCCCCTATGAACTATGCAAGATTCAACCCAATTGTTACAGCAATATGGAGATGGTGATGAGGGTGCTGATGATTATGGTGGTGGTGATGATGATGATGATCCCGATGAAGTCCAGTTTGATGGTGGTGTTGATGGCGACGATCTCCCCTCTCCGCGAATGAATTCCCCTGGCAGAAATTTGTCTGCCGGAGAGATCTTTCTCTCTCGGTGTTTTCCGCCCCGCAGAGGCGGTGGAATCTTTCTATGGCCGCTCCCCGAGTCTTAGGGTTTCGGGAGGAATATATACGCCAGAGGGGAGTGCCAGGGGTGGACCAGGGAGGCCACACCACCTGGTGGTGCGGCCTAGGCTGGTCCGCGCCAGGGGGTGGTGTGGGCCCCCTATGGCCCATCTCCAGCCCCCCTTCTGGCTTCCTTCGTCTTCTAGAAAAATAGGATTTTCCGTATATTTTCCTAGATTTTCTGATCTTCGCGATTTTTGCCTCCAAACAGCACCTTTTCCATCAAAATCCTGACTACAGCGGTCCATGCTCCAAAAGTCATTAACCATGCAAAAACAGATGAAATAACATAAGTATCACCTCTCAATACGAAATATATCAATGAATAACAGTGAATTATGACATACAATAGTGATGCAAAAATGGACGTTGCATCTCTCTTCCCCTCTAGTTTATTTCCCCATGGTCTCGGATTAGCGAGATACATATTCTCGGATGCTTTGTCTGAATGGAGTTGCGGCTTCTGCGACATCGCTAGAGCAAGGATGCGGAGGTTGTCGGGGTACTAGACGTGTGTGCGATCACAGATACATCGTAGCTTTGCAGTGCTAGACTTGCTGGTGCTGGACTTGCTGGACTTCATCACGATCTTGAGATCGGCAAGTGAATGATTACATCATTCACGAAATCAGATTTCTTTAACAAAGTTTTTTGGTCTTCGAGGGTAAGATCACTATGGATGTATATCCTCCCATTGATTGTATCTAGGTAGATAGATCTTGGTGCTTAGTTGTTCAGATTGTAGGATTTTTTTCTATGATGCGAACCCAACAAATGCACTTATAGATCAAAATTTGAGATGCTTTCATTAAATTGCGATAACACCATTCTATTCCACGAATATAAGCATATATATAAAGCTTGAACATTATTATTGAACATTCCCTAAACCCTAAAACCTAAACAATCATAAATCCTAAAACCCTGAACAACCCTAAACCCTAAATCTTGAACCCCAAACCTTAAATCATGAACCCTAAACCCTAAACTACTAAACCCTAAAGCCTAAACCCTAAATCCTAAACCCTAAACCCTCAACCCCTAAACCCTTAACCCAAAATAAACCCCGAACCCTGAACCCAAAATAAACCCTGAACCCTAAACCCTAGGCTATATATACTTTCTGTGAAAACTAGGGCAATGGGATTTTGAGCCATTTTTTGTAGTTGCTTCATTTCAAAATCCATTGTTGTGCCTAATAAAATTAAAATAACTTCGAATTTGGAAGCTTACTCTATAAATAATATTTTAAATGTCAATACGCACCAACTACCAAATATGGACAGGCTATTATAAACTATAGAAAAGATATGGCCATGACCTTGGTCATCTGGTTTGAAAGACATGCATATTCATACATGGTACTCCATATATTGTCAAACAAGTTTTTTTAAAAAGTTATCATATTTTAAGACTATATTTTTCCATGGAAACTAGCTAGTGCACATAGCAAGACACCAAGAGAGAAAAGAATGGTTGTATTTCATTTTATATTTTGTTTCTTTGTATTTTTTTTAAAAATGGTTGAAATTATTTTGCAAAACTCACGATGGTTCTCCAATATTTTACTACTTTTTACCTTTGAATTTTTTTAAAAAGTCAAGAGCAAGCTATATCACACACTTTGTAGTTAAAATTAGACATACTTACTTTAGATTGTCAAAAAGTCATTTGATTGCATAGATTTAGCTAGGAAGCTTGGAAATTCATGAAAGTAGGGCATTATATCCATCAAATCTGGAATCTTCATTTGAAATACCAAGATGCAGTGATCTACCAGATATGTACACACTAATATAAACTATAGCAGAGATATGGCCATGACCTTGGTAATCTTGTATGAAAGCCTTCAAAATATAATGTTTATCAATTTCGCAAAATGGGTGGAAACTCATTTAAATGTTGGTAAGCATATTGTTGCTAGCTTGTGGGTCTAGATAGGGCCAACGCGTGAGGGCAGGCGCGTTAGAGTAGCGTACATCGGAAGCTTGAACCTCAAAATTTCGGTAGAGCGCCGAAACATCCCGCGCATCTATTCAAATATCCGGCACATCTATTCAAAAATCCCACCTTGCTTTTTGGAAATCCAAAATTCCTCTTCTATCCTTGGTCTAGAAACAAGGACCAGAGGAATACTGCAATAATAGAGGGGTATAGGTGGTAAATGCGCGTCATCACACCTATATCCCCCCATTACCTCTCCCCCCCCACACCCCTCCGACCTAGACCTGTCTCCAGCTGCTTCACCGCCATCCCTCTCTTACACATCGGAGCTCCTTCACTACCGGCACTCTCTTCCACACCGGAGCTCCTTCAATACCGGCACTCTCTTTCACACCAGAGCTTCTTCATTGCCCCACGCACTAGATCCACCTCTCCCCTCCCTCGTCCACCGACTCGCGCATCGTGGATACCGGAACTATTTCACTGACTCCCTCGTTGCATCGTATCTGCTACACCAATGTCGCCGTCTACCCTATGGGGGGTGCTTCACCAAATCACTCATTCCTCACCCCAAAATGCTCAGCCGCTGCTGATGTCTACGCACTTCTATTCTTGTAGACAGTTGTTGGGCCTCCAAGTGCAGAGGTTTGTAGAAGAGCGGCAAGTTTCCCTTAAGTGGATTACCCAAGGTTTATCGAACTCAGGGAGTAAGTGGTCAAAGGTATCCCTCTCAAGCAACCCTCCAATCAAGATACAAGAAGTCTGTTGTGTCCCCAACACACCCAATACACTTATCAGGTGTATAGGTGCACTAGTTTGGCGAAGAGATAGTGAAATACAAGTGGTATGGATAATTATAAGTGGTAACGGTGCCAGAAAATAGCTTTGATGGCGCGTGGTTGACGTGGGAAGAGACTAAAGACAATCTAAAATAAAGATGGAAGCAAGCAATCATGTAATAGATCTAGTTGCAAATGGTGCTTCAATGTTTAGAAACAAGGCCTAGGGATCATACTTTCGCTAGTGAACACTCTCATATAAATATCTTCTCTTCATGATACTACTCTGAACTACTCTCCAGTTGGACACTCTAATCCATGGTAGGGCTATAACAGCACTCCTCAAATTTTGCTTTCCCCATCTAGATAACCCCACACTGTCACCTTGAGTGCTAGATGGTTCCAACAAACACCACAATTTCATAGAGACATCCAACTCCAAATATAACTCATAACAAGTATTTGTAATCTCTAGCCTAAGTGCCTCCATGGTGTGCACGCTGTCACTTTCACACACATGGAGAGAGCCAGAGATCTATTAAAGCACTTGAGTAGCAAAGTAGATCTACTTGATTACAAAGCTCATGATCACAATATGATCATGCATAGAGAGAGATGAACACATAGCTACCGGTAGAACCCATTAGCCTTGAGGAAGAACTACTCCCTCATCATCATGGGAATCAGCAACGGTAATGGAGATGGTGTTGGAGATCGATAGAGATGGCTCCGGGGGCAATTCCTCGTCCCGGCAGGGTGCTGGAACAGAGACTTTCTGACCCTCGAATCTCCGCTTCGGTGTCGGCGGCGCTGCGGAACTTTTCGTGGCTGGAGGCTGGAATATTTAGGGTTTCTGCATCAGAGACTTCTTATAGGCGAAAGGGCAAGGTCGGTGGAGGCCGGAGGGGCCCACACCATTTGGTGGCACGGCTAGGGGGACCTGCGCCACCCTATGGTGTGGCCAACCCCTAGCCCCTCTCCATCTTGTCTTCTGGCTCCGTGAGTCTTCCAGTAAAATATCGACTTTGGCTTTTGTCCCGTCCAATTCTGACAATATTCATTTTCTGACTTTTCTGGAACCAAAAACAACAGAAAACAGGCAATTGGCACTGTGGCATCTTGTTAATAGGTTAGTCCTAGAAAGTGTATAAAAATACTCCAAAGTGTGGACAAAACATAAGAAAGTAGATATAAAACAAGCATGAAACATCAAAAATTATAGATACGTTTGCAATGTATCAGCTGCCCTCATTGCCCTCTTGCCCGTCCCACCCATCCTCGCCACGCAACGGTAATTTCTCTTGCTTGTTTGCTATTTTTTTGGTACTCGTAAGCTACGAAATCATTAGAATGTTGCTCAATATCCTTCATGCTATTGCATTTTTTTCACCCACATCTAGTAGGTCCTATCTATATCATTAGCTTCTCACTTTTATCCCCTTTCTTACATTCTCACGCTATCGGTATAATCCTGCAACACTAACTCATAGATGTTATTCTTTCCGAGCACTCGCACGGGTCATGCAAACAGCTCATAGAGGATCCAACACTAACAACCTGACGCCAAGAAAGGCTGAAGTGTGAGGTTTCCTTGTGCTACTTAGGCCAGTTTCTTGTCATGTTAATAAGTTATATAACATGTGTGCCTAATAAGTTAATAAGTCATTCTACCTAAAACCTTGCCATGATATTCGCATTCATGTTCTGTTGTGTTTCTATCTGCGAATGCTTAATTCAGAAAATGTCCATTGATGAATGATTTCCTGCGTCTAATAACACGGTTATTGCAGTACTCATAGCGGCAACTATTTATTAGAAATATCGATCCCAAAGGAGCTTTGCAGGATGGAATCCACACAACCCCGCAACTGCGTTGTCAATACAGCCACGTTTGCACCCAAAATAGTGTTTGGAAATAGGCTACACTATAAGTTGCTAGAGTAATAGTAAACAAGAGAGATTTAAAGTAACTAGTAACAAGGTAAATAAAGTACTGAAAGTAAACTAGAACAAGAACTAAATTAAAGGGGGTTGTAGCTGTAGGATTGAATGGAATGAGAGAGGGTTTCTAGGCTTCAATCTCACTAGTACTAAATGGGCGAATATGTGTGTGGTCCATTATCTACAAGAGATTCCTTCAACAAATAAATGTTCCCCACTCGATTACCGAGCTGTCACACAGTGTGTACTATGCATGATTCTCACGTGTCACTCGCGAGGCAAATGTACACTTCCGGACCAAGGGATCCCGTGAACTCATCTCGTAACTCATGTAATTGAATACTTGGTTCACAAACACATTCTAAATTAGCGCACTTGATCAAATCTCATCCTAGAACCTAATCAATGAATCACACATGGATGAATAACAAAACATAGTGGAATATATTAATGAAGTCACAACCATGTTCAATCTTACAATTACAAGATCTAAGATAAGAGAGAGATGGAGACGCCGTTGGAGATGATGATGATTGTAACATCCCAATTTCAGCAACCCTGATTAGTTGACCAGAATGCAAAAATCAGGGGGAACAAAAACTTTTTCTTGTTCTTTGGTGCAGTGCTTGCTTGTTATTTGTTTGTTCTTGTCCTTGTGAGTGTATACCTTATGATACTCCTTACCTCACCCTCAGTTGACAAAAGCTATATACCAAAACTATCCTGGCTCATTTTACATATTCTCAAACGTTCTGGCATTTCCAAAACATGAGCCAAGATGCTTATGCAACCAAAAACTATGTTAGTAGCTTCCCTTGACAAAACTATGGAAAATTATATAATATAACCTCCTTATGTTTTCAATACAGAACCCTCAAGTAACCTTATCTCTGGTCTTTCCCAAAACCCCCTTTCAAAGCTTGTGAAATTCTACTCTTGGTAGAGATACCAAGAACTCTCATATTATTCAGAACTCAACCTCTTCAAAATACCCATCCTTACCTCAAGCTAAGCTTGATGGTGGCCATATAAGTAGGTTTACTTTGTTTGTAAGATGAGTTGCCCTGATCTACTGTCTGATGAGTTGCCTTGATCTGTTGTTTGACTTGTTTGCTTAGGAAGTAGTATGAGCCACTCTAGGAGCTCATCACTAGGATCAAGAAGTTCCCAAATCACCACATCCTAAGCAAGAAAACAAAGCCTGATCAAATCACTACATACCAAGTGATCATCTAACACCCTTAACCAGATCAATTCTCAAGATTTCCATTCTAGAAGCTTCCAAGTCGACATTGACCAATATCAAGAATGGATCCCTTCTACTCAATCTAATCTTCAAGATCATCCATTTTATGATGCTTTGGCACCTTGCCACACCTCCAAAAACATTCCCCCTCTTACTCTAGTCAAAATCCTCAAAACTGCCAAATTTGGCTAAGTCTGGAATCTGTTCCAACATCACCTTTTTGGATGCCTCCCTTTCTCAAACCATGTGCATTTTTGGAAATGCACCTGAACCATAATGTTAACCATTCTAATTACTACCAAGGCCCACATTTGTCCTTGATTAGATCATCCTCCAACCCACTTGTTCTTGATGGTTTGGCAGGCAAGAAAATAACTTTTCCTGCAAATCTAGTCATCATACCTACTTGGGTAGAAGCTCACACGCTCATACAACCTTCTATGGACCAACTCTCTTCATGGTTGTGATATACTCATTGAGTTCTATCAAAACCTACTTCACTTGTTCCAAGTGAATCTCTGTGCTGCTTAAACCCACTTGGTTTATAAGGCATCATGGCTAATCTGGTATGGCTACCTTATTTCCAACAAAGTTTGCCATCACCTATAGATCACCTCAAATGCAATTAATTCAAACTCCTGCTGCCATGATCATCTATATGACCTGATCTATCTATCCATATATCCCTGGCATCAAGGTGAACCTTGAGCTCCAAGATCTAACCAGCTTTTGGTGGTATAGAAATAACATCACCCTAGATCCTCAATACCTTGCTCTTTCATCTAATTCAAGTTGGAATTCCATTCCACAAGGTTTAAAATGCTTGCTACACCTTGTCTACATCAACTAACTTGATCCTCAAGATTTCTCAAACATTATCCATAATTATTATGGCTCCAAATCTATTTAATTCCTTTAATAGTCAAAATCTCCAAAACTCCCTCCATAAAGTAAAGTTTGGTCTTTGCCAAAACACTTCCCTAACTTTAAGCTCAGTTGAGACCCATACATCATACCCTATCTTCCCCTCTCAAAAATAAATATTTTTGAGAAGTTTTATTATTTATTTTTTGCCCATTTTCTTAAATGGCTGAATTGGAATAATAATTGTTTTAAATACTTTTAGTCCCTAATAAATCTTGGGAAAATTCCCCTAAGTGTGTATTCACATTTGAGAACCCCCTCACACCAAAAACCAACCTTGTCCAATGTAATAATATCAAATGATCTTCTAGAAACTACTTCTGCCCTTTTTGAATAAATGGATTCATAAAAACTAAAACCCCTTATAAAAATCTCAAATAAATCCTAGGAGTCTACCTTGACCTCATCTATCTACCAGTACCATTTCCTCATCTTGTCCAATGCAACATTTTGGACTTCTTTCATAACCACCACTTGGATCAAAATTGCCAAGTAAGCAACTCCACTCCTCAAGCCACTTCCAACTCCTCTCAAACCTTGCTCAATGCATCTCCTCAGCACCAGGGCACACCCAAGTCGACACCACTATAGCTCCACCCAAACATTGCCCATTTTACCCTTGCACTAGTAGAGAGAGAGACCAACAAAATCTTACAAGATTTGCCACAATAAATTACCACAACAGCCCTCCCACCCTCTCTGAGCTCCAGCATGACCATATACCAATCCTACCCCTCCCCACCGTCCACTAGACCAATCCCTAGCCAGCATCCCCTCTCCCCCATGTCCAAATGGGACATTTACACCTTGGGTCTCCTCCTTGGTATAAAGGCCAGAGGCCACCCCCAGCTCACCCTTGCCCCTCATTTGCTCCCTCTCCCCTCAACTCAATCTCCCCAGGCTCCACTCCCTCTCCCCTGCTCTGTGCTTTCTAGGAGTAGAAGAAGGAGAGCTCTCGGCCTCCTCACAAAATTGAGCAAGGCTCTCTCCCTCTTGCTCCCCCTCCTCTGCATGTCGCATGGTCGACTCCCCTACTTCCCTTTCACCTAACCCTATGCTTCTTTCTGACCAGGACCAACTCCTTCATCCTCGCCAGCAAGCTCCGACGAGGTAGCCCTCGGCCACCGTCGCTTGAGCTACTTCCCGTGGACCACTACCGCCGTACCGCCCTCGATCTGCTCAGCGTCGTCGACCACGTCGCCCTGCCCCCTCCCCTACCTCCCTCGAGCCCCAGGTGAGCCTCCCGGCCGAGCTCCGCCGTCCCCTAGGGTTCCGCCGCTGCGAGCTCTGCTCTGTCGAGCACGACGACGCTCCGCCGTCCATCGCCACTGAAACCGAAGGCCGAGATCCGCCAATAACTCTTCGGCCGCCCCCTCTTGCTGACCGCCGGGCCCCGCCTGGCAGGTTCAAGCCACGACTTCGGCGTGCTGCGTCGCCCGCCGTGGGCCAAATCTGCCCCCGCGGCCCACTTCCCTCTAGAACTCCAGCTCGTTAACCCTATGCTTTAGTCTTTTCCCCATATTTGCTAGAGTTGCTGTTTGGTTTAAATCCAAACCAAAATGAAAATAAAATCCAAATGAAAAGATTCAAATTTCTGGTTGTTCCCTGATGTTTTCTCAAACATGCAGAGGCAACCCCAAGTTCAAACTAATTTCCATTAATTGCTGGAATTTATTCTGCTGCCAAGTTTACTTTGCACTAAATAAATTCCTCAGAAAGTTTTATATCTCCATTTGGGGAGAACCAAGACTCTATTGGAAGTTATTTGAAATACCTATCATCTAGAATAGGCCTTATGCCAAGGTGAATAGAAGTGTGTCTTTAAAAAAAATAACAAAATTAGCCTTTATCTGCCTTGGTTAAATTCTCCAGGTCAAACCAAATGATGTATTGACCTGATTACACCTCCAAGTACCTCATACTATCAACATCTATCAAACCCCATCAGATCAGAATTTATTGAGCTATGGTTGAATTTTAGTGATTTAAATACTTATGTAAGGGGTATTTTCACTAAATAAATCACTCCAGGAGTATGACAACTCCAAAATGGGTGAATCCAATTCCTGAAGAAAGGTATTATAAGTGCCTACCACGTACCCTTGGAATCAACTCGATAGCTTCTGTAGAATTAATCTGGTGAAAAAGAGAAAAACCTTACAGTACTGCATTTGGGAATTTCCTGAGGGCATTATGGTAATTGTTTAGACAAAATTCCAACTCTAGGTGATTCAGTACATCAACCACTACCTAACCACCCAAGGAAATAATTTTTGGGCCTTCAGATAAATTCAGGTGAATTATTTCCTCAAACTAGAGTTTATACCACTATAAAAATCATAGTTAAATCTAGGTAATTGATAATTAAGTGAAACCACTTGTGTTGGTTTTGTGTTGTCAAGACCTATCTGAGAATATCATTGTTGCACATTGATATCCTACAGATCCAAGAACCACAATCCAAGTCAAGGTATTTAACCTTGACCACTACCTTCCCAATGGAAAAACACTACAATGGCAATCTAGTAAAATCCCCATCCTAGTATCCCACTCCTCCAAAACCTACTAAGCTAAGTAGGATTCCTTAGATTTTTTTGTTGTATGGCTTAATACTTGTATGCCTTGTATTGATTGTGGACTTGTCTGCTTGCATGTATACTCGATGACGACGATAGTGTGAGTGTTCGATGACAAGAAGGAAGGGCCTTCTTATTATTTATTTATTGGGTATTCTTGGTTATCTAAAGAAGTCCAGGGACTTATTGCTGATCATAGGCAAGCCACCATTTCCGAATTCCGATACTTGTCCTACTCTTTTTATTACATGTGTTGTATCTCCCTTATAAATTGCATTATTTATCTGCATGTCTTGTTTTATAAATACTGCGCAAATAACTTGGCACCTCCAAGTTATGACTTTGTGTCCCTCGTGGCACCACCCTGTTGTACCTACCATTTTATCCCTTTAGACCGAGAGTATGATGGTTAGCATCCTACCTCCTTGGAAACCCGGGCTTTGAGAAAAATAACTTGTGTTGGGATTTACCCCACTACAAATGTTTCAAAATTACTTTGTAAAACCCTTGGGAAGAGCCATCTTCCCCAGTGGATGTTTTAAGAAGGAAATGGTGATGATGAGAAATGAGAAAGTGAAGGGATGTTCTACGCCTTTATCGGAACAATTTTCACCTGTGCAACCACATTACCCCAGGTGTTGGGGCTTAGCTCGTAGTTTGTCTTCATTAGCCGAGGCAGCTTGTACCATGCTTACAGGGAGGAATCCCTTGAAACCCGGGCAGGCGCTAACAGATCTCGGATCTGAAGCCTGTAGCTTGCTTCGGCAAGAGTGAGCCTGTTCTGGCAGGAGGCCGGTGCAACAATTGGGTCTCCCGTGGACGGTATGACTTAGGTGGTACGGAAGGAAGTGGAGTCACCAGATTAAGGTATACGCCAAGTTGTTGCTTGGGTATGCACGTGTACGGAAGCAGGACTATGGCTTGGAGCCACATACTCGTTGCCGAGGAGAACAAACCCAAAAGGAAAAGCAGCCTTTGCTAGGGTCGACAAGCGAAAGGTTAGGTTTGATTATCCGGACCCCCATCTACAGTGGTAGTGGGATGTGGTTGTATCCCGGTGGATGTATTGATTCTTGTGGGGAAGTGTGAAAACTCTGCAGAGTATAATCTATTCGAATAGCCGTGTCCACGGTCAAGGACGGTTGTAAAGGTGTTGGCTAGGACTACCCAAACAGTGTTTGTTTGGAAAGAAAGGATGAAAGGATGAAGGTTCCGGGGGAACCCGAGTTCGAAAGCTTACTTCGACCCGAGGTGGTCGAAGAGGTTCACAAAGGGTTTTTACTCCAAAACTGTTTTCAAAACTCTTTTTCAACAAAGATATGGAGATGTCTTGACTTATAAAACAAAGGCATGTTTTCAAAACTCTTTCTAAACAAATATTTGGAGATGTATTGACTTATAAAACAGAGGCATGTTTTCAAAACTCTTTTTCAACAAAGATATGGAGATGCCATAACTACAAGTGGTAGTCTAGGCTTGTCAAAAACAACCCTAGATAGAGCTGTCTCGCCCTAGCCAGACATGCATTTCCTTATTTCCTTTATCCTGGTGGTTTGCGAGTACATTCAAGAGTACTCACGGTTGTGTCCATGGCTATTTACTTGGCCAGACTTTCAGAGGTTTGACATTGGAAGATTCCGGTGACGTCCAGTGAGCTAAGCCGTCTTCCCAGTCAGTTGCATGTAGGTTGAGGCACTATTGGGCTCCGCACGTAATGATGTTCCGCAGCTAAGGATGGTGTAGCCATAATGGCATTTATGTAAGTCTATAATTCGTTATGTTTTGGATGTTGTAAGGATACTTGTCGGTTATGTTCCACGGCTCACTGATCATGGGAACGTGGATATACACATAACAGGGATTTCTCGGATGAATAATCCGGGGAGCCCACAATGATGAATAGTGCACGCGGTGAAGATGGGGGCGCCTTCTTATCCTCCTCGTGATTGATGGTGTGGAGATGTGGATCTTGTGTGCGATGGCTATGGAGGCGGTGGAGCGGCACGGCTCCATCCCTTAGGCGTGGATGGATTATCACCCTTGTTCTAGGGTTTTCCCCTCTATAAATAGGCATCTGGAGGTCGGTTTTGTGAACCGACAGAGCTAGGGGCCGAATATGCCCATTGGGCCTTCCCAAATATTCCATTTGACGAAACAAAGCCCTCGGAGGGTGGTATGGCCGTATGGCTCCGCCCTTACCAACGGTCGTTATGCCTTCGGTACTCTGTAGTATTTTTCCCGCCATTTCTTCATATTGACTACGATTGAGGTGTTCTTTGGCTCATTGGATTCGTATGGACGAGGCCTACAACACCATGGCCTTGGATAATAATTTGGAGTTGATGGAAAAATCCACTTCTTCCTCCCCTCAAATGGCTAAGTATGGTGCCTACAACTTCTCCATATTGAATCCTCTTTGCTCCTTTTATCCATGGTTCTCCATAGCACCTATACACAAATCAAAGACAAGAAATTTTTAATAAAATACTAATAAAACTACTAATGTGCAAAGTCCATGTGGAAATGAATGAGAACTAGGAACCAATACATAATAGGCATTGTTGTAGAAATATGTAGCATGTGACGAGTGAAAATATGAATAATTTTTATACTTAAATATGCATAAATTTTGGACTCATCATCCATCTAGTTTGAATCATATATATAGTCATTTTTAATGCTATATTTTTGGTGTTTTCACCTGCTTTTATCCTTCCAAACTAGCTATCTAGTTTGAATCATACATCTGGTAATTTTTAATGCTATGTTTTTCGTGTTTTTCAAGAGTTTTCATCCTTCCAAACCAGCTAACTGAGTTTTAAATGTTGTGCATTGATGTAGAGAAATGACAATGGAGTATAAGGACTAGAGTTCCATCTACTCGGCTCAGATTGTTCTGGCAGATTGACCAGGAGTAGCACCCTCTTGAGCAGCAGCTATTGTCAGCCTGAACGTGCTACTTAAAGTTCATACTTACTTTAAATGATCTATACTTTATATAATACTACTTGTTTCCCTTGTTCTTTGTGTTAACCTCTTTATACAAAGCAGGAATTCTTGGAAGGTAGGACTAAAAGTTGTGATCCCTCTTCCTATTCATCCTCCCATGCCATTTCTAAAGCAAACAACTTAACAAACCACCTAGAATAACTCATGCAGGTGATAAATATATAAAGTTCTATTGCATGCAGAAAAAAGCGTGTAGATGCTCTTAGATATATAGCTGAAATGTTGAAGAAGAGGATAGATGATACATTGAAGCGGATCGCCATGTACCGATCTCTTATTGATGACACCAACACTTTGTTATCTTATAGAATGTCGATCTTGTTGTATAATCTATTGAAATAAAGTTTTATTGTTGTGTAATAAGTAGTTTAAATTTGTGTGTGTTTATTAATTGATGTCTTGACATTCCTGTGTTGTTCTGCAAAAAATTAGGCGCTACCAAAAAAGACCAAAACAGTAACAGGCCGGAGCAGTAACATGTCGAACATTGAAACAACATAAACATGGACGATCCAAAGCTGAATATTAAAAGGGGGGAACAGTAGAAGGCCGGAATAGTAGAAGGTCGGAACTCTAACAGCCAGAACAGTACAAGGCCGGAATAGTGAATGGCCAAAACATTAGAAGACTAAAACAATGAAAGGCCTGAATAGTAGAAGGCCGGAATAGTGAAAGACCTGAATAGTGGAAGGCCAGAACAGTGAAAGGCCTCAATAGGAGAAGGCCAGAACTCCTAAGGGCAGAACAGTAGAAGGCCAGAAGAGTAAAAGGCCATAATCCGCTAAAAAATTAAAAGGCCAATACAGTAGAAGGCCAGAACAATGAAAGACTAGTACAGTGACAGGCCACTACAGTAACAGGCCAAATAGTACATGCATGAATAGCCAAAAGCCCAAACACTAAATGGCCTAAATAGAAACAGGGTGAAAACCCTAAAAGGCTAGAACAGCAAAAGGCCTGAATGGTAAAAGACCTAAACAGTAAAAGGCTAGATTGACACCAGGCTTGAAAAGTACCGGGCCGTTGTGGTGCAGGCCTCAAGTGCTGCATAGTGTTGGGCTAACTTGGACCTCATGTAAGCCAAAACAGCATCGGGGCTGAAAGTTTATAGGCCGCTGTTGGCTGTAGTACTGGGCCTATTTCAAACAGTGCAGGAAAAAATAGTAAAGGGTCATATTCTTATTAGGCTCTCCTCATGGGTCGACCCACTTAATAATTAGCAGGCCTTGGCTGGGCCTGGATTCTACCACGGTTTCTATGACCATTAACGGCGGTAACTGGGCATTAACAGAATTTGACACGTGGCGGTTTGCACGACGTCGGTAGTAGCGTGGCTGGCAAACAGATCTACGACGGAACAATTTTTCGTGGCTGAAGGGTGTGATTCGCCATGGTCAAGAAAAAACTGTGGTAGAATCGTTTGTGACAGGGATTTTACCATGAAGGCCATCCATCGTCCATGACTTTTTAACCATGAAAAACATGCCTTCAACCATAGTAATCGTCTGTTGTAAAAGCCAAATTTTCTTGTAGTGAATACTCATGGCTCTGAGTATGGCGCCCAGAAAAGTGCTGGTGCGTGGTTGATGTAGAGCTTGTTGGTAACCCCAAGAGGAAGGTATGATGAGCACAACAGCAAGTTTCCCTCAGTTATGAAACTAAGGTTTAATCGAACCAGTAGGAGCAAGGAAACACCCCAAAGGTGTTACTAGCTGAGCTTTGGCAGAGCGCACTACCGGTGCTAGTAGCAACATGGAGACCTGCACAACACAACCACGGAACTTTGTCCCCAACTTGCGATGAGGTTGTCAATCTCACCGTGTTTTGCGGAAAACAAAGGATTAAACGTATCAAATGGAAAGAAGTAAAAGTTTGTAGAAAGTAAACACAAAACAGTAAAAGATTGTAGATTGTATGTAAAAGACAAGGACCGGGATCCATAGTTCACTAGAGGTGGCTCTCCTTAAGATAGATAACATGCTGGGTGAACAAATTACAGTGGGGCAATTGACAAACATCGAGAAAGCAATACATGCATATACTAATCATTTTGACTCCTTTGAGACTTGATTGGGCATTACAACATTATACATAGACCGCCATCCAACTTCATCTATGACTAATAATCCACCTTCAGGTTATCATCCGAACCCCTCCAGTATTAAGTTGCAAGCAACAGATTATTGCTTTACGAATTGCGTGTAAAGTAGACAATACGATTGTTCTATGAACAAAGGATTGTTGTTTTCTCCCTAGTAGCAACAACACATATAGTACCTTAGAGATTTCTGTCACTTCCCCAGATTACCAGAGGCATGAACCCACTATCGAGCATAAATACTAACTCTTGGAGTTGCTAGCATCTACTTGGCCAAGATAGCTACTAACAACGGAAAGCATGCAAGATCACAAATAACAAAGACATGATAGAATCAATAATCAATCTGAAATAGCATCTCAATATCCATCGGATCCCCGCAAACACAACATGCAGAATTACAAATAGATGATCTTGATCATGAACGGAGCTCACAAGATCTAGACATGAAAGCACAAAGGAGGAGAACCAGCCATCTAGCTACTACATGGATTCTAGTCCAAGGATGAACTACTCACGCATCACACCGGAGGCTTGCATGGTGATGAAGAAGGCCTCCAGGGTGAATTCCCCTCTCCGGCAGGGTGCCGGGAAGAGCTTTAGATCCCTCCCGATCTAGGGATGGAGATGATGGCGGCTATAGACTCTTTCGTGGATTTTTGATCGGGTACTTAGGGTTTTCGTCCCGAGGGCATCTTATAGGCGGAAGGGGAGACCGACGGGGTGCTTGGGCTGGCCACACCACCCCCTGGCGCGGGCCAGGCCTGGCCGCGCGGCCAGGTGGTGTGGCTGCCCTCTGGCCCCTCTCCGTCTCGTATTCTGGCACTTGATGACATCCGGCAAAATAGGCGCTTTGGCTTTTGTCCCGTCCAATTCCGAGAATATTCATTTTCTGACTTTCCAAGAACCAAAAACAGCAAAAAATAGGCAGCTGGCACTGTGGCTCTTGTTAATAGGTTAGTCCAAAAAATCATATGAAAAGTACTCCAAAGTTGGAACAAAACACAAGAAAGTGGATAAAACCAAGCATGGAACATCAAAAATTATAGATACATTTGCAATGTATCGACATCCCCAAGCTTAACTCCTGCTTGTCCTCGAGTAGGTAAGTGATAAAAAGAAAGAATAATTTTTGAGGTGACATGCACCATCAAAGACTTGATCAAAGTATTTGTAAAACATTCAAAGCTGGGATCATAGTACTTCAATCATAGCATGAAAGACAAAGTTCTAGGAATAAGACAAAGAAACTATGAAGCAACATGAAAAGGCACAAACAAAAGATTCATGAATAACAATGCTTTGCAAGACGTTTGTTTGTTTCACATAAATAAAACATAGCATAATAGTATTCAGCTTGTCCCTTAATAGAGTAGCAAATATAAATGCATAGGACACCTTCAAAGTTCATAAGAGTGACTAGATACAATAGTTTAAAACAAGCAATAACAAGTTATGCATCAATCAACTAGTCTTGGGACAATGCACATAGAACAAAGAATGGCCACTATGCTCTCAAAGTAGGTGCATAAATATAGAAGGTGGAGACTCAATATAAAGGTGGAAGAAAGGCCTTTGTAAAAGGAAGTAGGGATTCAAGTCTCATAAAGAGCTTCCAAAAATTATGGTACTTATAGCTTTCAGCTCTCATTGCCCCTATCATAAGCATCTTGAAGTGATTAAGGTTAAAGTGACACAACTAAGAGGATATGTTTGACAAGTTATAAACCGAAATCTCATGCCCCTTACTTACGAAGACCGATCCTCATGCTACTCAACTTCAGTCACGAGTAAGCTCTTGTCATTGTAAGTACATGTGCATCATTAAGAACCGCCAACGGGGTACCCCTTGCACATGATACAAGAGCTATCCCATAATCAAAATGACAAGGCAAGCAGACAATGAGCATCTCAGCGATCTTTTTATTTGCTATTTGCATAGGTATTTATTGAGGATGCTTCATAGAGTGCTCATTATGGTTATGCTGCAAGTTTCCACCATGATTAGGAATGGATTAGGCTAGCGTCACTGGAGTTTCTTTAACACACATACAAACTCCATGATCTTACAAGTTCCACTTTTATTTCACACCGTCGGGATCCGTAAGCAAAAGAACATGATATCAACGGGGTACAAAGTACAAGTGCAATGTTGAAAGCGTTCCCCATGATACATGGTTCTGCTAATTTCAACTTATAAAGAACAAGCATATACACAACAAAGAAGGACCCAATGGTTCAAGTTTATTAGATGCAAAAAAAGTAAAGTGTGCCATCAAGTTCGTGAGATCTTTAATCACTAGTTTTCTCATAACAAGTTTAATTTGGAAGGTAAACAAAAGCATGATATACTTGGAATAGCATAAGCTAGTAGGTAGGTTTGGTGGACTCTTTGGAATAACTTGGTTTAGGGAGTTGGATGCATGAGTGGAACTCATACTTGGTGGTGGAGGCTAGCAAAAGACTGGGAGCGACAAACTAAGAGAGCAATAATGGCCATAATCATGCAGAGCGACAAAACATCATTGATCAAAGCATAAAGTGATACTACAAGTTGAAAACTAAAGGATCATAAAGGCTATGATGACTTGAGATAGTCATAACATGGTGTGAGCATGCGCCAAGTCAACCCAAATAAAGCATCAAAGGAGAATACCAGTATACTATGCTTTAATATGCTAAAACAACGCATGATTCATCCAGGGCACATTAAGCAATCTCAATTGTTTATAAAAATTCATGCTACAGCAAAGAATACTAAGCATAAAGCCAAATCAATATCAAGCATGGCATGACAAAGCATAGGCCACAGTCAAAAACAAGCTCTCTTTACCACTTAAGCATGAATTTTCCTACTCTTTTCCAATCCAAACCAAACTATTTGAAAACCAATGCATGAAAAAGAGGGGGTCCAACCAATTTATTCAGAAAACTAAGAAAACCAAGAAAACGAAAAACCAAAACGAAAACAAAAAAAGAAGACGCTCCAAGAACAACACAACTGTGCATGAAACAATAAAAATAAAGTGTTTGGAAGAAACCTAGGATTTTTATTGATGAAGGAGGGGATGCCTTGGGCATCCCCAAGCTTTG
The DNA here is from genome assembly GCA_910589775.1 of Avena eriantha. Classification (NCBI taxonomy): domain Eukaryota; kingdom Viridiplantae; phylum Streptophyta; class Magnoliopsida; order Poales; family Poaceae; genus Avena; species Avena eriantha. The sequence goes on along the minus strand of OU342746.1, from coordinate 187,970,656 downwards.
ACGCTTGTACTTCTTGGATATTTCTTGGGGTGACACGCGTGGCATCCCCAAGCTTGAGCTTTAGTCCATCCTTCATCTCATTACCATTCCTTCCATACACCTGAAATTTTTCCTTCATACAAAACTTCACACAATGTTTATTAGCAACATTAGTGCACTCAAGATAAAAGGTCTTAAGGTTCAGTTCTAACACCAAATAAACTTCCATTAGAACACTAGCTATTGTATCACTTCCCTCAAAAAGATCAATTCCCCAAAAGAACTCAAGAAGGAACCAACAAGAAGCAAATACAGAAAATGGCAGAAATCTGTCAAAACAGACCAGCAGGTAAAGACGAATTTTTTTGAAGACCTTCTGTTGCTGAAATCAAACAGTGTTGAACTAACAAACGTTAGATAACAATCTGGGGCAGAAGCAAAAAAATTCACGCCTCAAAAAGTCGTTCAGAGATTTTACACGAATGTTTATGGTGAAGTACGGAAATCTGTTTCGGGACAGCAACTTTCCCAATCATTACTTCTCTCTCATTAGAAGTTACTCTTGGCACAAAAAGAAAATAAAAAGGATAAGGAGAGGTTATTACTGAGGTAATAACTTCCAAGACTCATCTAAAACTTTTGGGTTATCTCCCAATAAGTACTTTTTTGTAACGCCTTTAAGTTAGGCATAAGAAGCAAGAAAGAATCAAGTGTTCTCAAATGAAGAAGCATTAAGACAAAATTTTGTTTTCATAGGAGAAGCAAAAGAAATATTATCTCTCTTCTTAGGGAAGTGTTCTATACCTTTCTTGAGTGGGAGTTGATATTTAATGGTGCCTTCTTTCATATCAATAATGGCACCAACAGTTCTAAGAAAAGGTCTTCCCAAAGTAATAGGACAAGAAGCATTGTATTCAACATCCAAAACATAAAAATCAACGGGGACATAGGCATTGTTAACCCTAATAAGAACATCATTAAGACTCCCCATGAGTTTATTTTTAGCATTATCATCAAGTGGAACATTCAAATAACAATCTTCAAGAGGAGGCAAATCAAGCATATCATAAATCCTTCTAGGCATAATAGAAACACTACTATCAAGATCACATAAAGCTTTGAAATCAAAGTCATTCACTTTCATATTAATAATGGGTTCCCAACCATCTTCTTGTTTTATAGGAATAGAAGCTTTATGTTTCATCTTTTCTTCTTTAATCTTTATGAGAGCATCAGTAATGTGTTTTGTAAAGGCCATGTTCATAGCACTAGCATTAGGACTTTTAGCAAGCTTTTGTAGGAACTTAATAACTTCAGAGATATTGCAACCATCAAGATCAAAATCAAATTTATCATCTAAAGTAGTAGAACTATTACTAGCCTCAACGCTAGTGGTGGTAATAGTAGAAACACTAATGTTTCTAGCAATTTCATCTTCTCTTTCCCACTTAGCATGTAATTCAGCTAATAGTCTAACATTTTCATCAATTCTTACTTGTATGGCATTAGTAGCTGCAAAGGGATTATCATTGGTTTCAGGTTTAGCAGCCATTTTATTCAAAGAAGATTGAGCTTCAGCCAAGGATACTATATTTCTTTCAGCATTAGAGAGTTTTTCCTCAATAGTTTTATTGAAAGCAGTTTGTTTACTAATAAAGTCTTTAAGCATAACTTCAAGTTAAGAGGGTGCACTCCTATTATTGTTGTAGGTACTTCCATAAGTATTACCATTGTTGGGAGGATATGGTTGTTAATTGTTGTTACCAAAATTGTTCCTATAAGCATTATTGCCAAAATTATTATTTCTTATGAAGTTCACATCAACTTGCTCTTCTTGAGCAACCAAAGAGGCCAAAGGAACATTATTTGGATCAATATGGGCTTTCCCATTAACATGCATAGACATCATAATATCAATCTTATCACTCAAGGAGGAGGTTTCCTCAACAGAATTTACCTTCCTACCTTGTGGAGCTCTCTCAGTATGCCATTCAGAATAATTAACCATCATATTGTCTAGAAGTTTTGTTGCAGCACCCAAAGTGATGGTCATAAAGGTACCTCCAGCAGCAGAGTCCAATAGGTTCCTTGAAGAATAGTTCGATCCTGCATAAAAAGTTTGGATGATCATCCAAGCAGTCAGCCCATGAGTGGGACAATTCTTAACCAAAGATTTCATTATCTCCCAAGATTGAGCAACGTGCTCATTATCAAGTTGTTTAAACTTCATTATTTCACTTCTCATAGATATAATCTTAGCAGGAGGATAGTATTTTCCAATGAAAGCATCTTTGCACTTAGTCCAAGAATCAATACTATTCCTAGTTAAGGAATTCAACCATTCTTTAGCTTTTCCTCTCAAGGAGAAAGGAAACAATTTCAGCTTAATAATATCTCCATCCATATCCCTATGCTTTTGCATCTCACAAAGTTCAACAAAGTTATTTAGATGGGAAGCATCATCTTCATTAGAAATACCAGAAAATTGTTCTCTCATAACAAGATTGAGTAAAGCAAGTTTTATCTCAAAGAAAGTATCTTCAGGCACAGGTGGAGCAATAGGTGTGCTCATAAAATCATTGCTGTTGGTGCTAGTGAAGTCACACAACTTAGTGTTTTCAAGAGTACTCATTTTTTGTGTTTTCAAATAAGAAAGCAAACTAGTAAAACTAATTTTTTGTGTTTTTGAATAAAGAAAACAAGAAAACAAAGCAAAAAGAAACTAAGCAAAACAAAAATAACAAACTAAAGAGATTGGTTATGAGGGACTCCCCTTGTGAAGATGTCCTTGACTCCCCGGCAACGGCGCCAGAAAAATGCTTGATGGCTCTGAGTATGGCGCCCAGAAAAGTGATGGTGTGTGGTTGATGTAGAGCTCGTTGGGAACCCCAAGAGGAAGGTATGATGAGCACAGCAGCAAGTTTCCCTCAGTTATGAAACCACGGTTTAATCGAACCAGTAGGAGCAAGGAAACACCCCAAAGGTGTTACTAGCTGAGCTTTGGCAGGGACCACTACCGGTACTAGTAGCAACGTGGAGACCTGCACAACACAACCACAGAACTTTATCCCCAACTTGCGATGAGGTTGTCAATCTCACCGTGTTTTGCGGAAAACAAAGGATTAAACATATCGAATGGAAAGAAGTAAAAGTTTGCAGAAAGTAAACACAAAATAGTGAAAGATTGTAGATTGTATGTAAAAGACAAGGACCGGGATCCATAGTTCACTAGAGGTGGCTCTCCTTAAGATAGATAACATGCTGGGTGAACAAATTACAGCGGGGCAATTGACAAACATCGAGAAAGCAATACATGCATATACTAATCATCTTGACTCCTTTGAGACTTGATTGGGCATTACAACATTATACATAGACCGCCATCCAACTGCATCTATGACTAATAATCCACCTTCAGGTTATCATCCGAACCCCCTCTAGTATTAAGTTGCAAGCAACAGATTATTGCTTTACGAACTGTGTGTAAAGTAAACAATATGATTGTTCTGTGAACAAAGGATTGTTGTTTTCTCCCTAGTAGCAACAACACATATAGTACCTTAGAGATTTCTGTCACTTCCCTAGATTACCAGAGGCATGAACCCACTATCGAGCATAAATACTAACTCTTGGAGTTGCTAGCATCTACTTGGCCAAGATAGCTACTAACAACGGAAAGCATGCAAGATCACAAATAACAAAGACATGATAGAATCAATAATCAATCTGAAATAGCATCTCAATATCCATCGGATCCCCGCAAACACAACATGCAGAATTACAAATAGATGATCTTGATCATGAACGGAGCTCACAAGATCTAGACATGAAAGCACAAAGGAGGAGAACCAGCCATCTAGCTACTACATGGATTCGTAGTCCAAGGATGAACTACTCATGCATCACACCGGAGGCTTGCATGGTGATGAAGAAGGCCTCCAGGGTGAATTCCCCTCTCCGGCAGGGTGCCGGGAAGAGCTTCAGATCCCTCCCGATCTAGGGATGGAGATGATGGCGGCTACAGACTCTTTCGTGGATTTTTGATCGGGTACTTAGGGTTTTCGTCCTGTGGGCATCTTATAGGCAGAAGGGGAGACCGAGGGGGTGCCTGGGCTGGCCACACCACCCCCTGGCGTGGGCCAGGCCTGGCCGCGCGGCCAGGTGGTGTGGCCGCCCTCTGGCCCCTCTCTGTCTCGTATTCTGGCACTTGATGACATCCGGAAAATAGGCACTTTGGCTTTTGTCCCGTCCAATTCCAAGAATATTCATTTTCTGACTTTCTTGGAACCAAAAACAGCAGAAAACAGGCAGCTGGCACTGTGGCTCTTGTTAATAGGTTAGTCCAAGAAATCATATGAAAAGTACTCCAAAGTTGGAACAAAACACAAGAAAGTGGATAAAACCAAGCATGGAACATCAAAAATTATATATACATTTGCAATGTATCAAATACATATTGATGTATGTGTTCCATTATGTAAAACATTGTGTGGTCGATTATTCTACTTTGTATACTTCCACTGAAGAATTGAATAGTTATATGAGTATATTTATTTAATGTGAAACATGTTGAAAGGTTTTAACGTGAAGTAGAAATCACCGTAACAAGAAAATAAAGAGATTATGATTAGATCATAAAGTAAGATATTTGAGTTACAAGTTTAGAAAGCATCTGTAAGTTGAGAAATTGTTTCATAAACTTGAGCTTCCCGAAACACCATAGTAGTATGGAATGTTTTGAGAATATAGTCAAATCGAGTTTGACTTGGTAAGATCAAATATAAAACTGCATTATGATTTAAAATATTATGCTATAGTGACTATCACTTTTACACTGAAAAGAGCAACGTCATGATCCATTGAAATGGCAAGGCGTAGACCCTAATTTTTCATTTCTTAATTTTTGATATGCAAGGCATCTGTAAAATGTTTACAAAACCAAAATGAATATGCACGTCTTTGTAGGTTATCTCAAAGCAATCGTTGGAATTCCTCCATAGTAACACTAAAGACAAAAGTGTTTGTCGCTAAAACAACGAGTTATTTGAGGAAGAATTTTCTATATAAAATTAAGTGGGAGGATAATAGAAATTTTAATGAGGTTATTTGAACCTACGTGACATGATCAGAGCAACATAACATTGGAAAGTGTTCTAGAGGCATCCATAATGCTCATGGCTACCATTTCAGTAAAAATTGTAGTTCTAGAAATCTAAGTTCCTATTGAACCATGTGGATCAGGTGATTATCAAATAACAAGATTTGAAGAGAAATTTTTGTTGTTTGATAATGATATACCAACTATATGCAAAAAAGCGATGATGAGCCCTAACTCCATTAAATGGGTAGAGGCCATAAGCATTCTTGATAGTACCCATATACGAAAATCAAGTTATGAACTTAGTAGACCCTCATGAAGGCATGAAGCTTTTAAAAGCGTAAGTGGATCTATAAAGAAACCGACATGGATGTTTACATGTGTGAAATGGTCAACATGTCAGAAAGACATTTACAACAAAGATCAAAGAGTTGACAATGACACTATTTGATCTTTCGCAATGATATTTAGTCTGTACGGATTACTGTAGCAACCGCTACATATTGAGATATGGTAGTTGAATAAACAAATCAACATTGTTCTAATATAATGGTTACCTAGGATGTGTACATGACACTGTCAAAAGGTTTTTTTAAATCGAAGGGTGGTGAAATATATGCAAACTTCAATAGTTGAAGTAAGCATCGAGGAGATAGAATCTTCACTATGATGAATATGTTAAAGAGTTTAATTTCATCAAAAACAATGAAGATGTTTGTGTTTCCAAGAAAGTAAGTGGGAGCGTTAAGACATATCTCCAATGCCTTATGTAAAATACATTTTGTTGATTGGAAGTGATGTATCTTTATTTTAACGCGAATTAAGAAATTCATTACAATTGGATTTTGACGAAAGACTTAGGCAAAACCAGAATGTTAGACATCAAAGTCTATACAGATAAATTGAAATGATAATATAGTTATGCCAAAGTACATAATGAAATATTGAATTTGGTCAATATGCAAAGGACAAGAAGAGTTCTTGCCACATGGAAGCAAGTTCAATTGTATTGATAATTGGTAAGTGAAACCTCATGAATGATTCGATTAATCATGAATGCCATGATATGTGCATATCTAGTTGAGTCCTACGCTCTGAGTGTTAGGAGCATATACCAGAGTGATTCATAAGATGATCATTGTACAATAGTAATGATATTCTTGTGTACTTTGGAAGAACCAAGAATATGCTTTGTATCTAGATATGAAGAAACAATTCATTGTAATGTGTTACATTGAAACAAGTTTTGTCACATATACAAATGAAGTTTATCTCAATTTAGGCTATGTGTTAAGAAAGAAGTTGGCATAGTGAGATGGAAGAAAGTTCCATGATGGATTTGGAATAGTTCCAATGTTGTAACATTGTGACGGATACTACAATGACTATTGAGTATATGACTCCTCTAGCAGCATAGGAGGGCATTTATATCAAGTATTGTGTTACAAAACTAGGTGCAGTTTCAAGTGGGCTATACTATGAAAATCTATTGTACGACAATAGTGTCAACATAGTTTTGGATAAGGATTTGAGGTCTCGCCAGAAGACTAAATTTATACAATGACATCTCATTAGAGAATGAGTGATGTGTAGTAACGCAAGGACATGCACGTACACACAGAGCTAAAAGTGTCAGTTTTGGACATTAGGTTTACCACAAGCAATGTGTGTGGACAACAACGGAATGCCATAGGTGTTAAATGCACAAAGAAATAACTAGATTATTAACTCTAGTGTAAGTGGGAGGTTGTTCGAGATATGCCCTAGAGGCAAATAATAAAGATGTTTTCTTGTCATATCTTAAATGTTCCTAATAAGTTTTATACCATGCTATAATTGTATTAAGCGGAAACATTAGTACATGTGCGGTATGTAAACAAACCAAGTCCCTAGTAACCTTTAGTCAACTAGTTCATTGGTCAACTGATGATCGGGGTTCCTGATCATGGACATTTATGTCAATTGACAATGGGGTCATGTCATTAAGTGAATGATATGATGGAAACACACCCAACTTAAAGTATTTCAATGAGATCCAGTCACAAAGTTCAATATTGCGATAACTAGAGAAACATAGTAACCCAATCCTTTGATCATGAGATCATATCTAATCACTATCAGTGGAGGCTGCCTTGACTGCAGCAACAGTCACACCATAACAAGGCGATCATATAGGTGTATCTTAGGTATTCAAAATCTATAGGTTGAGCTATATGCATCGATATCGAGGTTTTCCCATCCGCGTGATGGATAGATGCTCTAGGCCCACTTTATGAGATTACATCTACAAAGTTCGGAAACATGTGACTAGGTCACGAGAATGTAATATCACAAGAACGAGTAAATGTGTTTGTTGGTAACAAGATCAAACTAGGTATAGATATACCGAATATCAGATCTTAGAAAAACCAGGTATTGTCTAGCAAAGGGAATGAGACTCGACGTTTAAGGTTCAAGCGATCAAGTAAATTCATGGAATGCATGGGCCTATCATGGGCTTCTAGATCTCGTTGTTCGTCATTGATCAGAGAGATGTCTCGGTCAGGTCTTCACATTCCCAAACCGTAGGGTGGCACACTTAAGGGTAGATGATGCGTAGGGCTTGATTTGAGATTGTTGGAGAAAGGAGAGGACATAACCAGAAATGTTCTGTGTGGATCTGAAGGTTGTCTGAAGTGATCCAAAAGGTGTTTCAGAGTGAAGGGAATTAAATAATATGTATTTGATATTAATTAATGGAACTAATATTAAAATTATATTATATTATATTATATATTTTAGGGGCAACCCACCTAAATGGGCCGCTCCCGGAGGAGGGGCCATGTGGGGGCACCGCCCCCTTTGGATAAGGTAGGGGTGGGGATCCTAGGGTTTAGAGTGGGGGACAACCTAGGGCATCACCCCACCTCTCTTGGCCCCCGCCCCTTCCCTAGGGCATACCCCCTTCCTATATAAAGAGGGGCATGGGAGAGGAGGAGCACATAATTCCCTTGAGGCATTTGTCTCTCTCCCTCACATATGGTTCCGTAATATTGGAACGAGCATACGAGGTTTGAGATTCTCCACCATACGCACGCTTTTGTGCTGCTGGTATCTTGGTCCGGATCAATCTTCTTCTACTACTTCACTAGACCGGTGCCTAGGGGATGTATTATACACCGGATGAGTGTAGAACTATGGAGCTGCTACCAGTTATTGTAGCACTCAATCACTTGTAAGCATAAACGACCTCGCGTCACCATACAAATACATCATCAACGTCCATTGGAACATAATGCTTTTCAGTATTCAAAAGTATGAACATCGAATCTCTCATTTACCTTACATTTGTATAGGGTAGATCTTGCCTATATTGTTCTTATTGCTAGGGGAAAAATTGCTTTCTGCTACGAAACCCTACAGGGAGCACTAATCCAAGAGTGTGTCCACTTGCACATGCCACACCAGTGGCAAGGAGATGTCTAGGACGTAATCAGCACTAGCTTGACGCTATAGCAACGCCAGACCACGACGATGCCACCATTGCCAAGCCCTAGGGTTAGAACTGCAGGCGACCACGAGAGAGTGAGGGAGGTGAATCTATAGGGTAGAAAGGTAGAGTGGAGCAAGTGAATGCAATTGAGGGCGAGAGCTATTGGAAATATACCCTAGTGGCAATAATAAGTTATATTATTCTATATTTCATGTTCCTGATTAAGTTTATTTTTCTGTACTATAATTGTACGAGTTCTGAATAATGAATATTTGGAGGAAAACTCTAATACATTTGTGGAATTATAAACACCATTTAGAATCCCTAGTCTCACCTCTAAGACTATTTCATGTATCATTGATAGTCTCGTTTTCCTCACTATTAGGAAAATACAAAGTGTTATAGGGTTGCTGATGATATATGAGATCAGAGTTGTTGACAGAACAATGACGATGGATAGACCCACTTTGATATACCATGAAACTCATCATCAATATTGTTTTCATAGTATTACCATGACTATAATATAATTGTACCGCAAGACACCTATAGACTTGGATATGATATGGACTCGACGAGATCTTTCAAGCATTTTCGTAAATTGATAATATGCCAATGTCTTGTGTGGTGTAGTTGTGATAATTTCCACTCCTGACGATGCAGAGATATACTCTGGGCTTACTCATGTATTATGGTGTTCATCATCGTCAGGCCGAACACCTGATCAGTGTGTTGATTATAGTAAAATCAATAATATGGTATGAGTAAAAGAGTGCATGCCACGAGGATAACGTAATGTTTCACCTTGGGATATGTTAAGTATCAAGAAGCAATGCAACATGTATCGAAGTAAATCAAGGTACCTATGTTGATCATTATCTTGGGATGAGTTCTAGACATGTACACATATATTTGAAACTATAGGATCACAAACTTAAGAGTTTATCTTTTAGAATGTGAGCATGAATCAGAGTAAATAATAGCACATGAAAGTTTCGGTCGATTCTGATATCCACGTCATCCTGACTCTTTCTAGTCATGGGATGGACGTAGGGGAGGACAAGTGGAACCATCACGCTACTGGGGAGGTAGGGCCCGCAATATGGGATTCCCCACTATGGAGAGCTCGCGTGACCTTTCCTGCCTCGAGTCGCTAGACGGTGGGGCGCACGTCATCCCCTGGCCCACGTGTCGGTGATAGCGGGCTACGTCGCTCTAGTTGAGAGCCGTTTGGAAGGAGACAGGTGATACGTCCATTTTGCATCACTATTCTATATCATAATTTACTGTTATTCATTGATATATTTCATATTAAGAGATGATACTTATGTTATTTCATCTGTTTTCCATGGTTGATGACTTTTGGGGCATGGACCGCTGCAGTCAGGATTCTGATGGAAAAGGTGCTGTTTGGAGGCAAAATTCGCGAAGATCAAAAAATCCAAGAATATACATGGAAAATCCTATTTTTTTAGAAGACGGAGATTGCCAGAAGGGGGAGTGGAGATGGGCCACAGGGGCCCACACCACCCCCAGGCGCGGGCCACCCCAGGCCGTGCCACCAGGTGGTGTGGCTGCCCTGGTCCACTCCTGGCTCTCCCCTCTGGCGTATATTATCCTCCCGAAACCCTAAGACTCGGGGAGCGACCATAGAAAGATTCCGCCACCTGTGCGGGGCGGAAAAGACCGAGAGAGAAAGATCTCTCCGGCAGACAGAATTCTGCCAGGGGAATTCCTTCCCGGAGAGGGGAGATCGTCGCCATCAACACCACCATCAAGCTAGACTTCATCGGGATCATCATCATATCCACCAGAACCATCATCACCACTCCATACCGCTGTAACAATTGGATTGAATCTTGCATAGTTCTTAGGGGAAACTTTCTCGGTGTTAATTACTCTTTGTAGTTGATGCTATTGAGTGAACCATTGAATTATCGTTTATGTTCAGATTGTTACACATCATTATTTCATCTCTGATCATGATCCATATGATGTCTTGTGAGTAGTTTGTTTTGTTCTTGAGGACATGGGAGAAGTCATGTTGTTAGTAGTGGAATGGTGTTGAGAAAGATTCAATAGTTTGATATTTAAGTTGTGGTGTCATGTGAACGTCGACTACATGACACTTCACCTATATGGGCCTAGGGGAATGCATTGTGTATTTGGCTACTAATCGTAGGGGTTGTCGGAGTGACAGAAACCTTAACCTCCATGAGGAAACCATTGCACAAGCGATGTTAGGGTCTTAGAGTTTAAAGTTGTGGTTAGGTTTCCACCTTAATTACTTTCTTGTACTTGTGGATGCTTGCAAGGGGTATAATCACAAGTATGTATTAGTCCTAGGAAGGTCGGTACATTAGCACAGGTTCACCCACACAACACTTAGCAAACTAAAGAAGATTAATCAACTATATGAAGCGAAAGCACTTGACAATAGTCTCGTGTGTCCTCGAGAACATTTGGTCATCTTAAGTAATACAACCGGCTTGTCCTTTGCTAAAGAAAGGATTGGGCCACTTTTTGCATTTATTCTTATTGTCTTTTATTTACTCGTACTTTATTTACCTGCATTATCAAAAAAAAAACCTAAATATCTGCTTGCGAAGTATTTACAGAGAGTTCCTGCTCCTAGCCACTCGCCAGCACCTTCTGCTCCTCGTTGGGTTCGACACTCTTATTTATCGAAAATACTGCGATACACCCCCTATACTTGTTGGTCATCAAGACTATTTTCTAACGTCGTTGTCGGGGAGTGAAGCGCTATTGGAGAGTGGAACTGGTAAAGGAAACTTCTACTGTGAGTATTGTTTACTTCTGTTAGTTGCTTTATTTCAATATGGATAATTCGCTAAGTTTCTTATTTCGTAATGCTACTACCACTGCTAAGGTAGTAGATGAACCACCACCTTCTGAGAATGATACTTTTAAAATACCTATAAGAATTATTGATCGTGTTATGGATAACTATTATGTTGGAGATGGAACTGTCCATCCCGGTGATCATTTGCTCTTTATACATAAATTATGCCGGTTGTTTAAGTGTGCAGGTATTACAAAAGATCAAGTCAATAAGAAGTTATTCTCATTATCACTAAAAGGAAGAGCTGAGGAATGGTATAAGTTGCTGAAGAATGGTCAAGCTCTTGAATGGGAGGAAATAGTACCTCTCTTTTATTCAAAGTTTTATCCTCCTAGTGAGATTCATAAAGATCGGAATCAAATATACAACTTTTGGCCTCTTGATGGAGAGAGTATAGCTCAAGCTTGGGGAGATTGAAGTTACTAATGCTCAAATGTCCCATTCATGAGCTCCCCAACAATATTATTATCAATAACTTTTATGCAAGGCTCTCTCTTCATGATAAGGATTTAGTGGATGCCTCTTGTGCTGGATCATTTACACGAATGGAAGAAGAAGCTAAATGGGATCTTCTGGATCGTATTCAAGACAATGTTGCAGCATGGGAGAATGATAAAGGAAGAAAGGCAGGTATAAATTATGATTATGAATGCATTGAATCTTTTATGGGAACTGATGACTTTCAAAATATTAAAAATGCTTATGGTATTGATTCTCAAGCTATTGCAACTTATTTTAAGGCTTTTGCTTCCTATATTGAAGTTCCTAAAAAGAAGTGGAATAAGTATCATGAACCATATAAACATATTGCTAAGTGTGCCTCTGCAAGAAATACTAAAGTTTATACTGCTAATCATGCTTTACCTGAACCTTACATTGAGAAAATACCTTTCCCAGTTAAAGTAAAGGAACATTCTATGATAGCTAGTATGGTTAATGAAAGTACAAATGAAGTTGTTGAACCTGATAAACAAATGGGTGATGAACCTATAATAGCAAATGTGAAGAATTTTGTCACTCAATATGTAGAAGAGGGACACACTATCCTTTGTAAGGATACCTCTAATATTGTTTCACAAAGTAGTGTTATGAGAGCTAGTGTCCCGGTGTTTTCTATTAGGATAAGTGATCATTGACATGATGGTTCTTGTGATAGTTATATTGTTAAGTTTATGCATGATACTACAGGTTATTATTATAGAGGGAAGATTGTTCTTACGCATCTCAATAATATCAAGTTTCCTCGTTTTATGCTGAAAGTTTTTATGTTGCACTTCTTTTGCCTTCCGATGCTAGTAGCCTCTGGTTTCAACAACTTGTTTGTTTACGAAATTCCCCTGCATAGGAAGTGGGTTAGACTTAAACATGTGTATTTTTGCTTCTTAATGCTCCCTTTTACTTCAATTCATATTCTTATGTGAGCATCATTGAAATTATCATGCCCATCTTAATGGCTACAAAGAATGAGCTTTTTGGGAGACAACCAATATAGTTTTGCTTTCAGTTTGTTTTTGTTTCTTTGAGTCTTGGAAGTTATTACTCCGGTAATAACCTCTCCTTATCCTTTTAGTTTGGTTTTTGTGTCAAGATCAACCTCTAATGAGAGAGAAGGAATATTTGGGGAAGTTACTGTCCTGAAATAGATTTTTGTGCTTCACCGTAAAAATTCTTGAGAGATTTCTGTAAAACGGATTGAGATGTAATTTTTTTGTGCTTCTGCCTAAGGTTGTTATTTAACTTTCATTAGTTTTGCACTTTTTGATTTGAGCAACATAAGATTTTTGAAAAAAATTATCTTTACCTGCTGGTCTGTTTTGACAGATTTTCGCCACTCTTGCATTTGCCTCTTAAATCGATTTCCTTTTTGAATTCTTTTTGAGTTTTCAGAAGGAGTTGCTACAGTAGCTTATGTTTTGATGGATTTAATTTGAAATTGAACCTAAAAGGTTTATTACCTCGCTTATACTAATGTTGCTAATGAGAATTGTGTGAAGTTTTGTGTGAAAGAAATTTCCAGGTTAATGGAGAAAATGGTGTAATAAAAAAGTGAAAGGTTTCATGACTCAAGCAGTAAGTGTATGAAGATGAAGATATTGATGTTATTCAAGCGGTAACTATTCTTGAATGTTTAGAAGCACAATGGTGTTCTCGTCGTGTTTTCGTTTTGATCTGTTTCTGCTAGGAACTATTCTTGAAAGTTTAGAAGCACAATGGTGTCCGCCAAGGATAAGGGAAAGGAGCAAGACTTCGAGGAGGAAGAGTGGGGAAAGTATCACAAGAGCTGGAATTCGCAACCCGACATGATCATGAGCCGCATTGAGAAAAACTAGGAGTTGATTTGTACTCTCACCTTCGAGATTAAGGACTTGGGGAAATTAATCAAAAAGCTCATCGAAAGAATACCACCACCACCAAAGGAGTAATCCGTCATCAGGTTTTGGCATCCCCTTGGTTTGATCCAAGCTTGGGGAAGTGTCGCGGTATCACATCACTATCTTCTATCTTTTTACCTTTTTAGTAGAGTCATATCATGAATAGAGAAATTATCATGTAGGATGGTTTGCATTATGGAAATGTCCCCTCTCTCGTTAGATATGTATCCCTTGGTGTGAGTTGCCGTTATGGAATATTAATGAGAAGTTCTATCATTTACTCCTTTGCATGTCTTATATTAGTTTTGAATTCATGGTTATATAATTGATCTTGTTGTTAGTATTGGTATCACTTTGGGATCATCGAGTTAATTTAGTTTGGTTTGGCAAACCTGGCCCGGTCAATTAGCAATACTATTTTTGAGAGTTGAATGAAAAAGAAAAAAGTACCTTAAAGCATTATAATTTCATCATCTTTCTTCCTTGATTTGCTCATAAGCTTAGTATTCTCTAGTTAAGATCTTTTGTGCTTCCAAGGAAGATTGCATGTTTGTTTTTATCACTTGTGTGTTTGTTTGTTTCCTTCAACTCTTATGCTTGCTACCAAGCCTTACTAGCCAAAAACCTGTACTGAGAGGGAATTCTTCGCGTGCATCCAATCCTTAAACCAAACCTATGCCAGTTGTGTCCACCATACCTACCTACTAGCACTATTGCTATTCCAAGTAAATTCATGTTTTTATCTACCTTCTGAATTAAAATTGTTATGTGAAAATAAGTGATTAAAACTCTCACGAACTTGATGGCACACCTTATTTTCTTGCACTTAATAATCTTGAACCATTGTGTCCATCTCTATTGCATATATGCTTGCGCTATATAAGTTGAAGTTAGCTGTCAACACCTGGATTTTTAATCCCAGATGCCTGTTATGCCATACCTCGCAATCCCAGGATTACCATTTTTGCGAGACATAATAGATTGGATATCACAGTACCTCATCCATTACAAACCATACATAAGGTCTTACACAAATAAGGATCGCCTGATCCAGTCTTAATACAACAAGCAGCAGAATAAAATAATAAGCGTAGCGGTGGGGTACATCTTCAGGGGCACAGGCAATGCTGGCGAAGGCAGATAGTCCTAGTTATCATAGCCATCCTACTGGCCATCATCTTGGTAGTCTCCTTCATAGTCTGGCCATGAGAATAGCCAGGCACAAAAGCCATGAGTACTCTTTAAGTACTCTCAAACTACCACTAACTAGTAGTGTAATTCTAAAGTAAAGTGCTAACTCTAAGTTTAACTAAAAGGTTAAAATTGAAACCTAAGCTGAGTTCAGAAGCAAAGAAAGATAAAATAAAGTTCTAGAATCACTTAAGTTGGCAAGCTAGTGTCCTACACACAACCCTGTTGTGGTCAAGTCAAGATTCATCATTCTTTTCATAATTTATTTTGAAAACATCTGACAACGAAACAGTATGGCCACTCCAATTGTCCATAACCGCGGACACGGCTATTCGAATAGTTTGACACTCTGCAGAGGTGGTACACTTTCACCACAAGATTCGATACATCTATCAGGGATAACCCTGAATCATCATACTTAGTATGCAGATAATCAAACATAACCTTTCCTTTACACACCCTAGTATAAGCACATCTCCTATGAGTATGGCCTCCCAACCATGACCATCTGTCATCTTGGGCACTGCATAGGTGGACAACATTGAGAGGTAGCCTCAGCTCAAACCTCTCCCGCGAGAGAACTAATACTAATGCATATAAACTTCTGGCTAAGCCTTACCCAATTCAGGTATTGTGGTTGTACAGTCAATTTGGAATGATATCGCATCCGAATCCAACCATCATTTTTGTAAAAGGGTTAAGGCTCATGCCTCAACATTTTCCTCATCATAAACCATTTTTGTTTCTCAACACATGTCAAAACATCTCAATAGGATGACTCATCATTCTAAGGTTTTCATAATTCATTTTCCACCAAGTGTTCCTATCTAAAGTGACTCAAGTTTTTATCTACTCTAAACTATTAAGTTAAGAGTGTTCACTAAGGTGGAAATATGGGATCAATCTCATGCCATAGAATGACATCTAAAGTTATCTAAATAGGCCAAGTTTTATACTCTTTATGCTACCTTCAAAACAAGTAAAGGACTTTGGGTAAAGTAAAGGAAGTAAAACTTGGAAATAATACTTGGGGTAAGTAACAGTCAAAGTGGTATAACCAAAGCATGCATAATGCATTTTCTTAGATTATTTAGCTTGCAAGGGTTAGCTTGCATTGTTATTGATGGTTAGCCTTGTGTGGTGCAGTGGTTGAAGTTTTCTTCCTCCTCTTGATAGAACTCCTCCTCGAAAGCTTGGTCGGTACTATCGTCTATAAATACATACGGAGTACACAATCACCAAACAATACTTAACTAGTCTAATTAGCACTCTAAGTCACACATTTGATGATCTATTATCATCACAAGCATCACAAGGTTTATTAACTAGCTTCATTCTTTTTATTTAAGAAAAGTAATTTCTACTCATTGAAAAATTAACTAAGATTTAATGTTCACCACTTAAAATATGGGATCATGTGGACACATGTCATCACCACATATTCTAACATGTGGGAATGTAATTTAAAGGTTGGATCACATTTACTTAAGTTTAAGTTTATTATTTAATGATTTAAAGTGACTAGAAATTCCTATATAGCATTATTTTGGTACTAGTCCAAAGTCACTGCATGTAAACATTAATATTATTACATATTCAGATAGGTAGGGTTAAATGTGATTTTTGAGAGTTGGAATCAACTCAAAAGCTGTTTTGGTTGATTTTATAAAAATGTTTGAATGTGCAAAAGCTTCTGTCTTGTTATTTTTACTAGGAGAGATGTCTAACTCTCATTGAATTAAATCCAACGGGCTTGGGTAGATCTTTTCAGTATCTTTCTAACAAAATTGGAATCACTCCATTTGGATTTGTAAATATCTCTGAATGGAGTTTTAAACTAAGGGACAGAACTAAGTTCAAACCTAAATAGAAAAATCTAAGTTTGAATTAAATGGGTCACGCGGGAAGGAAAATGGGCCGGCCCAGTGGCGTTCCGCGGCACAGAGAACAGCTGACGGGGGGTCCACTGGTCAGTGGCTCTTTACACGCGAAGCGGTACGGGGCGATGTGGGTCGTTGGATTAAAAGGGAGATCTACGGCTGAGGGGTGTCGTCTCCGGCGAACAGTTCGTCGGCGGGAACTAACCCTAGAGGCTCGGTGGGGGGTGCTCAAGGGGCATACCAGGGCTCCAGCAACGACGAAGAGGCGGGCAAACGAACTGGTGGACAACGGCGTACTCAGAGGTGGTCCCGGCAGCTCCTGGGGTGGACGGAATCGATGGCGCCTTCTCCTCCTCTACAGCGGGCTCCTCCGGCCAAATTCCGGCGACTACGAGCTCGAGCGGCTCCAGGGAGAAGTGGGGAATGATCAGTGGTGAGAGGGGAGGTGAGTGGTGTGCAGAATAAGGCTAGGGGGTGGCCTCCTTATATAGGCTCGACGACGGGACAGCGCAGTGTGGCCAGGCGACGGTGGCGACATGGCTACGGGCTGCTAGCGGCATGGCTGCGAGTGGCGATCGATGCGCGGTCTCCTGGCGGTGCTCTACGGCGTAATGGCGCTGCTAGGAGCGGTGGCAAACGGTCGGGCGGTGCTCGTACTCTGAGCGGCAGAGGCGGCGTTCGACACGGCGTGCGGTGGCTGTGGGTCAAACGGCGACGAACGGGCATGTCCGAGCGGTTCCTAGGGTCATGGCGAAGCGGTGAGCGCGGGCTGCGGTCGAGGCGCGGCGTGTGCACACTTGTCGGGCGCGGCGCTCTGGCGCGTGCTCGGCATGGCGTAGATGCTCTGGGAGGGGACAGAGGGCGGTGGTGCGGTTTGGTCTAGCTCCTAGACATGGCGAGAGAGAGAGGGGCGGTCAGCTGCGAGCTATCCATGCTCGACCGGTGAGCATGGTGCTCAGGTGGCGTGGCACTACTGCTAGGGACTAGGGGATGGGGTGATTATGGCTTGGTTAGATCAAATAGAGACAGAGGGAGTAATTTGAGGTCAAATGGGTGGCAAAACTCTTAGAAACAGTGAGCTAAAACTAGAGTGTGAATCCTGCCTGCCAAGTGTTTGTGAAAATGGCCAAAAGAACTCAAGTTTGGAATTTTTGGATGATTTTTGGTGGGTTTGCTAGACACATGCTTAAGCCTCTGTGGTTGCTTGGGTTTTGAAAATGGAGCTCATTTGAGTGGTTTTTGAATAAGTGGGATCTTGATACCTACACTAGATTCAATTTTCAAATGCCATTTAAATTTAGTGTTTGAAAGTTTTTGGTAGATCACAAAGTGGGCCTTGGTACACTACTATATGTACTAGCAAGGGGTGCAAATATCCATATTTATTTCTGTTAAGACATGAGTCCTAGGAATATCCAAAGTAGGCATGGGGATTAAAATGACACAAATGACCATTTCTTTCTTTTATTCATTTTGATTTGTTTTTCTTTGGGATTTGTTTGGGGGTGATCTAGATGATGTTTATTTCACCTAAGAATCATTTTACAAGCAATGGATCACTTAAACAACGCAATTCAAAACAACTCCTATTTAAATGCACACACATATGAATGCTTTAATAATTTTAATTGGAAAAGTTTTTGTTAACCCTAATTTTGATGATTTGGATCTTAATAACCTTGGATTAAAGTTTTGGGATGTTACATTAGCAGAAAAATGTATCATGGGGAACGGTTTCAACATTGCACTTATATTCCGTTGATATCATGATTCTTTTGCTTAGGGATCCCGGCGGTGTGAAATAAAAGGGGAACTTGTAAGATCATGGAGTTTATATGTGTGTTAGATACTGGGCCGCTAGCCTAAGTGGTGGCTCTGAGTATGGCGCCCAAAAAAATGCTGGACCAATGATGATGTATAGCTCGTTGGGAACCCCAAGAGGAAGGTATGATGAGCACAGTAGCAAGTTTCCCTCAGTTATGAAACCAAGGTTTAATCGAACTAGTAGGAGCAAGGAAACACCCCAAAGGTGTTACTAGCTGAGCTTTGGCAGGGCGCACTGCCGGTGCTAGTAGCAACGTGGAGACCTGCACAACACAACCACAAAACTTTGTCCCCAACTTGCGATGAGGTTGTCAATCTCACCGTGTTTTGCGGTAAACAAAGGATTAAACGTATCGAATGGAAAGAAGTAAAAGTTTGCAGAAAGTAAACACAAAGAAGTAAACAGTTGTAGATTGTATGTAAAGAAAAGGACGGGGATCCATAGTTCACTAGAGGTGGCTCTCCTTAAGATAGATAACATGATGGGTGAACAAATTACAGCGGGGCAATTGACAAACATCGAGAAATCAATACATGCATATACTAATCATCTTGACTCCTTTGAGACTTGATTGGGCATTACAACATTATACATAGACCGCCATCCAACTGCATCTATGACTAATAATCCACCTTCAGGTTATCATCCTAACCCCCTCCAGTATTAAGTTGCAAGCAACAGATTATTGCTTTACGAACTGCGTGTAAAGTAAACAATACGATTGTTCTATGAACAAAGGATTGTTGTTTTCTCCCTAGTAGCAATAGCACATCTAGTACCTTAGAGATTTCTGTCACTTCCCCAGATTACTAGAGGCATGAACCCACTATCGAGCATAAATACTAACTCTTGGAGTTGCTAGCATCTACTTGGCCAAGATAGCTACTAACAACGGAAAGCATGCAAGATCACAAATAACAAAGACATGATAGAATCAATAATCAATTTGAAATAGCATCTCAATATCCATCGGATCCCCGCAAACACAACATGCAGAATTACAAATAGATGATCTTGATCATGAACGGAGCTCACAAGATCTAAACATGAAAGCACAAAGGAGGAGAACCAGCCATCTAGCTACTACATGGATCCATAGTCCAAGGATGAACTACTCACGCATCACACCGGAGGCTTGCATGGTGATGAAGAAGGCCTCTAGGGTGAATTCCCCTCTCCGGCAGGGTGCCGGGAAGAGCTTCAGATCCCTCCCGATCTAGGGATGGAGATGAAGGCGGCTACAGACTCTTTCGTGGATTTTTGATTGGGCACTTAGGGTTTACGTCCCGAGGGCATCTTATAGTCGGAAGGGGAGGCCGAGGGGGTGCCAGGAGCGGCCACACCACCCCCTGGCGCGGGCCATGCCTGGCCGCGCGGCCAGGTGGTGTGGTGGCCCCCTGGCCCCTCTCCTTCTCGTATTCTGGCACTTGATGTCATCCGGAAAAATAGGCACTTTGGCTTTTGTCCCGTCCAATTCCGAGAATATTCATTTTCTGACTTTCCTAGAACCAAAAACAGCAGAAAAGAGGCAGCTGGCACTGTGGCTCTTGTTAATAGGTTAGTCCAAGAAATCATATGAAAAGTACTCCAAAGTTGGAATAAAACACAAGAAAGTGGATAAAACCAAGCATAGAACATCAAAAATTATAGACACATTTGCAATGTATCAACATCCCCAAGCTTAACTCCTTCTCATCCTCGAGTAGGTAAGTGATAAAAAGAAAAAAAAAATTTGTGGTGACATGCACCCTCAAAGACTTGATCAAAGTATTTGTAAAACATTCAAAGCTGGGATCATAGTACTTCAATCATAGCATGAAAGACAAAGTTCTAGCAATAAGACAAAGAAACTATGATGCAACATGAAAAGGCACAAACAAAAGATTCATGAATAACAATGCTTTGCAAGACGTTTGTTTGTTTCACATAAAGAAAACATAGCATAATAGTATTCAGCTTGTCCCTCAATAGAGTAGCAAATATAAATGCATAGGACACCTTCAAAGTTCATAAGAGTGACTAGATACAATAGTTTAAAACAAGCAATATCAAAGTATGCATCAATCAACTAGTCTTGGGACAATGCACATAGAACTAAGAATGGCCACTATGCTCTCAAAGTAAGTGCATAAAGATAGAAGGTGGAGACTCAATGTAATGGTGGAAGAAAAGCCGTTGTAAAAGGAAGTAGGGATTCAAGTCTCATAAAGAGCTTCCAAAAATTATGGTACTTGTAGTTTTCATCTCTCATTGCCCCTATCATAAGCATCTTGAAGTGGTTAAGGTTAAAGTGACACAACTAAGAGGATATGCTTGACAAGTTACAAACCAAAATCTCATGCCCCTTACTTACGAAGACCGATCATCATGCTACTCAACTTCAGTCACGAATAAGCTCTTATCATTGTAAGTACATGTGTATCATTAAGAACCGCCAACGGGGTACCCCTTGCACATGATATGGGAGCTTTCCATAATCAAAATGACAAGGCAAGCAGACAGTGAGCATCTCAGTGATCTTTTTATTTGCTATTTGCATAGGTTTTTATTGAGGATGCTTCATAGAGTGCTCATTGTGGTGATGCTGCAAGTTTCCACCATGATTAGGCATGGCTTAGGCTAGCGGCCCAGGCATTTCTCTAACACACATACAAACTCCATGATCTTACAAGTTCCACTTTTATTTCACACCGCCGGGATCCATAAGCAAAAGAACATGATATCAACGGGGTACAAAGTACAAGTGCAATGTTGAAAGCGTTCCCCATGGTACATGGTTCTGCTAATTTCAACTTATAAAGCGCAAGCATATACGCAACAAAGAAGGACCCGGTGGTTAAATTTATTAAGGGAAAGAAAAGTAAAGTGTGCCATCAAGTTTGTGAGAGCTTTAATCACTAGTTTTCTCATAACAAGTTTAATTTGGAAGATAAACAAAAGCATGAATATAGTTGGAATAGCATAAGCTAGTAGGTAGGTATGGTGGACTCTTTGGAATAACTTGGTTTAGGGAGTTGGATGCATGAGTGGAACTCATACTTTGTTGTGGAGGCTAGCAAAAGACTGGGAGCGACAAACTAAGAGAGCAATAATGGCCATAATCATGCAGAGCGACAAAACATCATTGATCAAAGCATAAAGTGATACTAGAAGTTGAAAACTAAAGGATCATAAAGGCTATGGTGACTTGAGATAGTCATAACATGGTGTGAGC
This sequence comes from Avena eriantha, assembly GCA_910589775.1. Classification (NCBI taxonomy): domain Eukaryota; kingdom Viridiplantae; phylum Streptophyta; class Magnoliopsida; order Poales; family Poaceae; genus Avena; species Avena eriantha. Next base: position 187,948,762 of record OU342746.1, on the reverse strand, counting down.
ATGTGCCAAGTCAACCCAAATAAAGCATCAAAGGAGAGTACCACTATATTATGCTTTAATATGCTAAAACAACGCATGATTCATCCAAGGAACATTAAGCAATCTCAATTGTTTATAACAAGTCATGCTACGGCAAAGAATACTTAGCATAAAGCCAAAACAGTATCAAGCATGGCATGACAAAGCATAGGCCACAGTTAAAAACGAGCTCTTTTTACCACATAAGCATGAACTTTCCTACTCTTTTCCAAACCAAACCAAACTATTTGCAAACCAATGTATGAAAGAGGGGGTCCAACCAATTTATTCAGAAAACTAAGAAAACAAAAGCAAACGAAAACCAAAATGAAAACGAAAAAGAAGACGCTCCAAGAACAACACAACTATGCATGAAACAATAAAAATGAAGCGTTTGGAAGAAACCTGGGATTTTTATTGATGAAGAAGGGGATGCCTTGGGCATCCCCAAGCTTTGACGCTTGTACTTCTTGGATATTTCTTGGGGTGATACGCGTGGCATCCCCAAGCTTGAGATTTAGTCCATCCTTCATCTCATTACTCATTCCTTCCATACACCTGAAATTTTTCCTTCATACAATCACACAATCTTTATTAGCAACATTAGTGCACTCAAGATAAATAAGTCTTAAGGTTCAGTTCTAACACCAAATAAACTTCCATTATAACACTAGATACTGTAGCACTTCCCTCAAAAATCTCAATTCCCCAAAAGAACTCCAGAAGGAACCAACAAGAAGCAAATGCAGAAAATGGTAGAAATCTGTCAAAACAGACCAGCAGGTAAAGACGAATTTTTTCGAAAGCCTTCTGTTGCTCAAATCAAAAAGTGTTGAACTAACGAAAGTTAGATAACAACCTGGGGAAGAAGCACGCCTCAAAAAGATATTCAGATATTGTACACGAATTTTTACAGTGAAGCACCGAAATCTGTTTCGGGACAGCAACTTTCCCAATCATTACTTCTCTCTCATTAGAGGTTCCTCTTGGCACAAAAAGCAAATAAAAAGGATAAGGAGAGGTTATTACAGAGGTAATAACTTCCAAGACTCATCTAAAACTTTTGGGTTATCTCCCAATAAGTACTTTTCTTTAACGCCTTTAAGTTAGGCATAAGAAGCAAGAAAAAGAATCAAGTGTTCTCAAATGAAGAAGCATTAAGATCAATACCAGAAATATTTTCAACAAGGCAAGGTATATCATCCAAATAAGTTCTAGAGGATCCTCTCTCAATACTCTTAGGTTCACAATTCTCATCAAAAGGGTTTGCAGGAACAATCCAATCAAGATTCTTTTCTATGGCATCATGTATTGCTACTAGTTTGAAGGGTATTGGTATCTTAGGTTCCTCCCCATTAGGTTCAATTGTGTTCATATTTTATCGTGTACCAACAACATCTACACATGAGGCTAGCATATTGAAACGTTCAAAGACTTTCCTAGCTTCCTTGGCAACATCATAGAACTCCTTAAACAAAGTTTCTAGAATAAAATCCCTCTTTTCACGGTCCTCAATTTCTTTAAGCTTAAGAAACATTATTTGCATTAAGGGGTTGAGGTTAACAAACCTAGCTTCTAACATGTGAATTAAAGAAGCTGCAGTCTTCTCATAGTTTGGAGCAAGTACTGCAAGGGATATATCCTCGGTATCCTCATGTTTGCTAACATGATTAAAGAAATTCTTCAATATTATCTTTCCCAATTATAGAACCACTTCCAATTGAAAGGTCTTTCAGGGTGAAAGTAGGGATCAACATGGTGAGCTAAGGAAGAGGTGATAACTAAAGGAGACTTAATTTTTGTGTGTTTTTTATAAAGAAAGCAAACTAGTAAAACAAAAATTTTGTGTTTTTGAATAAAGAAAACAAGCAAACAAGGCAAAAAGAAAACTAAGCAAAACAAAAACAACAAAGTAAAGAGATTGGTTATGAGGGACTCCCCTTGTGATGATGTCCTTGACTCCCCGGCAACGGCGCCAGAAAAATGCTTGATGGCTCTGAGTATGGCGCCTAGAAAAATGCTGGAGCAATGATGATGTAGAGCTCGTTGGGAACCCCAAGAGGAAGGTATGATGAGCACAGCAGCAAGTTTCCCTCAGTTATGAAACCAAGGTTTAATCGAACCAGTAGGAGCAAGGAAACACCCCAAAGGTGTTACTAGCTGAGCTTTGGCAGGGCGCACTATCGGTGCAAGTAGCAACATGGAGACCTGCACAACACAACCACAGAACTTTGTCCCCAACTTGCGATGAGGTTGTCAATATCACCGTGTTTTGCGGTAAACAAAGGATTAAACGTATCGAATGGAAAGAAGTAAAAGTTTGCAGAAAGTAAACACAAAGAAGTAAACAGTTGTAGATTGTATGTAAAGAAAAGGACGGGGATCCATAGTTCACTAGAGGTGGCTCTCCTTAAGATAGATAACATGATGGGTGAACAAATTACAGCGGGGCAATTGACAAACATCGAGAAATCAATACATGCATATACTAATCATCTTGACTCCTTTGAGACTTGATTGGGCATTACAACATTATACATAGACCGCCATCCAACTGCATCTATGACTAATAATCCACCTTCAGGTTATCATCCAAACCCCCTCCAGTATTAAGTTGCAAGCAACAGATTATTGCTTTACGAAATGCGTGTAAAGTAAACAATATGATTTTCTATGAACAAAGGATTGTTGTTTTCTCCCTAGTAGCAACAGCACATCTAGTACCTTAGAGATTTCTGTCACTTCCCCAGATTACTAGAGGCATGAACCCACTATCGAGCATAAATACTAACTCTTGGAGTTGCTAGCATCTACTTGGCCAAGATAGCTACTAACAATGGAAAGCATGCAAGATCACAAATAACAAAGACATGATAGAATCAATAATAAATCTGAAATAGCATCTCAATATCCATCGGATCCCCGCAAACACAACATGCAGAATTACAAATAGATGACCTTGATCATGAACGGAGCTCACAAGATCTAAACATGCAAGCACAAAGGAGGAGAACCAGCCATCTAGCTACTACATGGATCCGTAGTCCAAGGATGAACTACTCACGCATCACACCGGAGGCTTGCATGGTGATGAAGAAGGCCTCCAGGGTGAATTCCCCTCTCCGGCAGGGTGCCGGGAAGAGCTTAAGATCCCTCCTGATCTAGGGATGGAGATGACGGCGGCTACAGACTCTTTCGTGGATTTTTGATTGGGCACTTAGGGTTTACGTCCCGAGGGCATCTTATAGTCGGAAGGGGAGGCCGAGGGGGTGCCAGGAGCGGCCACACCACCCCCTGGCGCAGGTCAGGCCTGGCCGTGCGGCCAGGTGGTGTGGTGGCCCCATGGCCCCTCTCCATCTCGTATTCTGGCACTTGATGTCATCCGAAAAAATAGGCACTTTGGCTTTTGTCCCATCCAATTCCGAGAATATTCATTTTCTGACTTTCCTGGAACCAAAAACAGCAGAAAACAGGCAGCTGGCACTGTGGCTCTTGTTAATAGGTTAGTCCAAGAAATCATATGAAAAGTACTCCAAAGTTGGAACAAAACACAAGAAAGTGGATAAAACCAAGCATGGAACATCAAAAATTATAGATACATTTGCAATGTATCACTAAGCAATGCTTTTTCATGGTGGTAACTTGCAGCATAACCATAATGAGCACTCTATGAAGCATCCTCAATAAAAACCTATGCAAATAGCAAATAAAAAGATCGCTGAGATGCTCATTGCTAGCTTGCCTTATCATTTTGATTATGGGATAGCTCATGTATCATGTGCAAGGGGTACCCCATTGGCGGTTCTCTATGATACATATGTATTTACAATGACAAGAGCTTACTTGTGACTAAAGTTGAGTAGCATGAGGTTCGGTACTCGTAAGTAAGGGGCATGAGATTTCAACTTATAACTTGTCAAGCATATCCTCTTAGATGTGTCACTTTAACCTTAATCACCTAAAGATGCCTGTGATAGGGGCAATGAGAGCTGAAAGCTAATAAGTATCATAATTTTTGGAAGCTCTTTATGAAACTTGAAATCCCTGCTTCCCTCTGCGAAGGGCCTATCTTTTACTTTTTAGTTGAGTCAGTAAACCTATTCTCTTCTACCTCAGCAAGTATTTTGAGTTGTTATGTTTTATTCATTCATATGATGATTTATTCAATCGTGTTTCTTATGTTCCTTGTTTTGCACACTTCTCTTATCTTGGTAATTACTACTTTGAAAGCTATCATTGAAAACCAGTTATTTGTGAACTCCTGCAAACTGTCAACTATTCTTCGACCAAGAGCTAAGTTTGCCATTACCAATTATGATTTACTTTATGCATATTTATTGTGTTTCATTTACTTATTGCAAGTTAAGTTATATAATAATGAGTTGTCTTCTATTATGATTTGTGTATTGATGAATGTGATGCTTCTTGCCCGTATTCTTTTATCAACTCTTCACTCCATAAACCTGAGGTCATGTTTATTGAGCTCAGTTTTTGCTTGGGGACAAGCGAAGTCTAAGCTTGGGGGGAGTTCATACGTCCATTTTGCTTCACTATTCTATATCATGATTTACTGTTATTCATTGATATATTTCATATTAAGAGATGATACTTATGTTATTTCATCTATTTTTGCATGGTTGGTGACTTTTGGAGCATAGACCGATGTAGTCAGGATTCTGATGGAAAAGGTGATGTTTGGAGGCAAAATTCGCAAAGATCAGAAAATCCAGGAAAATACATGGAAAATCCTATTTTTCCAGAAGACGAAGATTGTCAGAAGGGGGAGTGGAGATGGGCCACAGGGGGCCCACACCACCCCCAGGCGCGGGCCACCCCAGGCCGTGCAACCAGGTGGTGTGGCTGTCCTGGTCCACTCCTGGCTCTCCCCTCTGGCGTATATTATCCTTTCGAAACCCTAAGACTCGGGGAGCGACCATAGAAAGATTCCGCCGCCTCTGTGGGGCGGAAAACACCGAGAGAGAAAGATCTCTCCGGTAGACAGAATTCTGCCGGGGGAATTCCTTCCCGGAGAGGGGAGATCATCGCCATCAACACCACCATCAAGATGGACTTCATCAGGATCATCATCATCACCATCATCTCCACCAGCACCATCATCACCACTCCATACTGCTATAACAATTGGGTTGAATCTTGCATAGTTCTTAGGGGAAACTTTCCCGGTGTTAATTACTCTTTGTAGTTGATGCTATTGGGTGAACCATTGAATTATTGTTTATGTTCAGATTGTTACACAACATTATTTCATCTCTGATCATGATCCATATGATGTCTTGTGAGTAGTTCGTTTTGTTCTTGAGGACATGGGAGAAGTCATGTTATTAGTAGTGGAATTGTGTTGGGGAAGATTCAATAGTTTGATATTTAAGTTGTGGTGTACTTCTTCTAGTGGTGTCATGTGAATGTCGACTACATGACACTTCACCTATATGGGCCTAGGGGAATGCATTGTGTATTTGGCTACTAATCATAGGGATTGCCGGAGTGACAGAAACCTGAACACCCGTTAGGAAACCATTGCACAAGGGATGTCAGGGTCTTAGAGTTTAAAGTTGTGGTTAGGTTTCCACCTTAATTACTTTCTTGTACTTGTGGATGCTTGCAAGGGGTATAATCACAAGTATGTATTAGTCCTAGGAAGGTCGGTACATTAGCACAGGTTCACCCACACAACACTTAGCAAAATAAAGAAGATTAATCAACTATATGAAGCGAAAGCACTTGACGATATTCCCGTGTGTCCTCGAGAACGTTTGGTCATCTTAAGTAATACAACCGGTTTGTCCTTTGCTAAAGAAAGGATTGGGCCACTTGCTGCATTTATTCTTATTGTCTTTTATTTACTCGTACTTTATTTACCTGCATTATCAAAAAACCCTAAAAATCCGTTTGCTAAGTATTTACAGAGAATTCCTACTCCTAGCCACTCGTCAGCACCTTCTGTTCCTCGTTGAGTTCGACACTCTTACCTATCGAAAATACTGCGATACACCTCCTATACTTGTGGGTCATCAACAGGATTCCGCACCCGTTGGTTAGTGGGGCCCGTCAACGACCGATGTTGCAGTGATGCATGTAAAATGCATACATGAAGTTAGTAGTTTATTGATACATACTCTCATATATTTGCACTAGATCAGGAGTAAATAAAAATGCTAGATTGTTTTGGCTCAAACTGCTATCCACGTTATCCCGATTCTTTTTACACATGAGATGGAGGCCGAGAAGGACACGTGGCAACGTCGCAACGGATCCCTTCTATCTCGTGAGGCGGGTCCCGCTGTGGATCAGAAAAAAAGATTCCATACCGTGGATGGGTGTACCGCGCGCTGGTGTGCCCTGCGCTGCTGGACGGTGGGCCGCACACACGACATGGGCCCGCCGTCAACATCCAGGGGCTGGAACGCGCATGGTGAGAGGAATGTTTTGTGTGACACGCCTCCGCACCCATGGGTGTCGGGGCCCGCATTGAGCCGACGTGGTTTCGTGAGCATGTGCAGCCCGTGGACTCTCGCGGACATGGGCCTCGATCGGATCCTATGTGGTAGCATGGACCGTGTCGACCGTGTACTCTCGTAGACGCAGGGTCCATTCGGTTTCGACATGGTGTTGTGGCCTTTCTTTGAACGTGTGTTTCCACGGACATGGGTCCCGCCTACAGTCTACGTGGCGCCGTAAGACCAGTTCGGTCGCGACTTCTCATAGACAAACTATCCATCCAGAGCCAACGTGGCAACGTAAACCTGTATCACACGTCAGCGTAGACCGCACGCGACATGGTTGATCGTGGGTGTAAAACGCAGTTGCCAGCATAGACTATAGACATACGCGAGGTCTTGTAGCGAGGCCTCGCAGGAGAGGCCGACGCAAGAATAAGCTGGCAGCAGGATACCTCACCTGGCACAAAAGATGGCATCATAGACGGTACGTGCATGCGGGTTCTAACGGCGAGTCCCTCACACGGGAGGTAGCAGCGTAGACACTAGGTGGATTCTCGTGGCGAGGCTATGACACAGGAGCTGGCATTGTAGATACTAGGTGTGTGTAGGTTCTCGTGGTGTAGACACAGTATAAAATGCGTGTCGCGGGTGGCTGTCAGATGTAGCCCTTCTCTTCTGTCACCTCTACCTCTTCTAGCTCGCTCTCGTCTTCGGCTGCATGCATCGGTCCAGTGAACACACCCGGTGCTAGCAATGCGACTGCCCACGGTGGCGTGCTTGATAGAGGAGAGAGCGTGCTAAACATCGTAACACACGATGAGCACCTGGCCTGCCGCACTTTAGTGTGGTCGTAGTAGCCTAGGGACCGCTCTAGCGGTTTCCGTACAATTTAGCTTCATGTCGATGCTAGCCGAGCTTTTGATCAGGGCGTGTTTTGTGGTGCTGCAATCGTGGACGGCCTCGCAGGCGGTGGTGGTACGAGCGATCACAGACGACACGGTGAATGCTAGGTAAGTATCAGCTTCCATTTTGTTTTCCTTCCTTTGCATTTTAGTCTTGTTTCTGTTGTTTTTTCTTTTGCTACTATGCTTTTTCTTGCTTCTCCCTATTTGATTTCGCGATTTTTTGCCTTTTTTGGGTTTCCCCTTTTTCCTTCTTCTGTCTTGACTCTGTTACGTCATTTGCCTCTTGCACGTTTAAGAGATAAACCATTTAATGCAAGAATGTTTGACTGCAACTATGTTGGATGCAAACGCGTTGCATGAAAAAATCATAAGCGGATCATGCTGAGCACAGATACGAGTGCATACATGTAGATTTCACGTGGAAAAGGTATTAATCAACGTACTTCCTCCCACGCACTGTTATGCCTATTAACTTGTTTGCTCTGCAACTTTATGTCTACTTCTATACCCATCCTAATCCCGCTACTCCTACAGACGGCTTCTTGAAAAAACCCTCTTTCACAACCGTATCTCTCAGCAATGTATTCCCGTGGTGGTTTTGATAGTGACACATCTAGCGCAGATCATGCCGGGACCGCCGCCTACATCCCGAATAATGCCTACAGCGTTGAGGACGCCAAGGCTAGTGCTCTTGACCACATCAAAAGTGAGAGCCATAAGAAGGTGTAGCCCAGTTCTTCCAACAATGCCAATGTGGCGCCGACCACTCCACTGAGCATGCCAACACTGCCGACTCTAGCAAGAGTAGCGAGTCCCTATGGAGGAGGCTACAGGAGGAGGAAGAGGAGGAAGCAGAGGAGGAGGAGCATGAGAAGCACATGGTAGCACGTAGGGAAGAGTGGATGGCAGCGTGGGAGGTGGCCGAGATGAGGGAGTTCTAGAATAACGAGTTGATGGATTATACCGAAGATGAAGAGGACTACGATGAGGACTACGACGAGGAGGAGTGCGAGGAGAAGGAAGGCGTCGATGATGAGGGAGAGGACTACATGGAGTACGACTCACAGAATGAGTACTAGGAGGCGGAGATTGAGGAGGAGTAAGATGATGAAGACGAGGAGTCGGTGTCGAGCAGTTGGCTCGGTCAATCCTTTTTCGGCGACGATGACCACCATGGCGGTGATTCCGTGTCCAGCAGGATCCATTGTCACGACGATGGTGAGACCGGGCCCTCCGAGAGGCGGAAGAAGTAGTCCTTTTTATCTTTTAGATTACGTTTTTCTTCCCTGCATCTTATGCTAGGTCGCTTTACATCCATCGTGCTGCCTAAAACTTTGGAGTAAGAGGTCGGACTTAATGAGTTATTTTGTGTCTTCGTGTGTGGTTCGCGTTTGTTTTAATACTGTGTTGTCATTTCAAGCATCATTTTTGGACGGTTTTGAGAAATATGAGGCAAGGAGATGACCTGTTGTCAAAGAAGTTTTAATGTTTCTTACTTCTCCACACTGCAACTATCGCAGAGAGTAGTACAATCGCTAGCTGGACGACACGATGCTCCAGAGCATGCTACATACACTTTTAGTACGCGTGTTTTGCTCCATTTTGATAGCATTCTAGAAAAAGTATAGCATGTACATGTAAGGACTAAGGACCGACGCACTTTCGCCATGTGGTCACACGATTTACATAACCATACATGACATGCGATGAAAAAACAAGGAATACAATCAAGACATATTGATGTGTAATAGTTTTCAATATTTTCTATTTCTGTACATGTCAACTGCCATGGAATGCATCACCTGTAACCTCATCTCTTTGATGCCTTCTTCGTTTCTCACGACCGTGACCTAAGCTTCTGTCACGATGGCACGGTTGATTGGCTTGGCGAGATAATACTGCAGTGTTGGGATGGCTATAAGTACAAACGCGTCTAATCACACATATACTACGATGCGTTATGGGTTGCTCTATGTTCGTGTGTTGCCCATGCTACAACTTGGCCTCATGGACTGATGACATTTACCCTCTACCTATACACGAATTTGTCGATAATCCATACGCCTAACAATAACGGCTCATGGAATTTAACACTCAATGACATACAACGGTTCACCTCACAGCCGTTCCCTAGGGGTGCAGAGAGAAGTCTAGTATAATGTTATATCCATGTTTTATACTGGTTTTTAGAGATTTACCAATGATCCCCTTTATTTTGGTTATAACTCTGCAGGACAGGAAAACCATGTTTTGTATATTTTTATCTTCTAAGGACCTAAATGAAGTCAAACGGAGCTAAGAATGTAGGAAAGTCAATATATCGCGAAGAGGGTGATCTGGGGTGCTTGGACCTCACGAGAGGGGCTCAGAGGCCCAAAATAGCCCAGGAGGTTCGGCTTGCCCTGGTGCACGCGCCACCTGACCTAGGTCCTTGGTCGTCCGATTCGGTTCAATCTTTCGCCCACCGACTTGGTTTGACATAAAAGTCCTATATAAAGGGTCCCCCGAGGCATCCTCGAGGAGAGCACCGAAGAAACACCGAAACACAAAAACAGAGAGAGAAATAGCAAAGATTGGAGGAGGAAACTCCGCCTGAGACGCCACCTGAGGGTCTCTACTGAAGGAAATATATCCGAGAGGTAATAATAAAATGTTATTATCTTATTCCAAGTTTATGATTGATGTTTATTTCTCATGCTAGAATCTATTATATACTAAAAGTACATGACGGGTTAACCAGAAAATAGAGAAATAGACTAGAAAATCCTATAATAAACAGAAAGATCTAGCCATTGAACTTAGTCATTAGTAGATCTCAGCCGGTAATTTTTACCGAACGACTCCCACACCCACCTTCCCTTCCGCACCTACATTGAATTGAAGCGAGCCGAACGACAAAAGAAAAAACAGACAAACCAACCCTAACGAACTATGCGCTGGAAGAAGGAACATACCGCCACCATGGCCTTGTGCCGATCGAGGGGCGGCAAGGAGAAAACGACATCGCTCGGAGGCAGAAGCCCCAGGCCATAGTCAACGGCAAGTAAGCTGCGGCGACAAACAATTTAGTTCTCCACTAAGGTAAAGCTGCTCCCTACATGTAACTAAATTATTTTTTGTTCTTTTAGATTACACGTCCATATGTATAACCTGACATGAGGAATAGCAGCTAGCTGATCGATTCTATGTCGCACTTCCCAAGAAGCATCTAAGTATTCGTTCAACTATCCTAATCCATAGATGTGCCGATAGATGTGTTGTGCTCAAGCGTAGGTTTTTTCTTAAGAAAGAGAAGTCGATCTAAGTGTTACTGTAGCATTTTCTTTAGGGGATGTAAGATGTATTTAAGTGTTAGCTATACATGTCGTCTTGAAGAGTAGCATGATCCATCGAGTGGCTAACATTTGTGTATTGTATGCATATCTGGATAGCAGGCAATAAAAGGTCTACCTACGGCCACGAATTGCATTATGTTATGAAGATTTAATTTTGCAGCATATAAAGGTGAATTTTCTAGGTAAATTGTTAAAGAAATAGTTTTGAGCCAGTATTTCTCAAACATGCCAGCAAAAAAGAATAACCAAACGGTACACTTGAAATTCACTGATAATCAAGTTGTATAACCAAATATTAGCTAATTGTTTTAACATCTTTTGTATATATTGCGCTGATTCTCATGCCTTCTTGGTATAAATTTATCCGTATGATATCACAAATACAAATATCTACCATGATTGTGAAATATATAATAAATCAGTAACTCTTCAAGTTCCTTTCTTAAGTATATCACAAGTGTACAGAGGGACCTGTTTCAAAAAAATAAAAAATGCAGACATGGTTGATTATAATGCAATATAAAGACTAATAATGCAATTTGATTGAGCTTATATTATGTAGCTATTATAGTTTCCAACTTCGTGGATTTAGCAAGCTTTTAATACCAAGTAAGTACTTCCTGCTGCTTGCAAGTTTTATAAAGTACATACTGCAAATTTGTGTACCAATATGTGCCAGCTAGGTGATATCCTCATTTCATACTTATTAGCATTATTTTTCTTATTACATGTGGTAGAGGATCTTCAAATAAGAGTTGGTGCAGCAGTGCAATGTCTGTGTTCACATTAAGAGCTAATTAGTGCTACGAGAAGTCCTGGAATTAATATGGATAGCACAATATTTCTATAGTATTTGGCTTATCGGTTGTGATCCCTAAGGTTTGAGCATACTTTAATTTGCTATATGAAATTCCGTCAGTTCAAGATTTTCTCTTATATAGATAATCCATCCTCTACTATAGGCTGTAAATAAAATTGACCTAACATAGATTATAGATAATCCATTAGCTACTATAAAATTGACTTAACATAGACTCTTTCCTATAGTTGTTTACTAACCGTTCCATTGTATTTCGTAAGCTAGACAAATATGGGAAATGCATAGAAAAAAGGAAACATTCATGGTCGGGTCATTGTTTTAAGAATTTACGTAGCACATATTCCGCTGTGAATTTAACGTCATGTTTTTATTAGTAATTTTGGTAGTGAGAAAATAATGATCACTCAAATTCGGTCATTCAGCGATGAGTATAGATCATACATGATATTTTGAAATTATACATTGCAGATGTAATTTGACATGGTTACCCAAAAGGTAACAAGAGATCACGGACAAGGCATGAGTTTCAAATATCCGTGATATCTTAGTTCCTTTTTAAGAATAAGCAATGTGGCTTACGTAGCAAATACTCAAACATAAATTTAGCATCCTGATTATTTGTGTAAATTCATTTAGTACTGAGAAATAATGATCACTTTACTTCAAGCCCGGTAATATAATTCAGCAATAATAACTTATTGATTTACTCTATAAACCCTTGTACAATTATAGCAATATAGGAATTGAGCTGCAACCAAATTATAGACAACAAAATTGGTTTTCAAGCAGTGATCGAAGGGACCCTGTGCACTTCTATATTTTCTAACATAAGAAACCGAATGTGATAGTTGACCTTGATTAGTCATGGAGCTTTTGAAAGTATGGTTTTGGTTTCAAATTATGGATAGACATGTGTTCCTTCAAGTTTTTCCTTAATTTATGAATAAAATGTCATATAGGTTTCGTATATGTGAAGAAAAAGTAAAAACAAGACTTTGTAGCGACAACGTATTTCATCAAACACATTCTGCGACACTTGGAAATCACCACATATCTTACTAAAAAAATTAACGTGAACATCTAAGTGGCCTATTACTAATAAAAAACAGATTTGGCGACACACATGCAACACATCAACCTAGATGGAATAACTAACTCTGTGTAGCACCTAAGCAATAACTTAGTTTATAAATAATGCACGGCGAGTAAGAAATTGTTGGAACCTGGCCCTTCCAAATTGGATGGTAATAAAAGTAGTATTAGTAAAAACTATTAAGTATAATAATATCGTTACGCATGTAGTATAGATAAAAATACTAGATAACGGTTATTCTATTTTCATTAATAAAAATAAAAATAGTGTTACTTTATTTTATTTCAAAATCTAAATCCAATCGAGGATCCATCAATTATCAAATCAAGATCTTTAAAATTTCACCTTTACTTCAAAGTTGGATAAAATTATAGAAGAGTTTTCTATAGAGAATTTTTTTGACTTTATTAAATTATCTAAATCTCTATAAATAAATTATTATATTCCTAAGCAAAGGATAGGATATAATTAATGTAAATAACATGAATAAAACAAATTGAACCAAAACAATTAGTCATAGTGCCTTCTAAAATATACATGTAAAATATATGAATATGTATCATAAAAATAACATATGAAGATGTTGCCCGCGCATGTGCGCGGGACACTGTGCTAGTTGTATTAATAGGAAACAATAATACATGTGTGGTTAATAAACAAACCAATGTTCATAGTAATGCCTCTCATATATACTAGCTCGTTGATTAACCGATGATCAAGGTTTCCTGACCATGAACATTGGATGTTGTTAATAATGAGATCATATCATTAGAAGAATGATATGATGAACATGCACCCAAAGTAGATGTAGCAATTATATCTAGTCATTAAGTTTACATTGCTACATCAAACACATACGAAGTATTCCTAGTCCTTAGACCATGAGATCATGTCAATCGCTAACACTAGAAGAATGATTTGATAACATCAAACGTCACACCATAACAGGGTGACTATAAAGGTGGGTTCAGATATTCTGAAGATGTTATGTTGAGGCTCATGGATCAAGAGTGGGATTTGTCCATCCTAATGACGGAGAGATATACTCTGCGCCCTCTTGGTGATATCACGTCAACACCGCTTGCAAGCACGTGACTAGGTCACAGGGATGTTGTCATAGAACGATTAAAGAGTACTTGTCGGGAACGAGAAGAACTAGAAATCATTGGAAATGAACTTGTTGCGTTTGACTTAGGTCAAGACTAGGATTTCAATTCAAATTTCAACATGATCTTTATGTATTTCAAATTTGGGGGAATTTAAAATAGACTTAACAAATAAGTGAGTGAAAAGATTCATAAGAGTAGAATACATAAGATTCAAAATTGAGGTTTGAATTATTCAAATTTGGCTTCATATTCGAACAATTATAATAAATGGTTTAAAGCTCAAAATAATACAAGGAAAAGATCACAATATCCAGAATTAAATTTCCATTAATATAAAAATTGAGTACAAGAATCATTACAAGTTGGATCAAAGAATAAAAATACAAATATGGATCTGATACTATTACAAACTAGAAGAGAAAGAAAGAGAAATCCTATCTAAACATTATCTGTCTTCTTGCTCTTCTTAGCATGATCTTCTTTCGACCTGCAAAACTAACAACAAAGGCAAACACTTTTGGCATTGTTAATATGTTGGATCCACCCTAAGGTGAATCTGTTTAGATTAAAATCCACAAACAGAATCTAGGAACTTGTCCTGAACTTTGTTGTTGAGGTTTCAGGCAAATGAAATGATGACACAAGTAGGAATAAGAGTGGGCAGTGAACAATTCAAATACTAGTATAAACAAAGGAAATTATTTTTCATTGAGTAGTGATCATTAGGAATAGGCAGAGAACATGATCATAAGCAGCAGCAGTAAACCACATCAGCATGTCCAGCAAGACCAAGACAAGCAAATAGGTCATTAAGAAATCACAGTAAAATAATTTACCTCAACTTATTGGATTTTTTTCAAGAACCAAATATTATGATCAAATGATCATTGAACATTTCGATGATCATGCTAAGAGAAGTCACAAGCAAACAATTATGTTTAAAATTAAAGATTATCCAATTAAACATGTTCACATATATAAATCTTAATAAAAATACACTCATCAATGTCCAAACTGACCATAGAATGATAGCAATGACCCTTAACTGACATGCCTAATTAGGCATATGACATAAGAAAACTTAGACCACCGAAAACTATAAATCTGAACATAAAAACATAGAGAGGCGGTATAAGTGACATAGTCACCTTTGCATGCAAATGAGCTGTCAGCACCACATAGAACACCTGAGACTATAAATAGAGGTCTTGGAAATGCCCTAGAGGCAATCATGTATGATGTTATTCCCAATGTATTCATGAAGTTATTGTCCTTGTATGAACTACTGATACTTCTCATTGAATATGTGATTCGATTGTGAAACTATATATTCATGTTGTTCATACTAGATTTCCTTGGTCATTGAGGTTGTGTTGGACACACAACTTAGACTAATGTGAAAGTCGGCTGATGACTCGGTTCCACTTGTCATGGGCATGGTGATGCTATTACGACTTACACGGATTCGCCTAAAGAGTTTAGCGAGTCAGACTGACCCATATTGAGATACAACGAACATGTCATCATTTGTATATCTCAATCAATGTAATCCTTGGACCTGAGGTTATTGCACAAACTGAGTTGTGGATCACTGACTTAGGTTTTGTCAAACGTTATTCTGTCACAGGCAGTTATAAAGGCAGAGTTCGGGTCGATAGAGAATCAAGCTGCGTGATGTGGATAACCAAGATGGTATTTTGCCCCTCCGACTGGAGAGATATTCTCTAGGCCCTCCCGGAAGATATGATTCGGAAAGCATGGCCATGCATGACTCGGTTAAGTTTTGATCGAGGCGGTCGGCTATGAGTTAGTCAGATTAATCACTTATCTCGGATCAAGAAGAGAGTTG
Organism: Avena eriantha; assembly: GCA_910589775.1. Classification (NCBI taxonomy): domain Eukaryota; kingdom Viridiplantae; phylum Streptophyta; class Magnoliopsida; order Poales; family Poaceae; genus Avena; species Avena eriantha. Next base: position 187,933,172 of record OU342746.1, on the reverse strand, counting down.
AGCTATTTGAAGATGACGATTATTCGCCTATAGCTTGACAAGGTATATCGTGAGGCAAAGAGACTTGGATGAAAGTCACATTGAGAAAGATTCATCTTCTGACTTTTATGGTGCTTCGGAGTTAGCACGTCTTGCTAGAGGCTGCTACCAGCTGTCGACTCGTAGTGGTGACTCATGTTGTGTCCAGGTGTACATGAACCTACAGGGTCACACACTTAAGGAAAAGGAGCTCATGTGGATTCGATCCATGTGGAGATTGGGATATGGACAAGATGGGCCTCAAGCATTGAGCCCAGGTAGGAGTGCATATAAGTGGAGTGACAAGGGGTAGTACCTGACCTAGCCATAACTTTCTTCACTCCTATTTCAGGCTAGACAGGATCTAGCGGTTCTCTACCTAGATCTCCTCCTTATATGTGTGGATACCGGTATTGGCGTTGCACGTGCGGTGCTGGAGATGAAGGAGTTTGTGGGGATCTGGATGTATTGTAGGTGGCATTGTTCGGCACGGTATCAACTGATGTGCTTCATCAATAATCCACACCCGTGTGTCTAGTGGTAAATCTCATGGCCTATCACCTTGGCTAGTTCTTGGGAGCACCGCATAGGGGAAAAGTTTTGTTTATCTCTGAGTGGCTCAACAAGAGGAACAAACCAGCAGCCCAACTCACAAATCTCAGAGAAAAGCTCACAAAAACACTCATGACAGAGGCTGGGTGAGAGATGCAAACCACATTTACACGAACCCACAAAGAGCGAGATCTGAGTGAGAATATCACGCAACAAGAGGATGATAAGAACATGCAACTGCACCAGATCTTCAACAAGCATACTTTGGAAACTACAAAGGTTGTTAGCTAGAAATCCTAGAGTGGAATTAGTAATAGATAGGGATCATCTAAATCTAGAGAGAGAGGTGATGAGGATTAGCCACACCTTAGCACTTTCACTAGCTAAGCTAGCTATCTGTGCATCTTCTTAAATGAAGAACCACACAAAACTACTAATCAATATCCAAGGGCACTAGGCACATCCATATAAGATTAAGAATATTACCTGAACAATACTGTCGTGGTGGTGTCACGGCAGATGCCATGGATAGGCTAAAGGTAGGGCCAATATGCACTAGAGGAATCTAGGGAGGGATAGTGTGGTGATTCCACACACACATGTCTTGTATTCACTAGGTTCACAAGGTTTACAAGTGCTCCTTGAGCTGTATAGGGGAGAGCAGGAAGAAGGAACTCTCTTACTCTCACCACTAGCTAGCTCCCAAGAACCAACTACCATATGCTAACTAAAAGAGATCAACCCAGTCCAGCTCAACCCCCTCTACAGACGCCCTAGCCCTCCTTATATAGGGGTGGCTAGGTCTCCAATGTGGACATACATGGAGGCATATTCCAGGGAATATGCCTCTTCCCAAAATAGCAAACCGACCGGGTTACTTTTCGCCATCGTAAGCCATGCAGAGGCTACATGAGCCTCTGCGGCGCCAACGTCATCCGACACAGGTAGCGTCACCCTTGTCGGCCACGCCTCGGTGGTCCTTCATGTGGGTCGCCTCTGTGCCCTGTGGTCCTTCATGTGGCTCGCCTCTGATTGGCTGACCCGGCAAATACACGGCCACACCGTGTGGCCTTGCTGCACCGCACGATCCCACTACCCTAGCTGGGGCATGGTTAAATAGGGGAGGGGCGCGCCCCTTGGTATTTCTCCCCATTCTCGCGCCCCTCTGCCTATTCTTCTTCTTCCTAGCGCCAACGCCGCCGCCGCATCTGCTTAGTAGCGCCACCACCGCACCGTGCCTTTTCGCACCAGCATCGCCGCCGCTCCCGCGCAGCTCCACCGCCATGGGTCCGTGCCAGTCCAAGGCACTGCCCCCACCTCTGATAGGGCCGGTGAGGACAGCGACCTAGACATGACCGAAGAGGAGCTCACCATCGCGGAGGAGGAGATGGAGGAGGGGGCGGAGAACGCAGAGTGCGGCGCCTGGGCTGGCTCCTGGGTGTGCCAGGACGACCTAGACTGGCTATACCGCACCCGGCACATCCCTCAGGGCGTGGTTGCCCGCCTCGCCTCCGAGGAACTCGCACCCTAACCCAACCCTAGTGAGTTCATGGTGTTCCTCTCCCATTTCCAGCCCGGGTTCGGCCTCCCCGTCAGCAATTTTTTCCATGATTTCCTTGATATCTATGAACTTCAACCGCACCACCTTTCGGCGAACGCCATCACTTCCCTTTCTTCCTTCGCCTCCACCATAGAAGGGTATGTCGGATTGTGGCCTACCAAGGAGCTTTGGATCTAGTTCTTCGGTCTATGAAGGAATGTGATTCCGAATAAGCAGCTTGATCCGGAGGACAAACATCTTACGCAGTTCAGTGCTGCTTCTATTTGTCCCGGAAACTATCCGTCTTTCCCGAGGTCACGGGCTAGATTCCTGCAAGGGCTAGGCCCGAACTTTCTTCTATGTCAGAAATGGCACGGATGAAGACCTAATCCGGCTGCACCCCTATACTCCGGGTCCTCCTAATCCGGATCTATGGGACCGAGTTCCCAAGAAACCCACTGTATTGGCGAATCAAGTCAACAAGCGGTTCAAGGAGCTGAAGGATGCGGGGCTATGCAACAAGGACACGATGATCACATTCGTCCGCATCCGGATCTCCCCTCTCCAGAAGCGCACACATAAGCTTTGCCACATGACCTGGCGACTTGACCCCAACCGGACTTCCTCATTTGAATTGAGTAACATCGAGATATTCCGCCGGGTCAAGGCCCTCACGACCGTCAAATACTTCTCCGCTGATTGGGAGTGGGGGATTGAGCATTTTTTCCGGGACAAGCTTCCTCCTACGGTAAACCTCGCAATTCAATCTTTTCCCTAGTTATACCATATGTCGGAATTTATTGGTTGTTTGATCCCTTTGCATTTTCTTCTTAGCTGTTTCTTCAGCAAACCCTCGAAGATGGCACCGAACCTTCTCTCAAATGGGCGAAGGATCGAGATGCCCCGGAAGAGGAGGAGCCGGATCAGGAAATGTTCCTGCCATTCCCCGATGCGACCAAGCGACCCACCGGTAACTTCTCTTCCTTAAGAGATTGGCCTGATGATGAAGATGATTCCGACGTTGAGGTGATGGAAGCATTTGACATTGTACCCCTTTCTTATGCCTTTCCGTCTTCAGCTAACCCGGCTGGGCAGATCCATGAAGATCCTCCTCTCGCCACGGGCGAGCCTGTCCCGGCTGCATCAAAGAAAAGGGGAGTTGCTTCTGCTTCTTCTTCCGGACCTTCTAAGCCAACCAAGAGGCAAAAGAAGTCCGTAGATAAAGCTTCCACTAAGCCTTCGACTAAGGTCACGACCCGAAGAGCTCGGAAGCCCAAAGAGCCCTTGACTTCTAATGAGTAAGTCATTTCTCTCATTGTCCAGCTCTCTGCTTTGTGCTTTGCTATTCACATGCTTTTCCTTTGTTTTAACTTATCCTTCATCGTTTGGTTTGGCAGAGCTGTGGTGGAGGTTCCTCAGAGCGGATCCAGTATCGCTTCGCCCCTCCGGCATAGCCCTTCTCCCCCTCGTGGTGACGATACATGCCCGTTGAGCCCCATTCAGGAGGGTTCAGCGGCTGCTCCGGGTTCTAGCCCACCTCGTCCAGAGGGGGGGCAACCTCAGAGCAGGGGGAAGTGGCTCTGCCGAGGCAGCGGATGCTCCCAGCTCCTCTTCGGCTCAGCCGCAACCTGCTACCTCTAAGATACCCACAGCTCCCCCGCCAAGACCAGCACCAGCACAAGCGCAAGTACCAACAGCAGCAGCACAAGTACCAGCAACAGCACCAACTCCCTCCGCCTCGTCTGAATCTTCCAAGACTCAGTGAGAAGGCCCAGTTAGCAGCAAGGCTGTGCCCAAGACCAAATCCGCGGCTCAAACCTCAACCTCTTAGCAGCAGCCTAAGGCCAAGAAACCTTCTGACGCCGCCAGGGCGACATCTATCGAGGTTGGACAGCGCACGCTCACGTCCATGCTTCCGAAGAAAACTCCCCCGAAGAAGGATGTCTCCCCTGGGCCAACTAGCATGCAACTTGCATTGCACACCAGCCATGCTGCTGCCCAAGTTGAGAGGAGGGAGGCCCATGCCAAAGGTTTAATTGCCTCCCATATACTTAGCGGAGAGCGCTATCCTCCGGCCTTGATTGAGTTCGTCAATAACTGGAACAAGGCGGAGTTCGTTCATCATGACGATCTCCCGGAGAAATTTGGGCATGCTGAGTTTGCCGCACAGATGAACACGGCCACCAAGGCTATCAACCTTGTCGGCCGGATGATGGAGGTACGCTACCTTGTCTTTTATTTAACATGTATTAAACATTAGTGATATAACCATTAGTCCCCGAGCCTCCGGGGGAGTAACTTGTTACTCAGCCGGATGCTCCTTAGAGAACTAGCGTAGCTCCATAGTAACTTCGAATATGCACACACCTAGAGCTAGGTTAAGTTCCACTTGGCCCGGATTTTGTACACTTCGAATATGCACACACCTAGAGCCGGTTAAAGTTCCACTTGGCTCGGATTTTGTACACTTCGAATATGCACACACCTAGAGCCGGGTTAAGTTCCACTTGGCCCGGATCTTGTACACTTCAAATATGCACACACCTAGAGCCGGGTTAAGTTCCACTTGGCCTGGATCTTGTACACTTCAAATATGCACACACCTAGAGCCAGGTTAAGTTCCACTTAGCCCGGATTTTGTACACTTCAAATATGCACACACCTAGAGCCGGGTTAAGTTCCACTTGGCCTAGATTTTGTACACTTCGAATATGCACATGATCAATTCAACTTTGCTTTTCTCAGGTTACCACCAATCGTCGGAGCGCTGAGTTTTAGCGTCTCTTGGACACACATAAGGCGCTGCGCTAGAAACATTCTACACTTCTCGCCGAGTTTGAGAAAAGGGGTAAATTTTCTCCTTGGCTTTTTTCCCATCTTTCTTTGTCCTTTCCCGCCGAACTAATCTGTTATTCGTATTGGGCAGCCGACGTGGAAGCCGAAAACACCATCATGAGGAAGAACTTGGATCAAATAAAAGTTGCTTAATCTTCTTCTGCGCTCTCTCTCTTCTTGGCTCGGCAGATATTCATACCTTGGCTTTGCCGGGTCAACAAACCGTTTCAGCATCTCTTGAAGATAGTGTGCCCGTGCCTGATATGATGCTACATTTTCTCGAACAAGCAGGGCAGCATCAGGCCAAACTTAAGAAGAAGGATGACGAACTTGCTATCATCCAGACCAAAGATGACGAGATTGCCAAACTCAAGGCCGAGATGAAAAAGCTCAAGGCGCTCCATAAGGCTGAGATGGATAAAGCTGGCCAAGATTTCACTGAAGAGCAAGAGCGCCTCAACCTCCAACTTACAAAGGACCAAAAACTGCTGAAGGAGGCCGACGTCAAGCTTGAGTCGGCAAATGCTGAACTTGAGCAGCTCCGGACGAGACGTGATAATTGCACCAAGGAGCTGACTCGGATCCATAGCCATGTCTCCCGTAAACTCATTTCCTTAAGCTAACGTGAATTTCTCCGGGTTAGGTTCTTTTACTTATTTCACTTGCTTTGTGTGCAGATAAATTCCCAGAGGGCGATGTCATTGCATCCAATGCCATTACCAAATTCCGCCAGCAGAGAGGTACTCCATCTGGTCCTGGCTCCATTCCTCTTGACCTGGAGGATCTGATAGTCAGCTTATCCTCCCGAGTTGAAATCATGAATAACTATGGTTCGGGCCTCCTAGATTCCTCTGTCCGGATCTTCCGTGCCCTCTGTCCTGATGAGGATGTTCCGGAGGGATCCACAGCTCTAATTAACAAGTTAATGAAGTGCGAGACCCAGCTTGACCACTGGAGGGAACCCGCCGGATGTGCCGAAGCTGAAACTGTCCTCCACTACGTGCTCACATGGTATGAGAAAATAAATCTGAATCTTCTGGAGCGCATGCACACCGGTTCAAGGTGGTCCAATGATCCGGATTGGATAGCTCAGCGCAAGGCTTGCGCCCATAGCCTCATTCAGTATGCCCCCATCCATCAATGGAATGAGGGACCCAGCTTTCTCGAAGCCATTGATGACGACTATGTCAAAGATGGTTTGGGTGAGGAGGAAGAGGACGAAGCCTTGGACGTCAAAGAAAATGAAGATGATGCTGAAGCCGAGGCATCATCAACAAACACTTGCTGGCGCCAAGTTACCTCCTCCTGCTGCTCCTTGATCATCAACAAACACTTTGAAATTCATCAGATCCCCGGTATGCCAGGTGCAGATGTATTAAGTATACAGATCATATTTTGCTACTAAGTTTCTCGTGCCGGATTAACTTGGGCGTAATCCCCGAGTTTCATTTTCTTGTTTCTCCAATTTCCTGGCTCGACTCGTGTCTACCTTGATTTGGTTTTATGACTTACGAGTCCGAGTTTCAAAAATTGACTTAACAATACTTGAAAACTTTGGGACTAGCTCAAAATAATTCAGCATAGTAAAAACAAGGTAAACATAAAGTTAGTCCGAATAACCAGTGTCGGCTCGATTACGTTATTTTTCTTAGTCGTTTTTCGTGTGCTACGCAATTCCAAACTTGTTCTCTTGCTTGCCATGAAGCCAAATCTTGTTGGACAGCAGCAAGTCGAAGAGTTGAGTTTTTGGTGCTTACACACTACTAATCCGACATAGGTAGAAGCAACTTAAGCCAGCCGACATATAAATAAATAAATAACACAAAAGATGAATAATATTACTAAGGCAGTCCCCGAGTTACTGCTCGAGGTGCCAAGATTTCATTGATAAACTCATTTCCGGCACACATACCGACTTATGAGAGACTCGGATACACACACTTCTTTGTTAAGTGTAGAAAGGATGAAGTAGAGCTACATTCCATGGACGCTTAGATTCCTCGCCAGACCTGTCCGCCTTGTTCTTCTCCTGAGGTTTTGCATCGATGAGATAATAAGAGTCATTGTGCAATGCTTTGCTCACAATGAATGACCCTTCCCATGGGGGGATAACTTATGCATGCCAGCGGTACGTTGCACTAGCCGGAGTACCAGATCACCTTCCCGGAACACTCGGGGGTTTACTTTCTGGCTATGATAGCATCGGAGATTTTGCTGATATATGGTGGATCTGGACAATGCCAATACTCTCGCTTCTTCCAACATATCAACATCATTTTGTCGGGCTTCTCGCACTTTGGCTTCTGTGTATAGGGTGACCCTAGGCAAATCATGCTCTATGTCGGCAGGTAATACAGCTTCTGCCCCATATACCAGAAAAAATGGCGTATAGCCTGTTGATCGATTAGGAGTTGTTCTTAAACTCCACAGTAACGTTGGTAGTTCTTCTATCCAGCACCCCGCTGATCTTTGCAGCGGCTCAATGAGCCGGGGTTTTATCTCGGATAATACTAATCTGTTGGATCTCTCCACTTGTCTGTTTGATGCAGGGTGGGCTACCGAGGCAACGTCCAGCCGGATCTTCTTATCCCGGCAGAATCGCGCAAAAGCTCCTTCAGCAAAATTTGTGCCATTATCTGTTATGATACTGTGAGGATAGCCATATCTCAGAATTATATCTTTGAGGAATGTCACGGTTGTAGCTCCATCACATTTTCTTATTGGCTTCACTTCAATCCACTTTGTAAACTTGTCCACCATAACCAAGATATGGGTCATATTTCCTCTTGCCGGCTTAAACGGGCCAACCATATCCAAACACCATACGGCAAATGGCCATGTAATTGGTATGGTCTTGAGCTCCGACATTGGCATGTGTGTCTTGGTAGCATACCTTTGACAACCATTGCACTTCCTTACTAGATCCTCCGCTTGTTCCAAGGCACTTGGCCAGTAGAATCCATGCCGGAAAGCTTTTTCTACCAAGGCTCTAGATGAGGCATGATGCCCACATTCCCCTTGATGTATATCCCGGAGGATGTCGAGCCCTTCTTCCGGGTCAACACATCGTTGGAGAACATTTGTCACACTCCTTTTGTATAGCTCAGCATTGATGATCGTGTATGCATTTTCCCTCCTCTGAGTTTGCCTTGAAAGCACTTCTTCACTGGGCAAAGTTCCATCTTTCAGGAATTGGAATATGGGCAGTGCCCAAGATGGTATAGCTCGCACTAGAAACACTTCCTCATCAATTTCCATTTGATTCACCGGCATAACCTCAACCGGATCACGATGCGCAGTCCCCGGGTTTGCTGAGGCAGTCCCCGGGTTTCCTGTACCACTTCCCATGTCAATGTCCATGGGTACAGCTCCGGACTCCGGATCTGCCGGGATGTAAATTGACTCGGACTCCAGGGATGGCCTGATAGATGGCTTTCTGAGGTGCTCTAGTGCTACACCCAGTGGAATTGCTTGTCGGGTTGATCCGAGCTTCGACAATACGTCAGTAGCCTCGTTTTCCAGCCGGAGTACATGGTGAAACTCGCATCCCTCAAAGTACCCTCATATTTTTTGCACATGAAATCTGTACAATGCCATGTTTGCATCCAAAGCATCCCATTGCCCCGAGACTTGCTGAACTAGCAGATCCGAATCTCCAAAGCATTGGATCCGACATATTCCAATTTCTTTTGCCACTTTGAGCCCATGCACAAGTGCCTCATATTCTGCAACATTGTTTGATGTTGCGAAGTGGATTTGTAGCACGTATCTCAGCTGGTCCTTCTTGGGCGAGGTAAGCACAACTCCGGTGCCTAATCCGGTTTTTGTTTTTGATCCGTCAAAGTGCATTCTCCAATAGTTCGGATCTAGCAACGGTGGCTCATATTGCACCTTGGCCCAATCCACAAAAAAGTCGGCCACAGCCTAAGACTTGATCGCTTCTCTCCTGTCATATTGTGGAACATAAGGGGCTAGCTCAATTGCCCATTTTGCAATCCGGCCACTTGCATCCTTATTGCTCATTATCTCAGATATGGGGCCTTCACATATTACTTTGATGGGGTGCTCTTCAAAATAGTGTTTTAGCTTCTTAGCCGCCATATACATACCATATGCCATCTTCTGATAATGAGGATAGTTTTGCTTTGAAGCTGATAATACCTTGCTCAGATAGTATACTCGCCTTTGCACCGACTTACCTTCCTCCTCACGCTCTACCACAATTACTACACTTACAACTCGGTTGGTTGCGGCTATATAGAGCAACATTGGCTCATTTGATAGTGGAGAGGCTAACACTGGTGCAGTGGATAACATCTTCTTTAATTGTATAAAGGCTTCATTGGCTTGCGGCGTCCATATGAACTTGTCCGACTTTTTCATGAGTTGATAGAGAGGCGGTGCCTTTTCTCCCAACTGACATGCAAACCGGCTTAAGGATGCCAGGCAACCAGTGAACTTCTAGACATCATTAAGGCACTTCGGCAATTCCATTCACTCAATGGCCCGGATTTTAGTTGGGTTAACTTCGATACCTCAGCTAGAGACAAGAAACCCGAGTAATTTTCCAGCCAGGACACCGAAGGTACACTTCTCCGGGTTAAGCTTCATTCGGAATCTTCTTAAGTTCGCGAACGTTTGCTGATATCATCAAGGAGCGTTTTGCTTTCCTTGGTTTTTATAACCACATCATCCACATATACTTGCACATTTCAGACGATTTGGTCATGTAAACATTTTTGCATACATCTTTGGTACGTTGCCCCTGCATTACATAAACCAAAAGGCATGGTGCGATAGCAATAAGCCCCATATGGGGTAATAAACGTAGTCTTTATTTGATCATTCGGGTTCAGAGGTATCTGGTGAAAACCAGAATATGCATCTATGAATGACAACAGTTCACACCTAGCAGTAGAATCTATGGCTTGATCTATCATTGGCAGTGGGAATGGATCTTTTGGGCACGCCTTATTCAGGTTCATGTAATCGATGCACATAGGCCAAACCACTGCCACATTCGGATCATCTTTCTTCTTTTCCACCAGCACCGGATTAGACAGCCAATCCGGGTAAAGCACTTCCATGATAAACCCAGCTACTAGGAGACGAGCTATCTCATATCCAATGACCTTTCTCCTATCTTCAGTGAAGCGGCGGAGAGGTTGCTTCACCGGCTTTGCTCCGGGTCTCACATTCAAAGAATGCTCGGCCAACTCCCTCGGAACACCTTGCAAGTCCTGTGTGGACCAAGCAAAAATATCTCGATTCTCACGGAGGAAGTTGACGAGCTCGCTTTCCAATTTATCATTTAACCCGGTACCAATTGTTATGGTGCATTCTGGGAACAGATCATCAACAGGCACTTTCTTGGTATCCTTTGTTGCTTCAAACGAAACACTTCCATGCGGGTTACTTAGCGCTGGCATATATTGCTGCGCGGATTGATCCAATGCCGCCACTTCCTGGATCTTTCTCTTTTCTTGTGTGGTCACGAATGACTCGGCTAGGTTAGACCCGGCTGACGCACACTCAATGGAACGTCGGAAATCCCCAGTTATGGTAATTACACCATTCGGCCCAAGCAGCTTCATTTTCAAGTAACTGATGTGAGTACTTGCCATGAATATGTTCAGGGCAGGCCTGTCGAGTAACGCGTGATATGTGCTCTCCAGATTGACAACCTCAAACTCCAAATTCTCAGTTCGACAGTTATCTCTTGTACCGAACAATACGTCAACCCGGACTTTGCCAATGGGTTCATAGGAAATGCATGGCACAATACCATGGAAAGTTGTTCTCGTTGCCTGGAGCATGTTCTTAGAGATACCCAATTTGTGCATTGTATCCACGTACATAATATTAATGTTGCTGCCATTGTCAATCAGCACCTTGGAAAATCTCACATTGATATTTAGCCCGATGAATGTTGGGTCCAGCACTAACGCATATGAACCGGGGCTTGGCATAAGCTTGGGATGATCCTTGATACTCCATGTAATTTCCTAATCCGACCAAGGCATATACCTCGTCACAGCCGGCATAACCGCATTCACTTCCATATGTCGGCGCTGTAAACTCTTTCTATCTGTTTCCTCTGTGGTAAACACACAGTAACTCTGGTGATGCTCTCTGTATTCATTTCTCCCCTCATTGTCGGGATACCTTTGATCTGGCTGATGCTAGTTTTCCACCTGATGCACTGCATCCCTTCTCTCATGGTTTTCATACCTCGGCGAAGGTGGTGGCAACATTAACTATTGCGTGTTCGCTCCGGAGAGCAATTGCTGTCGGGGTAACTCCTGCCGAGGCTGATCATTCTGAGGTGCTTGAGCATTCCCCAAACCACTTTGTTCCATCTTCCTCATCCACTCACATTGCCGTGTTGTATGACCCGCTGGGTTACTCGGATTTGGCGTGTGAAATTTACACGGTTGATCCAGCATTGCCTCATATGTATACCTCGGCCTGTCTTTCTTCTCTTGCCACTTTTTCTTTTGTTCGGGCGTCCAAGTTTTCTTCCCATCATTTCTCGGGGTCCACTGTTGCCCTCCAGTTTTCTGACGCTGATTACTTCCTGCTCCGGGTTGATCTTGATTTACAGCAGCAACTTGTTGCGAACTGTATCTGTAATCTGGCCTATCATCTCTTCTCTTACCCCGGTAGTCATTCTGCCAGGATGATCCGGCTCCATCTCGTTGGTAGTACTCCTCATTTGACTCGTTTGACACAAGCCTAGGTTGAGTCGGATCACCCAAGGCATATGAATCAGCGATCCGGATCATTTCTGCTAGTGTAGTTGGCATATCCCTTTGTAACCTTTGCCACAGCATGCTTGCATATCTGCACCCTTCTACAAACCAAGCTATGGCCTATGACTCAATCACACCCTCACATGAGTTTTGCACCGTGCACCAATGGGTTAAGAACTCCCGGTCTGTCTCATTTGGCCTTTGCTTGCACATGGCTAGGGTTTGTGGCCTATTGGGCCTCTGATACGTACTTGAGAAGTTACTGATGAACATTTCCTCAAAATCGATCTAGCAGTTAATACTTCCGGCTAGCAAATTGTTTAGCCATACCCTCGTTGGCCCTTCCAGCATCTGAGGTACATATATCACAGCCCATCTCAAGTTGCCTGTAGCAATTTTCACCGCCGTTGCGTAGTTGATCAACCAATCCTCCGGCTTGGTGCTACCATCATACGTCTTTGTGCCTCTGGGTAACTGGAAGTTAGGTACCAGAGGCTCCTTCATGATCCGGGGCCCAAAACACGCCGGGCCCGGAGGACCTTGACACTCAATTTGCTCCGACCTATAAAGTCGATCTAGTTTTAACCTGGCGTCGTCAGGCATCAAGTTCCTGCTTCCCAACCTTGACCCTATTACGTGATAGTCCGGCCTAGGGTATCCTGTGTTCACCATTTCTGAATCACCATCATTGTATCTATCTTGCTCTTGTGGAGCGACTCTCTGTTGCATACCTTGGCCGGCACTTTGCTCTTGCTGTGGTATATTCCGCTGCTGAGGTTGTCCTGCACCCGCCGACTTGCGCTGTCCGGCATTGCCGTTCACAGCGTTTCCCTGACCAGCATTGCCTTGGTCGCGGTTACCTCCGCCAGCTTCACCTCAGCTGACACTTTGTTGATCCTCATTTCCCTGCACTGCTTTTCCTTTCCCTGCCCTTGTCGGGTCATATGGGACTATCTGTTTGTTTCTCCTCGCCGAGGTTACCACCTCCTCTCTTCTTGGGCCACCATGAGGTGACGACGCAACTCTAGCGGATTTTTCCGGATTACCCACTGCCGAATAAACGATCTTGGAGGCCCCAGCTCTTTCTGGGTTAGCCCTGAGCAACTCCTCATTCTGTCTGTTAGCGATCCGAACTAACTCATTGACCCTTTCCTGTTGTCTCTGCCGGGCTTCACCCGTCAAACCCTCTAACTCGGACGCAGATGCATCTGCTGCTCTAAGGTTCTTTGTCGGGGTACTGTACCTCGGCAGCCCCACGGACAAAATGTTCTTTGATTCCTCAACTCTAGTATCACCCTCTTTGTTCATATCACTAATGAGGTTTCTCCCCTTCACTTTTACAGCATCTACCTTATTTGCCTTTGCGTACTCACGCAGTGTCATGTTCAACGATTGCTGAGCCGCTGCTATCTTTTTTGCACCCTCTAGTATTTTCTGCCTAGTCTCTTCTAACTCGGCCTGCGCCTGAGCCAGATCTACCACTGCTGCTACTGGGCTTGCCAACCTATCTATTACTTGCTGCAACACATTTTCTGGCCTCTCTATCGGAGGACCCCTACTTTTCCTCGGTGCCTTGGGTGTTACCTCCAGATCTGGTGCCGGATCTTTGCTCGCACCAGCGCCAGGCACCATCATCATCACCTCGGCGCGGTCAGGGGAGTGAGTGATACGCGCCCCGCGTGTCGCGCTAAGCGGTGGCTCGCCTCCCTCGACGACGTGCCGCGGGTGAACGCACGACACATCGACAGCGACGTAGATCTTGTGCGCGCCAAGCTTGACAAAGAGGCTGTTGTGCGGAAGAGGTCGCTTGCCGAAGCAGCCAGCATTGTCGCTGACGAAGTCTAGTGCTCCAAAGCGCTGAACGAGCCCGGAGACGATGCGCTCGCCGTTGCCGATGAGGTTTCCCGTCCAGATCTTTACTCCTGCTAGCACCGCTTGCTCCACGGTGGGCGCCAACTGTTGTGGTGGTGTCACGGCGTATGCCATGGATAGGCTAAAGGTAGGGCCAATATGCACTAGAGGAATCCAGGGAGGGATAGTGTGGTGATTCCACACACAGATGTCTTGTATTCACTAGGTTCACAAGGTTTACAAGTGCTCCTTGAGCTGTATAGGGGAGAGGTGGAAGAAGGAACTCTCTTACTCTCACCACTAGCTAGCTCCCAAGAACCAACTACCAGATGCCAACTAAAAGAGATCAACCCAGTCCAGCTCAACCCCCTCTACAGACGCCCTAGCCCTCCTTATATAGGGGTGGCTAGGTCTCCAATTAGGGCATACGTGGAGGCATATTCCAGGGAATATGCCTCTTCCCAAAATAGCAAACCGACCGGGTTACTTTTCGCCATCGTAAGCCATGCAGAGGCTACGTGAGCCTCTGCGGCACCAACGTCATCCGACACAGGTAGCGTCACCCTTGTCGGCCATGCCTCGGTGGCCCTTCCCTCTGTCCGCTTCGCTCACGCTCCAGCGTACAGTGGCCACCTTTTGACCAGCGAGATACCTTCCTTCTCTTGCAAGCCTGATATAACCCAGATCATGCCTAGTTAATTTGGCCTTGCGGGTTCCTGCATACAAGTTACATTAATCCTGCCGGCATACTACATATGTCGATCGGGACTCAGTTAGGTGGACATCCTCCTGTCCGGGTCACTCCATGATTCGGCCTGCCTTGAGGTGACTCGGCCAGCATTCGCTTTGACCTTGCCGTACCTCGGCTAACTCGGCCTTTATACCCTGGTGTGACCCTACCCGGGTGTATCCCCCCAACAAATACTAAAGGCACCAATTAAGAACTACATCATTATCACCTACCCCCACTTCCTCGGGCACCAATTAAGATAATTTCTTAAGGAAGGTGAAGGTAGGAAGTAAGGGATGCAACTCATAGTTGAGCCATCATTGCTGCAAGATTATATGAGAAACTCATATTAAAAAGCCTAAGCAAAATCACGTATATCTTAACTGAACTTAAGGTTCAAGAACACATAATACAGTTGACAGTAGTGACCAACATTGAATAAATTAAACATCTAAAATATGAATTAATTGTGGATTTTAATTTCAACAATTGCATCCTCAACTTTAAACTAAATATTCACACTACCATATGATCATCTAACCTAACGCAGCACCATCGGTACCACTATACTTTTAACTGACGAAACTAATAATGAGATTCAGATAACACTCGACAAATATGAGCTTGGTAACACAAGACTAGTACCAAATCATTCTAACAACTAGCTAGTAAGAAGTAAACACCCAATTAAGCCTATTTAATAAGCCAGAGGCACTAGTTCATCTGCTACTATAAGAAACCTAGAACTAGAGAGTGAGCCAGCGGTTGAAATTTGAAGGAAATATGCCCTGAGAGGCAATAATAAAGTTGTTATTATGTATTCCTTGTATATGATAGATGTTTATTTTGCATGCTATAATTGTATTGATCGGAAACGTCAATACATGTGTGTTTAATAAACAAAAAGGGTTCCTAGTTATGCCTCTCTTATAGACTAGCTTGTTCATTAACAAGATGATCAAGGTTTCCTGATCATAGACATTGGATGTTGTTAATAACAAGGTCACAGCATTTGTGAAATGATGTGATGAACATTCATCCAAAGTATAGCATTACAATCAAGTCATTATGTTTATATTGCTATAAAATCATACGAAGTAATCTTTATCCTTAGACCATGAGATCATGTTAATTGCTAACACCGGAAGAGTATCTTGATAACATCAAACATCACACCGTAACAGGGTGACTATAAACATGGGCTTAGTGCTACGAAGGTGTTATGTTGAGGCTCATGGATCAAGAGTGGAATTTTCCAATCCTGATGATGGATAGATATACTCTGGGCCCTCTCGGTGATATCACATTAAGATAGCTTGCAAGCAAGTGATGTGATCACTAGAATGTTATATCACGGGAACGATAAAAGAGTGCATGTCGGTAACGAGATCAAACTACGTATTTAGATACCGATGATCGAATCTCGGACATGTATTATATCATGAGACAAAGGTATGAAGTTACTAGCGTTAAAGGTTCTCACGATCACAGAAGTCATCGTTGAATATGCAGGAGTCCGTATGGATCTCCAGGTCCCGCTTCTGATTATTGATCTGAGAGGAGTCTCAATCATGTCTGCATTATTCACGAACCGTAGGGTGACACACTTAAGAGTTATCGGACACCATTTTGGAGCACATATGTTTCAGACGAAAGAATTGCAAAGCGCAGGAACTGTTTTGATAGAAATCGGAATTGTTTCGGGTGAAATTGCAGAAAGTGGTTCTGCATGTGATATTGAAATGTTGCAAGGGGTTTTATGTGAATGTTTGTTAATTAAATTAATTAACAAAATTCTGAATAAATTTAATAAAAGAGTTTTATTAAATGAGAGAGCATTAAACTTAGAGAATTTTAATGCATTTAAAGTGGAGACTTTAAAAGGGAATGTGAAGAGGCATTTTAATGTGGAGGGAGTTACCACCACATGAATGGAGGAGGTGAGGGGTCACCTCCATGAGGCGCTGGCCATGGAGGGGTACCCGCCCCCCTCCTCCTATAAAAGGCCCCCCTCTTCCTCCTTCTTCCTCACACCTCCTCGTGAAGGATCTCTCTCCCCCTCTAGAATTATTCCCCCATGGTCTCGGATTAGCGAGATACATGTTCTCGGTGGCATTTCGTCTGGAAGGAGTTGCTGCTTCTGCTGCATCGCTGGAGAGAGGAGGTGGAGGTTGTCCGGTGGCTTGAACGTGTGTGCGAGGACGGATGCGCTGCTGATTTGCGGCGCTCGGACTTCCACACGATCTTGAGATCGGCAAGTGTATGACTACATCAACCACGAGTTCCTACTCGTTAACAAAACTTGTTGTCTTCGAGGGTAAGTTCTCGATGGATGTATGTCCACCCGTTGCTCTGTATCTACTAGATAGATCTTGGCGTGTAGTTCTCATCATAGGAAATTTTTTGTTTTCTATGTTGCGGACCCAACAGTGGTATCACAGCCTGATCTATGCGTAGGTGCTTTGCACGGGTAGTACACATATTTTATATGTGGGCGATGATGATCATGTTATTGCATCTTCTATGTATTTTGGATATTGGTGGCATAGTGGGATGAAGCGGTCCGGACCAACCTTACATGTCATCATACATGACACTGGTTCCACGACTGACATGCAACTTGTTTTGCATAAGTGGCTGGCGGGTGTCTGTCTCTCCTACTATAGTCAATATCTGATTTACAACGAGATGCTAATAACTTGGTTATCCTCGTTGTGGTTCATGTTTGTAGGTAAGACCAGTTCTATCTCCAAAAGCCCTAAGCCATGTAAAACTTGCAATTGATAAATTAGAGGCGTCTAGTTTTGATCGTTGCTGGGCTAGTGTCTTGATATGGTATTGTTGTAAGTATATGTATAATAGATACTCTTACAACACACTCAACGTGTAAGTTCCATAGACCTTGGCCTTACACACAAAGGAATGATAGAGATCATACCACGATGCAAATGATAGAGATCAAATGCATGGACCATATCATCTCGCTTTACACATTAGATGTTAGCATCTTATACTGCTAGTTTGGCGCTTTTTGTAGCATTGTAAGATGATCCCTCGTTTAAATATCAAGATAAAATGTGTTCTTCCTTAAGTATGCACCGTTCTGTGGATCGTGTTTCAAGACATCACGTGATGATCGGGTGTACTCGACTCTATGCTTTCATAAGAACGGGTGTAAGACAGTTTTACACACGCGAATACTAAGGTTCTTACTTGGCGAGCCTAGCATGTACAGACATGGCCTCGGAACACGGACCGAAAGGTTAAGCATGAGTCATATAGTTGATATGATGCCCATATAGATGCTCGCCTTTGAAGCTACATCGACTCACGTGATGATCGGACTTGGTGTAGTGGATTTGGTTCATGTAATCACCAAAAAGACACGAGGGATGTCTGTAACACCCTGGAATCGGCCCTATGCAAGTTTTAGCGATTCCCGCCAAACCCGCATAGAAATGATTCAAAGATGCCCACCAGGCACTTGCGTGCGGGTGGAAAACGAAGTAATAACATTACACAATAGCTCACGATGGAACCCACAAAAACATATATATACAACAACGACTCCATGAGTCAAAAATACACATATACAATACAAATATCCAAATCACCTTGAAAACGAATCAACATCCGAGTATGGATAAGATGCAAATGGGGCTAAGAGCCCTGAAGATTAACCAACAGCGTCCATAACCCTGCCCAGGCCAAGCCGGGAGGGTAACCTTGCTAACGACGTTGATCGCAAACCTGCTAAAACAAAGGGGTGCCGACAAAGGGTAAAGGAAAAAGAGGAGCGTCAGTACTAAGGCCAGTACACGGCAAGGCTAGAATTCGGCTGCCCTCGCCTACATAGGTATGGTGGACTGAAGCGGCAGCGAAGCATGCATGAAACAACCTATAGAGACTTGAAACCACTATCGGCTATTAGAGAGGGATAAGAAAGACCTATTCGGGACCAACCTGATACTAACACCAATCATACCCATCCTGGTATTCCCCCTCGAGACCAAACGAGGAAGTCAAAC
This sequence comes from Avena eriantha, assembly GCA_910589775.1. Classification (NCBI taxonomy): domain Eukaryota; kingdom Viridiplantae; phylum Streptophyta; class Magnoliopsida; order Poales; family Poaceae; genus Avena; species Avena eriantha. The sequence goes on along the minus strand of OU342746.1, from coordinate 187,914,866 downwards.
CGAGGAACTCACACAGTTGGTAGTTTTATTTATTCCATTATAGTTGCAGCACTTACTAGTCACATATAGATAGCATAAGTCATCCTGATAGCATAAGTAGTGAGCAGTTTTAGTTAACCATTCAGTTGTAGTTATAGTACTTACTAGTCAGATACATTTAGCATGTGACATCCCAAACCCAGCAGTTGTTGGCACTTTTATTTCATTCCATTGGAGTTGCGATACTTACTAGGCAAGTATAACATGACACGATACACCCCAGTTCCACCAGTTGTTGGCACTTTTATTATCCATTCCATTGTAGTGAAGCTGATTACTAGTCACATATTAAATCAAATTTATAGCACTACTTTAGTTATGCTTGTCTATGATCGAGATACTATGCTCCAAGTTGTCCATAACCGCAGACACGGCTTTCAGAAAGATTTACCCTGCAGGGGTGCACAAATAGCAACACACACACGATCAACCTCGAAAAAACCAAATCAAAACCCAACGAGGCTTTCACGACAAAGCAATCACAGGATTCATGAAATATTTCAGGGGGCCACCCCCAATAAGCTACCCGCTATGAAGTCGGTCGGCTCCACGACGGACCCAGGGTGTGTGGCGACGGCTATAAACGACTAGGAACCCGAAAGTGTGACTGGGCTTGTCGATACATTGGAAACGTGGCATGGGGTTCCTAAACAGTACAGGCACTCCACGCACAATCATAAATAAAGCAGTAAGGCATGGCATAAGTACAGAATAATAATAAAGCCCCAAACTAGTTTGTGGCCCCAAGAAATAAGAAATGAATCAAGCTCTGGCTAAGGGAGGTCCATAGGGTCTCCCGGATGTGGATAGTGCGAATAATCGAGAAACAGGTATCAAGTACTCGGGGCTTACGGGACACAAGTGGACATGAAAAACCAAATAGCATATGTTGCCCACTGGTGCCTCTTTCATTAGTTATCCCAGCAATTTAATAGTTGTATTTAAAGTCATGATCCTCTCCACTATAAAGCATATGACAACATTCCAACAATTGTGTGGTACTTCACGACACGGGACCGCACCTGAGCAAGCGACTACGACTCGCAAGACCATCTATCTATCAAACAATAGGCAATAGGATGTGTCCAAGGCAATATAGAGGCTGCAAGGTATATAAATGGTGCACGGAAACTAAAGCATCGCAATACGGGTAGCAATAGATCAACAGGAGGAAGTAAAGACTATAAATGCAAAATAGGTAGAAAGGGGGAGATTGCTCGCCTGGGAAACAGAGCCGAAGATTCATTATCCGAAGAACTTGTCGATACTCGCATCAACTCAACGGCCTAATCCGCGAAGAACCAAAGCACTAGAAGAAACACCGGATGCACTATTTAATACTACGCTAGAAGATTGGGCATGATGCATGTATGATGTATGACATGGCAATGGTGCAATGCAATTAGTCAATATTAAGTGGAACCGGGGTCCCGACAATTAATTAGAAGGTTCAAGTTATTTAGGTACCCCGCAATTTAAATGTTGTATTAACAAGGCAAAACATATCGTCGGTTCGCTACACAAATTTAAATGGGGGCCATATGAGACAAATATAGCCCGTATATAGTCTCCATATTTAATTTAGGTGAATCATCGAAATAGCCCCAAACACCCACAATATGCTTGCAAGTATGAACAATTTAATATGCAACAATTTATATATAGCATTTATAAAATAGGGATAGGTAGGGGTCACACATCTAGGGTCAGAGATCTTGGGGTCCGAGGGTTCAGGGGATCAGTCTCGCCGGGATCAGTCTTCGCGGTCCTCGGGATTGGGTCTCGAACATTGGATCCGGATGGAGAACTTAGCATCCTTGACAAAGTTCTCAGGTGACGGTGTCGATGGTCTTGCGTAGTCCCTCAGGTCTCGTCTTGTGTCGATCCCGGTCTCTCGTGTGGCATCGGATATCCTATTGAGGGGATGATCTTGGCGTTTGTCGGGGCGCTCGTACAGAACTTGGCGCCAGGGGCAAAATGGACTGCCAAGACAAACGTGGGTCTTAGGAGACCGTTTCAGCATCAATCTCCATCAGCCCACCATGTACAAGCAAAAAGGAAACAAAACAGAGGAGACGCAGCGGAGCCAATGTCTTGACAATAGTACCATGCGTGCATGCTCGAGCTCAAAAAACTGAGTCAGCGACGTTGCAAAGGGCGACATGGCAGCGTGCCTGAGAGGTCGACGGGCTAGAGGAGGAAAACAGAGGCGGTGGCGGACATCGGGTGGAGGAAGCTGCGTTTGGGCGGTGCCAGGAGACGGGCGAGGACGGGCTCGCGACGTGGCGACTCGCAGGGGCGACGGAGGTCGGTGAAGGCGCCGATGAGGTCAAGCGAGCAGGGGCCTGTGGGCGGCAGCGGAGCTCCAGGGGCGCGGCCACAGAAGAGGGCAGGCGCTGTGGTGGGTGGTGCCGATCTGGGCGGCAGCACGGCTCTGCCTCGGGGAGGAGGATGCGGGCGCCGGAGGTGAGGCAGAGTGGAGGCCGCGGGCGGCGGCCGTGGCTCAGGGAGGCGGAGCGCGAGCGGACCCGATGAGGCGCCGGTGAGGTGGAAGTCCGAGGCGACACGGGCCGGGCTACATGACGGCGCCAGCGGCGTGGGCTCGCTGGAGCTGCTGCAGAGAAGGGCTGGGCCCCGCGGGGACGGTCTCGACGGGGAGGAAGAGGAGGACAGGGCCATCTAGGCCGGCGACGCGGCGGGCGCTGGTCGTGGTCGACGGTGGAGATGAGGGGGGCCACGGAAGGGCGTGGGGTCGCGCTACCAGGGTGGCTCCAGCAAGGCGGAGGAGAAGGCCGCTGGCGGAAGTACCGATCGGAGAGGAGGGAGGAGACCACGCGAGGGAGGAGGCGAGGACTTGGTCACATGCGGGGCTGGGGAGCATCGAGCGCGGGTAAGAGACGTGTCGTGGACTCGCGGGTGGGCGTCGGTGGGGTGTGGCGTGTTCTGTGTACCACGTACGGGAACTAGGAGGTGGGGCCAGGAAACGAGATCGCATCGCGGGGTGAGGGTGGGTCTGGTGGTGTTCGGCGACAGGGTGGAGGGACTGGGTAGCTAGGGTTTCTAGGTGATCTTGGGTTTGGTGGCTGTGGGCTGGGTGGCCTCCGGTTGGGCCTTCGGGCCTAGCCGTTGGCTGCCTGTCCCCCCACAAAAATATTGTATTATTTTAAAAAAAGACTTATATAAATTGATTTTAGACAAAACAAAATATTCAGAAGGATCGGTTTTGTATTTGAATAAAGAGGGGTTATATGGAAAATAAGGGAAGTCTTTTAGAAAATAGTTTTTGGCAAAAGATGCATGATGACACGATGATGCTCAAATGCAATGTGGCATGATGACATGAGCATATGGTCATGATGATGCACAACATAGTAAACAATCAAGCGATTTTCTAGTAGTGATTTTACCGGTGTGCTACAATGTCGTTTTTGAGTGGGAGTTCATTAGTAATTTGGATTAGTTGAACTCACTCTATCATAAACTTAGTGTAAATAAACTTTACAAATTCTGTTGTAGATGGCACCACCTGCTTTTAATTTCAATGTGTTCATGGAGAAAGAGAAACTTGCTGCGAATGGTAGCAACTTCACCAACTGGCTATGAATTTGAGGATTCTCCTCACTGCTGCACAAAAGCAATATGTGCTATAGGCGCCGCTAGCCCCCCCCCCCCTCCCCACCAGCTCCTGATGCCCCTGACGAGCAAAAGAATGTCTATGTGACTCGTCAGGAGGACCACAACTTAGATCATTGCGGCATACTATATGGGCTAGAGCCAGAACTTCGAAAGCGTTTCGAAAATGGCAATGCCTTTGATACCATGGGAGAATTGAAAATGATTTTCGATACCCATGCTGCCGTAGAGAGTTATAATGCTTCTGAAAAGTTCTTTAGCTGCATGATGGAGGAGAATAGCTCCGTTAGTGAGCATGTACTCAAAATGTCTGGGTACGCCAATAAGCTTGTGTCCTTGGGAAAAATGATTCCCATTGACTTAGGCATACATCATGTTCTCCAATCTCTGCCACCTAGCTACAAGAGCTTCGTTATGAACTATAATATGCAGGGCATGAAGAAGTCTCTTCCCGAGCTTTTGTCAATGCTTAAGACTGCAGAAGTGGAGATTAGGAAAGAAAATCAAGTGTTGATGATCCATAAGACCACTGGTTTGAAGAAGGACAAGAAAGGCAAGCACAAGGGAAAGAAGGGTGGCAAACCTGTTGCCACACCTGAAAAGAAACCCCAAGCTGGCCCTAAGTCTGACACCGAGTGTTACTATTGCAAGGGGACTGGCCATTGGAAGCGCAATTGCCCCAAGTATTTGGCGGACAAGAAGGCCGGCAAGGAAAACAAAGGTATATGTGATATACATGTTATTTATGTGTACTTGACTAGTACTCGCAGTAGCACCTGGGTATTTGATACGGGATCGGTTGCTAATATATGTAACTCGGTTCAGGGGCTGCGGAACAAGCAACAACTAGCAAGGGATGAGGTCATGATGCGAGTCGGCAATGGATCAAGAGTTTATGCGATCGCTGTTGGGACGCTACATCTCCATATGCCATCGGGATTAGTTATAAATCTGAATAATTGTTATTTAGTGCCTGCACTGAGCATGAACATTGTATCCGGATCGTGTTTGATGCAAAGTGGTTATTCCTTTAAATCTGAAAACAATGGTTGTTCGATTTATAAGAATGATATCTTTTATGGTCATGCACCTGTGTTGAATGGATTATTTCTATTGGATCTCGATAGTAGTATTACGCATATTCATAATGTTAATGCTAAAAGGATTAAACTTGATAATGATATAGCTGTATATATGTGGCACTGCCGTCTAGGTCATATTGGCGTTAAACGCATGAAGAAACTCCATCCTGATGGACTTTTGGAATCACTTGATTTTGAATCATTTGATACCTGTGAGCCATGCCTTATGGGCAAGATGACTAGAACGCCGTTTTTTGGTTCAATGGAACGGGCGACAGATTTATTGGAAATCATACATACTTATGTGTGTGGACCAATGAGTGTGTCGGCGCGAGGTGGATATCGTTACTTTGTTACTTTCACGGATGATTTGAGTAGATACGGGTATATCTATTTGATGAAACACAAGTCTGAAACCTTTGAAAAGTTCAAAGAATTTCAGAATAAAGTGGAAAATCATCGTAACAGAAAGCTCAAATTTCTGCGGTCCGACTGTGGAGGTGAGTATCTAAGTTACGAGTTTAGCACACATATGAAAGAGTGTGGAATAGTTTCACAACTCACGCCTGCCGGAACACCACAACGTAATGGTGTGTTGGAACGTCGTAATCGTACTTTATTGGATATGGTTTGATCTATGATGTCTGTGACTGACTTGCCACTGTCATTTTTGGGTTATGCACTGGAAACCGCTGCATTCACTTTAAATCGGGCACCATCTAAATCCGTTGAAACAACACCGTATGAATTGTGGTTTGGAAACAAACCTAAGTTGTCATTTCTTAAAGTTTGGGGATGCGATGTTTATGTGAAGAAACTTCAGCCGGATAAACTCGAACCCAAAGTGGAAAAATGCGTCTTTATAGGATACCCTAAGGAACCGATTGGGTATACCTTCTATCACGGATCCGAGGGCAAGGTTTTTGTTGCCAAGAATGGATCCTTTCTTGAGAAGGAGTTTCTCACGAAAGGTGTGAGTAGTCGGAAGGTAGAACTCGAAGAGGTTATTGAACCTTCTCTTCATGAAATGGCGAGTAGCACAGCACCGGAAATTGTTTCGGAGTTGACTTCACCTAATGAAGAGAGAGCTAATGATATTGATCATGAAACTCCAAAAGACGACACTACCAAACCTCGCACGTCAAGTAGGACACGTGCAGCTCCTGAACTGTACAGCAATCCTATTATGAATTTCATGGTTGATGAAATGGATGACCCTACGACGTATGAAGAAGCGATGATGAGCACGGATTCCAACAAATGGCTAGAAGCCATGAAATCCGAGATGGAATCCATGTACAAAAACCAGGTTTGGACCTTGGTAGAATTACCTCATGATCGAAAGACCGTTGAGAATAAATGGATTTTCAAAAGAAAAACTGATGCTGATGGTAATGTGACCATCCATAAGGCTCGACTTGTCGCAAAGGGGTTTCGAAAAATTCAAGGAGTTGACTACGATGAGACATTCTCTCCCATAGCAATGCTAAAGTCGGTTAGGATTATGTTAGCAATTGCTACATATTTCCATTATGAAATATGGCAGATGGATGTCAAAACTGCGTTCCTCAATGGTAATATTGAAGAAGAGTTGTATATGATAGAACCTAAGGGTTTTGTCGATCCTAAGGATGCTGATAAGGTATGCAAACTTCAGCAATCCATCTATGGACTGAAGCAAGCATCCCGGAGTTGGAATCTCCGCTTTGATGAGGTGATCAAAGAGTTTGGATTTGTCCAAACTTATGGAGAGGCTTGTATTTACAAGAAAGTGAGTGGGAGCAATGTGGCATTTCTGATATTATATGTGGATGACATATTATTGATTGGAAATGATATAGATCTTTTAAACAATGTTAAAATTTATCTAAACAGCAAATTTTCGAAAGACCTTGGTGAAGCGTCATATATATTAGGCATTAAAATCTATAGAGATAGATCGAGGCGCCTAATTGGGCTATCGCAGAGTACATACCTTGATAAGATATTAAAGAAGTTTAATATGGACGGAAGTAAGAAGGGGTTCTTACCTATGTTGCAAGGTAAGACATTGAGCAAGACTCAAAGTCCGGCTACGGCGAAAGAAAGAGAGATAATGGATAAGATCCCCTATGCCTCGGCCATAGGCTCTATAATGTATGCCATGCTATATACAAGACCGGATGTGGCACATGCTATTAGTTTGACTAGTAGGTACCAATCTGATCCAGGTTCGGAACACTGTATAGCGGTCAAGAATATCCCGAAGTACTTGAGAAGAACTAGGGATATGTTTCTTGTATACGGAGGTGAAGAAGAGCTAGTTGCTAAGTGTTATGTCGATGCTAGCTTTGACACCGATCCGGATGACTCTAATTCTCAATCCGGATACGTATTTCTCTTGAACAGAGCAACAGTTAGTTGGAGGAATTCCAAACAACCTGTGGTGGCTGGATCAACGACGGAGGCGGAATATGTTGCTGCTTCAGAAGCAGCACAGCAAGCGGTTTGGATGAAAGAGTTCATAACGGAACTAGGTGTGGTTCCTAGTACATTGGACCCAATGGTGATCTATTGTGACAAAAATAGAACCATATCCAACGCCAAGGAACCGAGGTCTCACAAGAATTACAAGCATATTAAGCGCCGGTTTCACTCCATCCGCGAGCATGTCAAGGATGGAGATATAAAGATTTGTAAAGTACACACGGACCTAAATGTAGCAGATCTATTGACTAAAGTTCTCCCTAGGGCAAAACATGATCAAGACCAGAACTCCATGGGTGTTAGATTTATCACTATGTGAACTAGATTATTGTCTCTAGTGCAAGTGGGAGACTGAAGGAAATATGCCCTGAGAGGCAATAATAAAGTTGTTATTATGTATTCCTTGTATATGATAGATGTTTATTTTGCATGCTATAATTGTATTGATCGGAAACGTCAATACATGTGTGTTTAATAAACAAAAATGGTTCCTAGTTATGCCTCTCTTATAGACTAGCTTGTTGATTAACAAGATGATCAAGGTTTCCTGATCATAAACATTGGATGTTGTTAATAACAAGGTCACAGCATTTGTGAAATGATGTGATGAACATTCATCCGAAGTATAGCATTACGATCAAGTCATTGTGTTTATATTGCTATAACATCATACGAAGTAATCTTTATCCTTAGACCATGAGATCATGTTAATTGCTAACACCGGAAGAGTATCTTGATAACATCAAATGTCACACTGTAACAGGGTGACTATTAAGATGGGTTCAGTGCTACGAAGGTGTTATGTTGAGGCTCATGGATCAAGAGAGGAATTTTTCAATCCTGATGACGGATAGATATACTCTAGGTCCTCTCGGTGATATCACATTAAGATAGCTTGTAAGCAAGTGATGTGATCACTAGAATGTTATATCACGGGAACGAGAAAAGAGTGCATGTCGGTAACGAGATCAAACTAGGTATTTGGATACCGATGATCGAATCTCGGACATGTATTATATCATGAGACAAAGGGATTAAGTTACTAGCGTTAAAGGTTCTCACGATCACAGAAGTCATCGTTGAATATGCAGGAGTCAGTATGGATCTCCAAGTCCCGCTTCTGATTATTGATCTGAGAGGAGTCTCAATCATGTATGTATTATTCGCGAACCATAGGGTGACACACTTAAGAGTTACCAGACACCATTTTTTAGCACATATGTTTCAGACGAAAGAATTGCAAAGCACGGGAATTGTTTCGATAGAAACCGGAATTGTTTCAGGTGAAATTGCAGAAAGTGGTTCTGCATGTGATATTGAAATGTTGCAGGGGGTTTTATGTGAATGTTTGTTAATTAAAGTAATTAACAAAATTCTGAATAAATTTAATAAAAGAGTTTTATTAAATGACAGAGCATTAAACTTAGAGAATTTTAATTCATTTAAAGTGGAGACTTTAAAAGGGAATGTGAAGAGGCATTTTAATGTGGAGGGAGTTACCACCACATGAATGGAGGAGGTGAGGGGTCACCTACATGAGGCGCCATCCATGGAGGGGGTACCCCCCCCCCCCTCCTCCTATAAAAGGCCCCCCTCTTGCTCCTTCTTCCTCACACCTCCTCGTGAAGGATCTCTCTCCCCCTCTAGAATTATTCCCCATGGTCTCGGATTAGCGAGATACATGTTCCCGGTGGCATTTCGTCAAGAAGTTGTTGCTTCCGCTGCATCGCTGGAGCGAGGAGGTGGACGTTGTCCGGTGGCTTGAACGTGTGTCCAAGGACGGATGCGTTGTTGATCTGCGGCGCTCGGACTTCCACACGATCTTGAGATCAGCAAGTGTATGACTACATCAACCACGAGTTCCTACTCGTTAACAAAACTCGTTCTCTTCGAGGGTAAGTTCTCGATGGATGTATGTCCACCCGTTGCCCTGTATCTAGTAGATAGATCTTGGCGTGTAGTTCTCATCATAGGAAAAGTTTTGTTTTCTATCCTGTGGACTCAACAAAATTTAGAGGGGGGGTAGAGGGGAAAGGGAGAGTAGAACATACTTACCTTGTCCTAACGGGAGTCGGCCTCACTGGTGGCCAGAGTAGAGGAAGAATAAAAAGGCAACGACGGCACGGTACATGGTTTAAGATCAAATAAAGCCCGCACACGAAAGATAGAGATCAGTTGGATGGCCGAGGGGGATTTTGAAGGGAATATGCCCGAGAGGCAATAATAAAGTGGTTATTATCTTATTCCATGTTTATGATAAATGTTTATTTTGCATGCTATAATTGTATTAATTGGAAGCATTAATACATGTGTGTTTAATAAACAAAATACAAAGTTCCTAGTACTGCCTCTCATATAAACTAGCTTGTTGATTAACAAGATGATCAAGGTTTCCTGATCATGGACATTGGATGTTGTTAATATCAAGGTCACAACATTGGTGGAATGATGTGATGAACATTCATCTGAAGTATAGCATTACGATCAAAGTCATTATGTTTATATTTCTATAACACCATACGAAGTAATCTTAGTCCTTAGACCATGAGATCTTGTTAATTGCTGACACCGGAAGAGTATCTTGATAACATCAAACGTCACACCGTAACAGGGTGACTATAAAGGTGGGTTCAGTGCTACAAAGGTGTTATGTTGAGGCTCATGGATCAAGAGTGGGATTTGTCCATCCCGATGACGGATAGATATACTATGGGCCCTCTCGGTGATATCACATTAAGATAGCTTGCAAGCAAGTGATGTGATCACTAGAATGTTATATCACGGGAACAAGAAAAGAGTGCATGTCGGCAACGAGATCAAACTAGGTATGGAGATACCGATGATCGAATCTCGGACATGTAATATATCGCGAGACAAAGGGATTTAGTTACTAGCGTTAAAGGTTCTCACGATCACAGAAGTCATCGTTGAATGTGTAGGAGTCAGTATGGATCTCCAGGTCCCGTTTCTAATTATTGATCTGAGAGGGGTCTCGATCATGTCTGCGTTATTTGCGAACTGTAGGGTGACACACTTAAGGGATACCGACACCATTTGGAGCAAATATGTTTCAGATAAAGATTTAATAAAGCGTTGGAATTATTTCAATAGACACCAAAACTGTTTTGGGTGAAATTGCTGAAATTGGTTCTGCATGTAATATTGAAATGTTGCAGGGGGTTTATGTGAATGTTTGTTAATTAAAGTAATTAACAAAATTCTGAATAAAATCAATAAAAGAGTTTTATTAAATGAGAGAGCATTAAATTTGGAGAAATTTAATGCATTTAAAGTGGAGACTTTAAAAGAGAATGTGAAGGGGCAAATTTATGTGGAGGGAGTTACCACCACATGAATGAGGAGGTGAGGGGTCACCCCTTGGGGCGTCGGCCATGGGGAGGGGTACCCTCCCCTCCTCCTATAAAAGGCCCCCCTCACACCCCTTCTTCCTCACACCTCCTCGTGAAGGATCTCTCTCTCCCTCTAGTTATTCCCCATGGTTTCGGATTAGCGAGATACATGTTCCCGGTGGCTTTATCTGGAAAGGAGTTGCTGCTTCCGCTGCTTTGCTGGAGCGAGGGACGGAGGTTGTCGGGGTACCGGACGTGTGTGCGATCACGGATGCACCGCTGCTTTGCGGTGCTGGACTTGGTGGTGCTGGACTTGCTGGAGCTGGATCTGATGGACGTGCTGGAGCCGGACCTGCTGGACTTCATCACGATCTTGAGATCGGCAAGTGTACGACTACATCATACACAAGTTCCAACTCGTTAATAAAGCTTTGTTGTCTTCGAGGGTAAGTTCTCTATGGATGTATATCCACCCGTTGCTTGTATCTAGTAGATAGATCTTGCGTATAGTTCCCATCGTAGGAAAGTTTTTGTTTTCTATGCTGTGAACCCAATAGTGGTATCAGAGCCTGATCTATGCATAGGTGCTAAGCACGGGTAGTACACATATGTTTATATGTGGGCGATGATGATTATGTTATTGCATCTTCTATGTATTTTGGATATTGGTGGCATAGTGGGATGAAGCGGCCCGGACCAACCTTACATGTCATCGCACATGAGACCGGTTTCACGACTGACATGCAACTAGTTTTGCATACGTGGCTGGTGGGTGTCTGTCTCTCCTACTATAGTCAATATCTGATTTACAATGAGTTGCTAATAACTTAGTTATCATCGTTGTGGTTCCATGTTCGTAGGTAAGACCGGTTCTATCTTCGAAAACCCTAAGCCACGTAAAACTTGCAATGGATAAATTAGAGGCGTCTAGTTTAGATTCTTGCTGGGCTAGTGTCATGATATGGTAATGTTGTAAGTAGATGTATGATAGATACTCTTACAACACACCTAACGTGTAAGTTCCATAGACCTTGGCCTTACACACAAAGGAATGATAGAGATCATACCATGATGCATATGATAGAGATCAAATGCATGGACCATATCATCTCACTTTACACATTAGATGTTTGCATCTTATATTGCTAGTTTGGCGTTTTAGTAGCATTTTAAGATGATCCCTCATTTAGATATCAAGATAAAAATGTGTTCTTCCTTAAGTATACAACATTTTATGGATCGTGTTTCGAGACATCACGTGATGAATGGGTGTACTCGACTCTACGCTTTCATACAAACGGCTGTAAGACAGTTTTACACACGCGAGTACTAAGGTTCTTACTTGGCGAGCCTAGCATGTACAGACATGGCCTCGGAACACGGACCGAAAGGTTAAGCATGAGTCATATAGTTGATATGATGTCCATATAGATGCTCGTCTTTGAAGCTACACTGACTCACGTGATGATCGAACTTGGTGTAATGGATTTGGTTCATGTAATCACCAAAAAGGCATGAGGGATGTCGTTTTTGAGTGGGAGTTTATTTCTAATTTGGATTAGTCGAACTCAATTTGTCATAAACTAAATCGAAGTGAATTTTCATAATTTGTTATAGTCATTGGCATTTGTTCACTACCTTATGCTTAGTTTTAATTGAGATAATAGAACTATAGAATTCTAGATATTTACTTTACGAACTGGCATCGTATTGTTTTGAATGTCAATTTAAAGTTTATAAGTCCTATTGCAAACTTTCAGCAAACTCTATTTACTCCATAAAGTTTAATAATATTAAATCAAGAGTAAAAATTCCAATGTTAGTATCTAAATTGTCATGTTTGCCTCCATGATTATTGATATTCAAAAGTTGTTTTAATATCAAGATTATATAAGAGCTGAAAATTGTTTCAGAAACCATCATGTGTGAAAGAGATTGTGATATCTGAAACAATGTTTTTGGTTGCATTATGATAGAGTATAATTTAACAAAATACACGTTCTCATATTATGAGACTTTGTGAAGGATGGAGATGCTAGGCATCCGGATCTCCCAAAAAGGTTTTTGGGAACTAACATTATACTCGTGATTCTTCCTTACAGGCTATAGTAGCTTGATCATGAAAGTTATCATGATAAGGATGAATAGAAGATGTAAGTAAAATGTTTACTACACTAATAGATTACTAAAGAATGGATTTTTGAAAGAATACCAAACATTTGATGATGGTGATCCACTTCAAAGTGCAAGTCCAAAGGTATTAGTATTTGACTATATACGCTTTGTACTATGTGTCATGTGAATGACACCACTATTGATGTTCATAGATTCTTTTAAAAGGAAAAGGAATTGGTGAAAGAGAATCTATAAAATATTTGGGAGAAAAGAAAAAATTGGAAATGTCCAGCTTAGGTATATAGAAGATACACATGTTATGGTTGTATTCCTTGCTTGTTAAACAATGTGGTTCTTAAGTATTGGATACCGGTATTGGATACCGAATTGGTTGGTATGAAGTGTCATACAGGACAACGCAATTCATGAACTACAATGGCCTAAGTAACTAGCAAGAGAATAAGTGATGATGTTCATCGAAAACAAATAAAGTGTTATTGTGTTTTTCGTTGTCGTCAAACCTAGCCTTCAAGATTTGTTTTAATAATTGTTATTTTGTTCCGGTATTATAAGAACAATGGTTGTTCAAATAATTACCATATTCCATAAAGGATGGATGAACTTTTACAAGTCTGGTGGGAGAAATCACATCCATAAACATTCTAGCTAGTTGCGTGTTGGTAAAGATCAAAAGGTTAGAGAGAAGAACTTGTATGTAAGCTCCAATATCTCAAATAATATATAATCTACTATCCCCTGGCTAAGTATATAAGAATCAATGTAGTGGATTGCTTCCAACTACAGATGATCGAAGTAAAACACAATCATAAGAGTCCTAAATGTGATACATATTATAGAGGCCAAAGGAAAAATATAATGGCAATAAAATCTAAAGGTCTTGTTAATGGGAAGTATATGCAGAAAATCGATTTGGCTCCTGTCCTCCACCAAGGATTTTTTTGATTTTTTTAAAAAACATCAAATATTTTTGAAAATATATATTCATGTAGCCAACAATACAAAATACATGTCTGCCAATTTTCAATGAAAAATATTTTATATTTTGGATGCAGCAAAAAAAGACAAATATAACAAATTTTGAGAAATAGTGGCCCATTCAAAATTTCACTATTCACGCTCACATCTGGACTTTTCTCTTTTTTACTCAGGCTAGAATACAAAATATTTTTAGATGATTTTTTCCATGCATGTTAAATCATTATCTACACCCCGGTATATTTTTCCCTTTTTTAAATCTTGAAATTTGATTTTTTTTTCAAAACAAAAAGTCCTTCATGGAGGACGGGCTCCAAAACGACGCTCTCAAAGTATATGATCATACTATGATATTCATGGATATAGATTTGTAATGATGGAATATAGTTCAACCCATGGTATCTGATGTACTTTTAGATAGGATTTGACATAAAAAATACGTTTACACATCAATCGCATGACTTCAGAGCTTCATGCTGGGAGGAAGTTTTGAAGTTAAAAAACACGGAACATGACTTTACAACTTAAACACGGAGCTTGTTTACACACTCAGCATAGGGGACCTTACACTGTAACCTAAATACACAATGCGGGCCCAAAATACTAATTATCCAGTGAAACGTGGAAAGAGGAAGGTAGTCCTTCACATTGTAGAGAGGTGGCTGAAATGATAAAGCTCAGTTCTGAAATGAAGAATGAAAAACATGGGAATACACTCCAACTTGAGAAATCACAACACAGTCAATTGATATATTAAACCAAGCTAATATCACACAACCATGTAGTATGAATAATATCCAATGCATAATAGGCTATGCTCTGAAGCATGGCGTCTTATGTCTATACTGACCAGGGATTCCAAAATAAAATGGCATGAAATCTACCATAATAATTTTCTCCCCAAAGTAGAAATGTATCCAAAAGTTTGGTTACATAGAAGAGTGAATTTGGCCTAAAGCCTGATAATATCTTACAGGTATATAAATTGGTTCAAAACAATAAACATGTTATTATCACTAGAAAAATATACATTGCAATGCTAATATAAATATGAAATAGCAAACAAAGATTCCGCTAATAGGAATAAAACAGATGATATATGAACCACTTAAACTGACAAATCATCACATTATATGATGCTTATTGTAAGTGTATGAGCCCAGATAGATAGATAGATAGATAGATAGATAGATAGATAGATAGTGAATACTGCATATGGCTGACACCCTCGCAAAGCTCCTGTATATCTAGCACAATTTGAAGGTTGGCGGTTCTTACAATCTAAACATCATGCAACAAGGACAGTATGTAAAAATAAAGGCTATCTAGCGCTAGCCATACAAATCGCTTACAATAAGATCTAAGTTAGAGAAGGCTAAAATGAAA
Organism: Avena eriantha; assembly: GCA_910589775.1. Classification (NCBI taxonomy): domain Eukaryota; kingdom Viridiplantae; phylum Streptophyta; class Magnoliopsida; order Poales; family Poaceae; genus Avena; species Avena eriantha. The sequence goes on along the minus strand of OU342746.1, from coordinate 187,899,799 downwards.
ATACTGATTTAAAAAATTATGAACAATATAATTGTTGGTGCTCCTTGAATCAAAGAGGCCATTAACCTTTTTCTTTTAGGAATGCTAACATTGACATATATGCATAAGAAAATTTTATTGCTTGCAATGTGAACGAACATTCAGTTATGTGACACTCAGTTGCTCACGAGCACAATATGATAGTAAGTCAGTTCATCCTCCAAAATCAGAAAGAGGCATTTAGTTATGCAATAGGTGTAGCAAACCGTACTAGAAATTTCAGTTATGTAGTAGGTATATATAAGCTGTGTCATGGTCATTTATCTTATATGAATGCAGCCGCAAATAGATTAATATGATGAAGTCACATCATGTGAAATATCACCATCCTATAGATGATTGGTTATCTTATAATGTTAAATACTACTTATTGTACTACTCTTTCTAGAGGACATAACAAATAAATATTGTACATATCAAACAAAAAAGGGGTATCTTCTAGGTTTTAATTTACCTTGAACTACTTCTCATTCTATCTGCTCTATCAAAATCATATGATACTAGACCCTCTGTAATGGGCTAATGGTCACTATAAAACATGCAGCATTCAACTAACATCTCGATGAGTTAAGAAACATAGAAGTTAGATAAGGAGCGTACAGCTCCTAATTTCATTATTAAAACTGACAAGATACACGGCTAGTTCAGGTAGCAAGACCTACACAGAGATCACCCACAAACCAGCAAACATGCTTGCTGGGAGGTTAAACTTATATATACTTACTAACTCACAACTAAAAAGAGAAACATCAACATGTCACAGGGCTTGACAACGGTCAGTCAAATAAAATAGCAAAAGCATGACAGAAACAAGATCTCAGACCAGCCAAACAAAACTCACATATTTTGGAGTACGGATGGTGCCATGGACAACAAAATTGGTCACATTGCGAATCAAATAAACAGTCAATCAAAGTTTACAGAACATGTAGAAATATTGAAAAACACCTCCCTTATGTTTTCTGCTTGATAAACCACAGTGGTAAGTGTGGTGATTGGTCAATATATCGATGTTAAATTATTAATCCACAAGCCTTGTGTTGAAAATCTGCCCTATTGCTAATCCATGTTTATTTGGAAGCAATGGCACAATATAGCATTCACCAACTGAACCAAATAAATCAAAAAGGTAAAATGATGTTCATTAGCTGCACATACCAAACACGTTCAAGGAAACTTCTCTTTTAATATCAGTTGTCCTAAACCAGGAACAACTCCCTGCACAGCATTCACAAATTAACCAATTTGATATGATAAGAATAAGGAGGGATGGAACCTTTTTCTTTACATCCTACTGGTCTCTTGATGGACAGTTGACCTAAAGAAGCATAAGCCGCAACTACATGGCCGTTAAACATAGCCGGGGCAAGAAGTGGACAGATACAGACACATGTTTGCTTGAGGATATGCACAAACTATTGTCTGTAGACCTCAATGAGCTTCCGTGAGCTAGAGACAAAATGGGAGGCAAAATTGATAAGTTAGGACCAGTACAACAGGAAAGGAACCTGGCATTACATTCTTGAAACCAAGTTTAGTGGGATTGAAAGATGCCATGTTTACCATGAGAAAAGTTGTATTTTGCGCAAAAAATCATACCTATGCAAGAATGTAGCAACCCTGAGATAATCTAAGTAGTTTCCTACGAGGAACCAAGCATTCATTTTTACAATGGTTATCTCCAACCACAACATTCTAGCTAGTTGTGTGTTGGTAAAGATCAAAAGGTTAGAGAGAAGAACTTGTATGTAAGCTCCAATATCTCACATAATATATAATCTACTATCCCTCGGCTAAGTATATAAGAATCGATGTAGTGGATTGCTTCCAACTACAGATGATCGAAGTAAAACGCAATCAGAAGAGACCTAAATGTGATACATATTATAGAGGCCAAAGGACGAATATAATGGAAAATAAAATCTAAAGGTCTTGTTAATGGGAAGTATATGCGGAAAATCGATTTGGCTCCCGTTCTCCACCGAATATTTTTTTGATTTTTTTAAAAAACATCAAATATTTTCAAAGAAATATATTCGTGTAGCCAACAATACGAAATACATGTCTGCCAATTTTCAATGAAAAATATTTTGCATTTTGGATGCAGCAAAAAAAGGCAAATATAACAAAATTTTGGAAATGGTGGCCCATTCAAAATTTCACTATTCACGCTCAGATCTGTACTTTTCTCTTTTTTACTGAGGCTAGAATACAAAATATTTTTAGATGATTTCTTCCATGCATGTTAAATCATTATCTACACCTCGGTATATTTTCCCCTTTTTTGAATGTTGAAAATTGATTTTTTTCAAAACAAAAAGTTCTTCATGGAGGACGGGCTCCAAAACGACGCTCTCAAAGTATATGATCATACTATGATATTCATGGATATAGATTTGTAATGATAGAATATAGTTCAACCCATGGTATCTGATGTACTTTTAGATAGGATTTGACATAAAAATACGATTACGCATCAATCGCATGACTTCAGAGCTTCATGCTGGGAGGAAGTTTTGAAGTTAAAAAACACGGAACATGACCTCTACAACTTAAACACGGAGCTTGTTTACACACTCAGCATAGGGGACATTACACTATAACCTAAATACACAATGCAAACCCAAAATACCGATTATCCAGTGAAACGTGGAAAGAGTAAGGTAGTCCTTCACATTGTAGAGAGGTGGCCGAAATGATAAAGCTCAGTTCTGAAATGAAGAATGAAAAACATGGGAATACACTCTAACTTGAGAAATCACAACACGGTCAATTGATATATTAAACCAAGCTAATATCACACAACCATATAGTATGAATAGTATCCAATGCAAAATAGGCTATACTCTGAAGCATGACGTCTTATGTCTATGCTGACCAGGGATTCCACAATAAAATGGCATGAAATCTACCATAATAATTTTCTCCCCAAAGTAGAACTGTATCCAAAAGCTTGGTTACATAGAAGAGTGAATTTGGCCTAAAGCCTGATAATATCTTACAGGTATATAAATAGGTTCAAAACAATAAACATGCTATTATCACTAGAAAAATATACGTTGCAATGCTAATATAAATATGAAATAGAAAACAAAGATTCCGCTAATAGGAATAAAACAGATGATAGATGAACCACTTAAACTGACAAATCGTCACATTATTTGATGCTTATTGTAAGTGTATGAGCCCAGATAGATAGATAGATAGATAGATAGATAGATAGATAAATAGATAGATAGATAGTGAATACTGCACATGGCTGACACGCTCGCAAAGCTCGTGTATATCTAGCACAATTTGGATGTTGGCGGTTCTTACAATCTAAACAGCATGCAACAAGGAAAGTATGTAAAAATAAAGGCTATCTAGCGCTAGCCATACAAATCGCTAACAGTAAGATCTAAGTTAGAGAAGGCTAAAATGAAAACACTGATTTAAGAAATTATGAACAATATAATTGTTGGTGCTCCTTGAATCAAAGAGGCCATTAACCTTTTTCTTTTAGGAATGCTAACATTGACATATATGCATAAGATAATTTTATTGCCTGTAATGCGAACGAACATTCAGTTATGTGACACTCAGTTGCTCACGAGCACAACATGGCAGTAAGTCAGTTCATCCTCCAAAATCAGAAAGAGGCATTCAGTTATGCAATAGGTGTAGCAAACCGCACTAGAAATTTCAGTTATGTAGTAGGTATATATAAGATGTGTCATGGTCATTTATCTTATATGAATGCAGCCGCAAATAGATTAATATGATGAAGTCACATCATGTGAAATATCATCATCCTATAGATGATTGATTATCTTACAATGTTAAATACTACTTGTTGTACTACTCTTTCTAGAGGACATAACAAATAAATATTGTACATATCAAACAACAAAAGTGGTATCTTCTAGGTTTTAATTTACCTTGAACTACTTCTCATTCTATCTGCTCTATCAAAATCATATGATACTAGACCCTCTGTAATGGGCTAATGGTCTCTATAAAACATAAAGCATTCAACTAACACCTGGATGAGTCAAGAAACATAGAAGTTAGATAAGGAGCGTACAGCTCCTAATTTTATTGTTAAAACTGACAAGACACACAGCTAGTTCAGGTAGCAAGACCTACACAGAGATCACCCACAAACCAACAAACATGCTTGCTGGGAGGTTAAACTTCTATATACTTACTAACTCACAACTAAAAAGAGAAACATCAACATGTCACAGGGCTTGACAACGGTCAGCCAAATAAAATAGCAAAAGCATGACAGAAACAAGATCTCGGACTTGACTATTGAAATAACTATTGGATGTATATATCAACCAAAGTTCAGACAAACAAAACTCACATACTTTGGAGTACGGATGGTGCCATGGACAACCAAATTAGTCACGTTGCGAATCAAATAAGCAGTCAACCGAAGTTTACAGAAATGTAGAAATATTGAAAAACACCTCCCTTATGTTTTCTGCTTGATAAACCAGTGGTAAGTGTGGTGATTGATCAATATATCGATGTTAAATTATGAATCCACAAGCCTTGTGATGAAAATCTGCCCTATTGCCAATCCATGTTTATTTGGAAACATTGGCACAATATAGCATTCACCAACTGAACCAAATAAATCAAAAAGGTAAAAATGATGTTCGTCGGCTGCACATACCAAACACGTTCAAGGAAACCTCTCTTTTAATATCAGTTGTCCTAAACCAGGAGCAACTCCCGGCACAGCATTCACAAATTAACCAATTTGATATGATAAGAATAAGGAGGGATGGAACCTTTTTCTTCAGTTCTACTCTCCTCGCAAGTATCTATTTTGTGATGGCGTTGCACACTGCCATGGCTGCACTGCACAAGGGGAATTCCAATCATGATGCCCCTGTCAAACATGACCAGAGTTGAAGCCAAAGGAAATGTTGAGACAAAAACTGGTGATCGAACAGTAAAAAAATGTTGCTGTACCAGTTTATTTGCAGAACAAAACAGCTCGTGCATTAACAACTAACAGCACCCACTACTTAGATCATATATATTCCACCACAACCCAACAACTATAATTACCTTTGTGCTTTATAGCCTTTTAAAAAGCACTTTCATCTAGGAAAATCCCTTCCCCCCCTTTGTTCCCTGGCTGAAACAACTCAAGAATTTACAGTTCTCATGCTGAAAGTATTATTAGATAGCATAGAGAACTAAGTCTATTGACACCAGCAAAACGAAGTGACCTGATTGTGCGGCCTAGGATGCGGAGAAATCAGAGATCCTGTTGCAACTTATGTTCTTGCATAAGGAAAAACAGATGCCAAGAATCAAGCATGTACATACGTAGCTCGCCATGCTACTGCCAACTGACATCACAAACATGTGCAAAACATCAAGTTAGATGCATTGACATGGGAAATTGGTTCCAAGCATACTGCAAATGCAATGCAAGGAGATAAGGATTCATCACATTTTTTGACACTGCTTTCATTCCATTCCAAAACAATGATAGGCTGACTGCAACCAGTCAAGACATTCGCAACTGCTACTAGTACTAGAGTTTTGGGTCGAGGTTCAGGCTGTCGAGGACAGACAGAACACTTGCCATTTACAAAACCGAAAGTCTCAGACAGAAGAGCAATGACCACCCTTATTCAGTTCCACCTAGATGTCATCATCCAGCTCGTTCTTCTCCCCTTCCTCCTCTTTCTCCTCCTTTTCTGCCTGATCCACTTCCTGCTCCTCCTCCTCTACCTCTTCTGCGTCACCCTCTGCCTTCTCCTCATCTCCTACGTTGTTCTCCTGCATCAGACACAAACAACACAATAACAGTCAGGTTCAGGCACATGGATAGCAATATCAGCAGCAATGCACAGGAATTTACTGATTGATTTGGTGTCGGGTCCAGGAATATTACCGCGCTGCCCTCGCCACTGTCAAACTTGGCCTTGAGCTCTTTGGCCTGGTCAACATAGGGCTTCTTCTCCTCGTCGGTCATGGATCTCCACTTCTCCCCTCCGGCCTTGCCAACCTGCAGTTCACCACCACGCACATGTACAGAGTCACGACACAGCACATGAACAAACCGACCAAAAAAATACGAGGATGAGCAGAACGTACGGCAGCAGCGCCCTTCTCATCAGGATGAGATGCCTTGAACTCCACCCTGAAGTCACTCCTGCAACGCGAGCAGAACCGAATCTTGTCAGATAACAGCAGCAGAAAGAGATTCACTTCCTAATTGATATGGCAGGAAAAGGAGAGAGATGGATAATTACATGAAGAGGAAGAAGGCAGTCTGCGGGCGCTTCTTCTTGGTGCCGTCTCCCCCCGCCTTGCTCTTCTTCCCCTTACCCGCACCAGCAGAGGGCGCCTTCCTCTTCTTCTCAGTCTTGGCCGCGATCTCGACGGCCTTCTCGACGACCTGCGACTCTGGAAGATCAAAAGGGGATGGTTAGATTAGCAGTACCAAAATAAGTGCTGGGGCCGGTAAGGAATGGAAGGAGGCGTACCGAGGCTGGTGCGGATCTTGGAGTCGAGGCTGCAGCTGTGCAGGTCGATGAGGACGACGGGGACGTTCTTGTTGCACGCATCGCTGCAACCAACACATGTTATTCACCCAGAAAACTCATCGGAGAAGCAGCAGACCAAGAGAACGGAGGGAAGATAAGTTACCAGCGGGTGAAGGCGCTTCCGTCGCGCGCGCGCTTGAGGACGGTGGCCTCGACGCGCTTCCGGGAGCGGGGGGCGTTGCCGGTGCTCGCCATGGATCGGGTGGATCTGGCTGGAGACTTGCTGCGGCGGGAGGGGAGCGGGAGGGGACTGGATCTTGCTTCCTTGCTGCGGGAGGGCGATGGCGATTTGGATGGAATAAATAGCGGCAGCGGTGGCAGCGCGGCGAGGCGAGGCGGGAAGAGGGGGGGAACGAAAGAGATTGGGAATTTTTGGGTCGCGCGGCGGGGCGGCGGGGGGAATGGGAAACTGGATGAAATGGGTGGCGGGAAGGCCAGGCAACGGGTGATCTAGTCCGTTGGATGGGTCGAGCGGGGCGTGGACGGTCGAGACATGGTTCGGTCGTTCGCGCCGATCCACTCGAGTTTGGGTTTTCGAGTTTGTGGAAGGAGGGAGGCGAACCCAAAGGGCCGGAGGGTGAATCGGCGCTTGTTGTGTTGGGCAGACGAGGGATTTTGCGGAAAAAATGGACGATTAATTTGAATTCCATGCTTGAATGAATATAAGTGACATCCCGCCAATATGTCACTTGTATTTTTTTCGAGTTTTTTAGTTTAAAACTTTGGATAAAAATTAAACTAGAAATCCCTGAATAAACTATAAGCGAGACATTACGGGATCCTGCTTACATCCTTACTTGAAATTTGAATTTGTTTTTATTTTCTAGACGGCCCTAAACGCGCTAGCATTTTTTTAACAATTAATACCATATATATTTATAGTACTCCCTCCGATCCAAATTAATTGACTTGGTTTTTGTCTAGATTTAGATGTATCTAGCACTAAAACAAGTCTAGATATATTCGAATCTAAACAAATCTGAGTCAATTAATTCCAATCGGAGGAAGTAGCAAATAGCATATGATAAAGATACATGAGGTGTCTTCAGCAATTACAAAATATAGTTTAAAAGAAATTAGCAAATCATCGAGATTTCTTCCTCCAGATACAATATTGCACTTTTCCGAAGGCAGGCACATAAAAAAGATATAGCCAAAGACCTACAAATACCGTCGAGGGTTCTCCATAATTTTAATTTGAAGCGCACTGCCAAGGCTACGTGCACACGTGCAGCCATTATAATAATCAACCAACATCGGCAGGAGTACCAACACCAATATTCCATGGAAGACGAACCGAACAGCCTTGTCGACGTCGCTTGGGAGACGAGAGTATGAATCATCATTCTCGAGGATGTAGCAGCCGGGATAGATATTGCGAGGACAAACCTCCTCCCGACGACCAACAAAACAATTCAAAATCGATCTGGCGAAGCAAGATCTAAAAGACCATACCTAAAGAAATTTGGTCTGCCAACACCATCATTGACGCCAGAAAGAAACTCTCGTCGTCGAACAAAGGACCGAAGAACACTTATTGAATAAGTCGTCATCTCCATCGCCACGAAGGTCAAAAGCAGACGACCACCAAAACCAACACTAAACTGTTGAAAAACTATTTTTTATTAGAAAACTTCACCCATAAATCAGGTCCCTGCCCCTCCCGACATTGGCAAGGTCGGCCGAAGGAGGAGTCAATGGATGAAAGAGGAGAAGTTGTGACGGCTAAGGTTCCTAAGGAGGCGGCAGCTCCCAGACGACGGTGAGCATTAATAAGTAAATCATTTCGTTTAGATTTACAACATTGTTCCATAATCACTGAAGTTCTATTTTCTAGCAAAGAAAAATGAAAATATACTAGTACTAGTAAATCGAAGCACAAGAGTACAAGACCGCCTTACAGCAGCTCTTGCAAGTACTGAGAAAGTGCTCACTGTGAATAAAAAAGTCTAGTATTTTCGTTGGCAAAAATCCCACTCTAGCAGGTGTCTGAAACTCTCTTGTGTTGTATGATCATCATGTTACACTGAAAATCATGAAACGGCTGGCCAGAAAGAAATTTCAGGGTTGCGTCCCTTGCCATTGCCAGCCCTACACCGGGCAGGGTCGTCGCCCGTGTTCACTTCTCCGCATCCCTTGTGGTCCGCCTCCATCGTTGCGGCCTTCACTACTCGATCATGTGTGGTGAGCTAGCGGACAGCACTTCTCCGGATCAGCTCCTCCTCTAGGAGAACATAGGCGACGTCCGGCAGCGTCTAGGGTTTCAAGGAGGGGAGTGGAAGAGGGACTAGACTGCACGAGGGTAGGAGATGAAAAGGAGAGGGTGGCTATTGTTGCTACCGATCATGCCCATCTCCCCTATGGACAAGGAGCGGAGGATGCATGGCCGACGACGTCGTGGACTTTGTACCCGGTGACTAAGTCTAGATTACCATGCGCGTACGACATCGTTTGTGACGGACTGGAAGACATGCGAAATTCTGAGTTTGCCCATGAGATAAAGACCATGATTAGAGGTACTAGAAGATTATAGTGATTTAAACTGGATTTATGATGCTCATGAGATAAAGACCACAAGTGGTTATGTATTTACATTTGATGGTGACGATGTTTCTTGGAAGTCTCATAAGTAGACCATCTTAACGAAGTCAACTATGAAAGCAGAACTCACAATACTAGACACAGTCATTGTTGAAGCATAGTGGCTTCGTAAAATCTTGATAAACTTATCTATGGTTCAAAACCAATACCCGTAATTCTTATAAACTATGATTTTTCAAGTGAACTGTTCTAAGAATAAAATAAAGTTATCAAGGCATGCGAAGAGGAGACTGAAATTGTTAGAAATGATGCCCTAGAGGCTGACATTCCGCCTTGTATTTGTAACCCAGTATTCAGCTTAGAGCTAGTTCTATATGTTACTACAATTGTTGCAGGTGTGGAACCATATACTTGTATCTAGCTCTAGCCAGTTTATCCTTATTCGTTTGAGATTGGGACGGAAACCCACTGCCGAGACTAATTTGTAAGTCGGAAGATGACATTTTCACGTGTCATGATCATGGAAATGATATCCGCCTTGTGTTGGCTAGTCGGAAGAGGTACGATAGCTATACTAGTCCAAAGGTTAGTAGGACGTGAGCACAATGGAATCCTTAGACCTGAGGGGATCGTACGATCCGAGTTGTGGAAATCCGACTTTGACTCCATCTAACGCTCACCGTAACTGGGAGTCATAAGGGTGGTCTTGGGCCCACCTCGAAGCAAGCTACGTGACGTGGATCAACCAAGACGGAATTTTTCCCTCCATCTCGGAGAAATATTCTCTGGGTCCTCTCGTGTGATATGATTCAAAAGCATCGGCATGCGCTACTCGATCAAGTGTTGATCGAGGTAGTCCGACTTAGTGAAGTCGGAGAGAATCAGTTATACTGCAACGAGAAGAGAGTTAAACCGGCACTGAGATGATGAAATCTCCCCTGCGGTTATCACCAATATCATGAGGCAAAGGGACTCGGACAGATCGTCACATTGAGGGTACTTGCGGAAATCGGGAGTCGGCAAGTCTTGCTAGAGGCTGCTACCGATTATCAGCTCTAGTCAGAAAGTCACTGAGCTACTGCTCTGACTGAATGATTATTTAATTGTGTCTGACTTACCGTAAGCCTACGGGATCGGACACTTAAGAGAGTGGAACTAGGCGAATGATGATCCGACTATCACAGGTCGGCAAGTTGGACTTGTTCGGACAGGGACATGTTTCAATGGGTTGGAACCACTTTGACTAGGGTTAGGGTATAGGACAGAGGGACACAAGTGTTGTGCGCCCTCACCTACTCGCCTGTATGAAGGAAGGTGGTGGCGAAAGACAAGATAATCTAGTGCTCCTTCCTAGGGTTTCGCTAGACTTGGCAACTCCACCTTCCTGCCCCGCGGCGGCAAGACCGAGACTAGCATCTCTCTTGCTGTTGTTCGACCTTGTACGTGTGTGTGACAGCAGAGGCACCACACATGTCGTGCTCGTCAGCGACATTGGGCGGCGGCGAAGTCGAAGGCAAGGAGGAGCACGGAGCCGGCGATGAGGTGGTCTGATGGCTCTGATTTTTGCCATCTTCCACTATGTTTAAATATTGTTTTTGATCAAGTATTCGCCAAATAAACTCTCAACTCTTGCCACTAATGACTAATAATTGCAAAGATATGCAAATCCCTTCTTTGATTTAAGTTGTGCAGGAAATCATGGCTTTTAAAGCGAAATAAGGAGACATAATGAAGGATTTCGAGAAAGTACACACGGCCAAGTAATTGGAGAAGCGTTTCAGGGCGTCAGCACGCTTAACAACCACTACTACGGGCGCGGTACGCCTGTACCGCGCGCCTATACCAGGTGGCGATGGCTTCGTCTTATCAAACCCTACAATTTTCGTGAAGACGCATATATATTTTGAGGCTCCGACAGCCGGCCAGAGAGTCGCCATTCTCAGATTGCATCACAACACCACTAAAGAAGATCCACACCATTGTTCATCACTTCCTCCATCCAGCCATCCACTAGCCATAGTCATTGCTTTGTACTTTAGATCTCCTTGTGATTTGGCGACCATTGTAAGAATATTTGATTTTAATCTAAGTATTTGTATGGTGTTTTCTATCTCCGATCTATTTGTTATGAGTGAGTAGTCCTCATAGGCTGCGGGTTGGGGAGAAACCTCGTAGTGATTATGTGCATCTAGATCATAGGAGAATTATATTTTGTTTGGAATTGTGATTTGTATCTTTTGTTTGTTCGTCTCTTGTCTTGATTTGTGGACTTGTAGGTACCCAAGATCCCATAGATTGATAAAGGCTTGACGTGAGATACTTGGCTAGCAGCGATCTCATAGGAACCTTAGTGAAAGAAAGGGTAGTACGGTCTTTGCTTAGCGCCCCATTCAGGATCAACAACAATATCAGCACTTAAAGTTTTGATCTGTGTTTTGCACTTAATAATCATTTGTAACCCGTGGCTTCTGTGTACTCTCGGTTGGATTAAAAGTCTATTGTTATGCCCCCTACATCACAGGGGCTCTAGAATATTAGGATGTGTTACCCACGAGAGATTATCTCAACACAAACATTATACATGACTATGCTTATTATTATTTTGTCCCATTTGATGTGCAATTGTAGGTGGATCTTCAACCCTAGACTATCTCCATCCATTGACTCAAACCCGTTATAAAGTAAACTAGATTGGTCTGGTCAACTAAGGTAAAACGAACAAACAAAGTCTTGTAGACGTGTCCTTTTTATTACCTTTTAGCAGTGCTTCCCGAGGTTCAATTAAACCTAGATCTTCTAGGGAAAATCTATTATACTACATTCGTGAATCTGGATCGAATGTATCAACCCTTTTTCGGGTGCCGTTGCCGGGGAAGCAATTTTGCTATCCTGGTGAGGTCATTAGAGACCTGGTTTTTAGTTTTATTATTAGTTGTAGTTTAATTATTGTTATTAGTTTACTTTATTGTTATCTATTTGAAAACCCCAAAAAAATAGTTACTCGTTATTCTTTTTTTTTAAATACGAAAAAGATAAGAGCCATGGCTCAAAAGAGATTAGGAGAGTATGCTACTCCCGCTGGTGATTTTATTCGTGCACCCATCACTTAGCCCACAGTTGATGCGGAAACATATGAGATAAAACCTAACATATTAAGTTTGGTTCAACAAAACCAATTTGGGGGTTCATCCACTAAAGATTCGAGATTTCACTTAAATACTTTTACTGAAATTTGTGACATGATGCGTATTAAGGATGTAGATCCAAATGTTGTTAAGCTAAGATTGTTTCCTTTCTCTCTTAGAGGAAAGGCTAAGGATTAGTTGCTAGCTCTACCAAAGGGCACTATTAAATCTTGGGAGGAATGTACTAATTTGTTTATGACTAAATCCCCCCAACTAAGACTATGCATCTAAGATCCAACATTACAAGATTTAGACAAAAAGACCATGAGCCACTAGCGCTTGTGTGGGAAAGGATGAAAGAAGCCGTAATGAACTATCTTAATCATGGGATGGAAAAGTGGCATATATTACATTTGTTTTATAATGGTCTTAACCCAATGTTTAAGTCTATGCTAGATACTGCATCAGGAGAAATGATCATGGGAAATCATGTGAGTGTTGCAAAGAAGTTACTTGATGATATGCAAAATAACATGCCCAATGGCATGTGGAAAGAACCTCGAAGATAGTAATTTCAATTACTGAGGTAAACAAAGAAGAGCTTACATCTAAGGTAGATGAGTTTCTTAGCTTAGTAAAGGGTAAGGAAGAAACCCAAGTTAATGTTATCACTACCAATGTTAATGATGTCAATTTTATAGCTTGTACTCCTTTTAATCCTACATGGAAATAATTATGCTTCTAATGTTCAAAAATATCATGCTAATCCTGCAGGAGCTCCTTTTAATAATTATGATAATACTAATGGAGCAAATCATGGCAATCTCCCATTTGAGCAAACCGTTAGAACATTTATACAAGCTCAAACCGAGTAAAATAATATGCTTATTAAGATTACGGAGAACCATGAAAGTAGTATAGGAAGATTATCTAACCAGGTTGTTGCAATTAGAAATGATGTGCAGGCTCTACAGGAAAGAACAAAGACCATGGAGGCTCAGGTGGGTAAGGTAGCCGAGAGCCAAGCTCTCATACTAGCAAAGTTTGCTAGAAAACCTAAGCCAAATCCGGTAGAAGGCCTCAAAATGACGAGGGTGGTAACCGATGATGAAAAACCTGAAGAGCTGGATTATAGCAACGCGCCAACACCGGAATATACCGTGGAAGATCTATTGAAGATGATCACTGCTAAGAATCCAGGTATAGAACAAGGTAATGATGCTATATACCAACAATTTATACAACAAGTAGCAGCTAAGGTTCGTGATTTAGAGATGGAGTATAAAATACTAGCTGATAAGCTTCCAGCTAAGCTAGATGATATATTTGAGCCCACTATTAAAATTAAGTTGGGAGTTAATGAGATTTCTGCACTTTGTGATCTTGGTGGAAGCGTCTCAACAATTTCCAAAAGCTTAATTGATAAATTAAACTTGGGGCAATTTGTTACAACTGAATTGAGACTCCATCTAGCTGATTCAACTTATAAACAAGTTGTTGGGATAAAAGAAAATATAGTTTTTGAAATTAAAGGTAGTCCCGCTCTTATTCATCTTGTTATTGTGGACATGCTGAAGATATTCTAGGTAGGCCATTCCTAATAACTATTAAAGCTTTGATTAATTTACATGAAGGGAATGTGAGATTAGGGCTACCATCTAGAGATCCTTTTGTAGCCCACTTCCCTAGGAAAAAGAAGGCCAAGCCTAATGATGATGATGGTGTAATTACTTTGAAAGCCAATTACTTTAGAGTGGGTGTTCCACTTCACAAACCTAAGTGATTGCCATCGAGGTCAAGCTAATTGACCTTAACTAGAAGCGCTTCATGGGAGGCAACCCATGTGAAATAAAATCCCGCACATACAGCCGTACTACCCCTTCTATCACTGGGTTTCCAAACCTCAAATTAGTCATTACTCATACTCCCTATACCTGGCTCAATCCTCGGGGTCTTGGGTACCTGACAAGTCCTTAGATTGAGGCAAGAGAGGATACAATAATCATCATGTCATACAAACTAATACATGATCCCATCTATGATAATAACATGCACAAAAGCTACATGGCTAGGCCGAAGCCCTTAGCCCAAGAAGAATTACTCACACATAGAGATGAGATAAAAGATCAAAAACATTGTAGTGGAAATCATGAGATTGATAGCAATAGTCTTACAATATCGCCAATCGAAGAAGAGATCTACTATTACAAGTGGTGGAATATGGCTATGGTGGCGGAGAGATTAGATCTAAGTATATTCCTCCGGCGGCTCTTCGGTGTTTTGGATGGAGATTTGGAGGTGGCAGATGGTTTTTGGAAGCGGCCCTTTTCTTGTCGCTCGAGGCCTCTTTATATAGGGGTCCCTTCATGAAAGTTATTTTGTTTGACCTAGCCGTATTGATGGCAACTATACGGGCGGAATCTTATTCTGGTCACATAGTTGGTCGTTAAAGCGTTTGCCTCCTCTTCACGACTCCTGGTTTCTTCTGGTTGTTGGAAATCACGTATCTTTGACTTTAATATAGTGATTCCCATCATCAAACGTCATTATCTATGTAGGGAAAAATAGAAAGAAAGGATTGCATGCCCATTTGATCATTAGGCATTAGTGGTTGGATTTAGAGAGATATTTCATCAAAAATATGAATCATATCCAGTTTAAATGTGGACGTGGATGGCTACATTTCAGAGCCATCAGAGCTTGGCGAACACGACCCTGCAGCCACGTTGTCAATGCGACCATGTTCGCACCCAAACCGTGGTTTGGAAATAGCCTATTCTATAAGTTGCTAGGATAAATGAATTTAAGATGTTTTGTAATAACTACTACTAGGTCTAGAAGAAAACTAGAACAAAAGTAAAATTGAAAAGAGGTGAATGCAATGAGATGAAATATTAATGTTATGATTCCTCAAGTAATGTTGTGTATACCGGTGTGCATGATAAGTGCTTATGGAATAGCTGTTAACTATAATTGTGGCTGTCCCTCATATACCGTTGTCTCCCATCGTTGGTAAGTGGCAACTAGACAACTCAATTGTCCACACCCTCTTCGGACATGGGTCATCTCGTAAGAGAATAGTGTATTAAGGTACAAGACCAATCAAGGTAAAGCAGAGCAAAGGCATTAAGTTCTATGGACAACCGTACTCCTAAGCAAGTGTGCTAGTCACAAGATATCCCGTCTGTCATTTTGGGGTCAAGAAATTCGCAACACCATACCTATCTATATCATGAGTGATCTTGAGGGAATTTTGGGCGGTGCATCCTAAGCTGCTATTGCCTCCGCAAATCACTTGTAGCAAATAGCCTATTAGTTATACCCATGGAAGAGCAGAGACTAATGATAAGTGTTGTGACACTCCATGAATCCCTAGTAAATTCCTCAACAATGGATTGGACGTCTCTAATCACTAGAATAATATCATGAATAGAACAATGTAAAGAGAAATCACAAACATATTAATTAACAAGAACACACAACACTTCAATTACTCAAATCATCATAACATTAATAAAAGGGGGTTCAAGCCATGTTATAACCCATCATGGAGATCATGATGGAGAAGTATGAAGGAGTAGCAGCAATGGAGATGGTGATGATGGTGCGGTGAGGTGGCGTTGGCGTGGTGATGGCGGCGTCCTCCTTCTCCTGTTCTTCTTGCTTGGATGGCTTGATGCTGTTGATGGAGATCCAGATCTTGGTGGAGATGTAGAGGCTATGAAGGCGGCACGATGGTAGGGCGCCACTGTGGAGGCGGTAAATGGGATCTAGATCTTGTATATGGTGTATGGTGGCTTCCTACTCTCTTCTTTGACTCATCCCTCCTTTATATAGGCCGTGGGGGTGCTCTAGGGTTCCCCCAATACCGTCATATGACTTAGGGAAGGTTCTGGAGCTTCTGGAGGGCGAAACGCCGTTGTTTGTGACCTTTTTGGCAACTATACAGTGGGAGCTATACGGCTAGAATTTTTGCTCCCGCCGTATAGTTGGTCGTTAAACCTTTGGTACTCTTTAGTATTTTGGTTGCCATTTCTTCATACGAACTCTGTTTCGGGTGTTCTTGGGCTCGTTGAATTCTTCTCATCGAGGGTTACAACCTTGTGGTCTTGGATCTTTATTTTGAGAAGTTGGAAAATTTCACTTTTCCAACACCTCAAATGGCTAAGTCTGGTCCCTACAGCTCCTCCATACTATGCTCTCTTTGTTCCTTTTGCCTTTGTTTTATCCATAATCATCATCAACACCTACACACATGTAAAAGACAAGGAAGAGGGATAAAATTACCTAAACTACTAAATGTACAAAGCTCATATTGAATTTAATAAAAACAAGTAATCATGCATATCAGGCATAGCAATAGTTAGATGGATCATGATATGATAGGCAAATGACACAATTTATATTGATAAAAAGTGTTTTATTATCACAGTCATCAGTTTCCTACATGAACAGATAGGTCGCAACATACACGGTTACATGGACGACATCACGGTGATGTCAGAGAAATCAAATGACCTCATCACCGACTTGTAGGAAACCTTCAACAATCTTCAGAAGTATAACATGATGCTTAACCCCAAGAAGTGCGTCTTCAGGGTGCCATCCGACAAATTGTTGGGCTTCATCGTTTTGCATCGCGGAATTGAGTTCAACCCGGAGAAAATCAAGGCCATCCTTGACATCAAGCGCCCGGCATGCCTGAAGGACATACAGAGGCTCACAGGCTGCATCGCAGCAGTAAGCCAGTTCATCAGTCGACTTGGAGAGAAGGCTATGCCGCTCTACAAATTGCTCAAGAAGGCGGATACATTCATATGGACGGACGAGGTAGATGCAGCACTTCGGGAGTTAAAGAGAATACTCTCCTCTGCACCAATACTTGTAGCACTGATATCAAGGGAGCCTATGTTAGTTTACATGGTGGCAACCAACCGAGTTATCAGCATCACCATTGTGGTGGAGCGCAAAGAGCCAACGCGCGAATACGGAGTTCAACGACCAGTTTACTATGTCTTGACGGAATCCAAGCAGCATTACCCGCACTACCAGAAATTATCTTAGGGAATTTTCCCCGCTTCACGGAAGCTAAGGCATTACTTCCAGGAGCACCCTATCACAATAGTGAACAAAGTTCCACTGTCCGACATCATCAACAACATGAATGCAACAGGAAGAGTGGCAAAGTGGGGCATTGAACTTGCCGCCTTTGAAATCACCTACAAGAGGCACGACGCTATCAAATCACAAGCATTGGCGGATTTTATCGCAGATTGCACAGAACTACCAAAAACACTCCTATACCAGAGCCGGAGTATTGGATCATGCACTTTGACGAATCCAAGTTACTCAATGGCTTGGGGGCTGGTGTATTATTACAATTGCCAACAAGAGAAAAGTTGCAGTACGTCCTGCAGATCCACTTCAATGCTACCAACAACATGGCGGAGTATGAGGCCCTCATTCACGAACTTTGTGTAGCCAAGGATTTTGGCATCAAGCGCATACTTTTTTGTGGAGATTCCGACTTGGTTGTCTAGCAGGTGGCTAGCACATAGAATGCGCGGAACCATATGAGGGCGGCATATCAAAACGAAGTCAACGAGATAGCTGATACATTGCAAATGTATCTATAATTTTTGATGTTCCATGCTTAGTTTTATCCACTTTCTTGTGTTTTGTCCACACTTTGGAGTACTTTTCATATGATTTCTTGGACTAACCTATTAACAAGAGCCACAATGCCAACTGCCTGTTTTCTGCTGTTTTTGGTTCCAGGAAAGTCAGAAAATGAATATTCTCGGAATTGGACGGGACAAAAGCCAAAGTGCCTATTTTTCCGAAAGTCATCAAGTGCCAGAATACGAGACGGAGAGGGGCCAGAGGGCGGCCACACCACCTGGCCGCACGGCCAGGCCTGGCCCACGCCAGTGGGTGGTGTGGCCAGCCCAGGCACCCCCTCGGCCTCCCCTTCCGACTATAAGATGCCCTCGGGACGAAAACCCTAAGTACCCAATCAAAAATCCACAAAAGAGTCTGTAGCCGCCGTCATCTCCATCCCTAGATCGAGAGGGATCTGAAGCTCTTCCTGGCACCCTGCCGGAGAGGGGAATTCACCCTGGAGGCCTTCTTCATCATCATGCAAGCCTCCGGTGTGATGCGTGAGTAGTTCATCCTTGGACTACGGATCCATGTAGTAGCTAGATGGCTGGTTCTCCTCCTTTTTGCTTTCATGTCTAGATCTTGTGAGCTCCATTCATGATCAAGATCATCTATTTGTAATTCTGCATGTTGTGTTTGCGGGGATCCAATGGATATTGAGATGCTATTTTAGATTGATTATTGATTCTATCATGTCTTTGTTATTTGTGATCTTGCATGCTTTCCGTTGTTAGTAGCTATCTTGGCCAAGTAGATGCTAGCAACTCCAAGAGTTAGTATTTATGCTCGATAGTGGGTTCATGCCTCTGGTAATCTGGGGAAGTGACAGAAATCTCTAAGGTACTAGATGTGTTGTTGCTACTAGGGAGAAAACAATAATCTTTTGTTCATAGAACAATCATATTGTTTACTTTACACACAGTTCGTAAAGCAATAATATATTGCTTGCAACTTAATACTGGAGGAGGTTCGGATGATAACCTGAAGGTGGATTATTAGTCATAGATGTAGTTGGATGGCGGTTTATGTATAATGTTGTAATGCAAATCAAGTCTCAAAGGAGTCAAGATGATTAGTATATGCATGTATTGCTTTCTCGGTGTTTGTCAATTGCCCCGTTGTAATTTGTTCACCCAACATGTTATCTATCTTAAGGAGAGCCACCTCTAGTGAACTATGGATCCCGGTCCTTTTCTTTACATACAATCTACAATCTTTTACTGTTTTGTGTTTACTTTATGCAAACTTTTACTTCTTTCTATTCGATACGTTTAATCCTTTGTTTTCCGCAAAACACGGTGAGATTGACAACCTCATCGCAAGTTGGGGACAAAGTTCTGTGGTTGTGTTGTGCAGGTCTCCACGTTGCTACTAGCACCGGTAGTGCGCCCTGCCAAAGCTCAGCTAGTAACACCTTTGGGGTGTTTCCTTGCTCCTACTGGTTCGATTAAACCTTGGTTTCATAACTGAGGGAAACTTGTTGATGTGCTCATCATACCTTCCTCTTGGGGTTCCCAACGAGCTCTACATCAACATCGCCATCAAGCTTTTTTCTGGGCGCCGTGCATTGAGCCATCAAGCATTTTTCTGGCACCGTTGCCGGGGAGTCAAGGACATCTTCACAAGGGGAGTCCCTCATAACCAATCTCTTTACTTTGTTATTTTTGTTTTGCTTAGTTTCTTTTTGCTTTGTTTGCTTGTTTTCTTTATTCAAAAAACACAAAAAAATTAGTTTTACTTCTTTGCTTTCTTATTTGAAAACCCAAAAAAATGACTACTCTTGAAAACACTAAGTTGTGTGACTTCACTAGCACCAACAACAATGATTTTATGAGCACACCTATTGCTCCACCTTTGCCTGAAGATACTTTCTTTGAGATAAAACATGCTTTACTCAATCTTGTTATGAGAGAACAATTTTCTGGTATTGGTAATGAAGATGCTGCTTCCCATCTAAATAACTTTGTTGAACTTTGTGACATGCAAAAGCATAGGGATATAGATGGTGATATTATTAAGCTGAAATTGTTTCCTCTCTTTGAGAGGAAAAGCTAAAGAATGGTTGAAATCCTTAACTAGGAATAGTATTGATTCTTGGACTAAGTGCAAAGATGCTTTTATTGGAAAATACTATCCTCCTGCTAAGATTATATCCATGAGAAGTGAAATAATGAAGTTTAAACAACTTGATAATGAGCATGTTGCTCAAGCTTGGGAAAGAATGAAATCTTTGGTAAAGAATTGTCCCACTCATGGACTGACTGCTTGGATGATCATCCAAACTTTTTATGCAGGATTGAACTATTCTTCAAGGAACCTATTGGATTCTGCTGCTGGAGGTACCTTTATGACCATCACTTTGGGTGCTGCAACAAAACTTCTGGACAATATGATGGTTAATTATTCTGAATGACATACTGAGAGAGCTCCACAAGGTAGGAAGGTAAATTCTGTTGAGGAAACCTCCTCCTTGAGTGATAAGATTGATATTATTATGTCTATGCTTGTTGATAGGAAATCCCATATTGATCCAAATAATGTTCCTTTAGCCTCTTTAGTTGCTCAAGAAGAGCAAATTGATGTGAACTTCATAAGAAATAACAACTTTGGCAACAATGCTGATGGTAATAACAATTATAGGCCCTACCCTCCTAATAATACTTATGGCTATAATGGTTAACTTGGATTACCTAGTGAAGGAAGAATTTTAGAAGTTGAAAGAGCCAGTAAAAACTTCATGCAAATGCAATATGAGCAAAATAAACTATTCACTAAAACTATGGAGGAACAATCTATCATTTTGAAGAACATTAGCCATCAACTTGAGAGTCTAAATAGGGAAATTCCTAGTTTACAACTGAAACTCTCTAATGCTGAAAGAAATATATCATCTTTGTCTGAAGCTCAATCTTCATTGATTAATAAAATGGCTGCTAAACCTGAAACTAATGATAATCCCTTTGCAGCTACTAATGCTATACAAGTAAGAATTGATGAAAATGTTAGACTATTAGCTGAATTACATGCTAAGTGGGAAAGAGAAGATGAAATTGCTAGAAACATTAGTGTTTCTACTATTACCACCACTAGTGTTGAGGCTAGTAATAGTCGTACTACTTTAGATGATAAATTTGATCTTGATGGTTGCAATATCTCTAAATTTATTAAGTTCCTTGATAAAAGACCTAATGCTAGTGCTATGAACATGGCTTTTACAAAATACATTACTGATGCTCTCATAAAGATTAAAGAAGAAAAGATGAAACATAAAGCTTCTATCCCTATAAAACAAGAATATGGTTGGGAACCCATCATTAATATGAAAGTGAATGACTTTGATTTCAAAGCTTTATGTGATATCGATAGTAGTGTTTCTATTATGCCTAGAAGGATTTATGATATGCTTGATTTGCCTCCACTTGAAGATTGTTATTTGAATGTCCCACTTGATGATAATGCTAAAAATAAACTCATGGGGAGTCTTAATGATGTTCTTATTATGGTTAACAATGCCTTATGTCCCCGTTGATTTCTATGTTTTGGATGTTGAATACAATGATTCTTGTCCTATTACTTTGGGAAGACCTTTTCTTAGAACTGTTGGTGCCATTATTCATATGAAAGAAGGCACCATTAAATATCAACTCCCACTCAAGAAAGGTATAGAACACTTCCCTAAAAAGAGAGAAAATATTTCTTTTGCTTCTCCTATGAAAACAAAATTTGGTCTTAATGCTTCTTCATTTGAGAACACTTGATTCTTTTTCTTGCTTCTTATGCCTAACTTAAAGGCATTAAAGAAAAGTACTTATTGGGAGATAACCCAAAAGTTTAGATGAGTCTTGGAAGTTATTACCTCTATAATAACCTCTCCTTATCCTTTTATTTGCTTTTTGTGCCAAGAGTAACCTCTAATGAGAGAGAAGTAATGATTGGGAAAGTTGCTGTCCCGAAACAGATTTCTGTGCTTTACTGTAAAAATTAGTGTAAAATCTCTGAACGTCTTTTTGAGGCTTGAATTTTTGTGCTTCTGCCCCAGGTTGTTATATAACTTTCATTAGTTCAACACTTTTTGATTTGAGCAACAGAAGGTCTTCGAAAAAATTCGTCTTTACCTGCTAGTCTGTTTTGACCGATTTCTGCCATTTTCTGCATTTGCTTCTTGTTGGTTCCTTCTTGAGTTCTTTTGGGGAATTGAGCTTTTTGAGGGAAGTTCTACAGTAGATAGTGTCTAATGGAAGTTTATTTGGTGTTAGAACTGAACCTTAAGACCTTTTATCTTGAGTGTACTAATGTTGCTAATAAAGATTGTGTGAAGTTCTGTATGAAGGAAAAATTTCAGGTGTATGGAAGGAATGAGTAATGAGATGAAGGATGGACTAAAGCTCAAGCTTGGGGATGGCACGCGTGTCACCCTAATAAATATCCAATAAGTACAAGCGTCAAAGCTTGGGGATGCCCAAGGCATCCCCTTCTTCATCAATAAAAATCCCAGGTTTCTTCCAAACGCTTTATTTTTATTGTTTCATGCACATTTGTGTTGTTCTTGGAGCGTCTTCTTTTTCATTTTCGTTTTGGTTTTTCGTTTGCTTTGGTTTGCTTAGTTTTATGAATAAATTGGTTGGACCCCCTCTTTCATACATTGGTTTGCAAATAGTTTGGTTTGGTTTGGAAAAGAGTAGGAAAGTTCATGCTTATGTGATAAAAAGAGCTCGTTTTTGACTGTGGCCTATGCTTTGTCATGCCATGCTTGATATTGTTTTGGCTTTTTGCTTAGTATTCTTTGTTGTAGCATGACTTGTTATAAACAATTGAGATTGCTTAATGTGCCTTGGATGAATCATGCGTTCTTTTAGCATATTAAAGCATAATATAGTGGTATTCTCCTTTGATGCTTTATTTGGGTTGACTTTGCGCATGCTCACACCATGTTATGACTATCTCAAGTCACCATAGCCTTTATGATCTTTTAGTTTTCAACTTGTAGTATCACTTTATGCTTTGGTCAATGATGTTTTGTCGCTCTGCATGATTATGGCCATTATTGCTCTCTTAGTTTGTCGCTCCCAGTCTTTTGCTAGCCTCCACAATCAAGTACGAGTTCCGCTCATGCATCCAACTCCCTAAACCAGGTTATTCCAAAGAGTCCACCATACCTACCTACTAGGGGCTTATGATAGGGGCAATGAGAGCTAAAAGCTATAAGTACCATAATTTTTGGAAGCTCTTTATGAGACTTGAATCCCTACTTCCTTTTATAAAAAGTCCTTTCTTCCACCATGATATTGAGTCTCCACCTTCTATCTTTATGCACCTACTTTGAGAGCATAGTGGCCATTCTTAGTTCTATGTGCATTGTCCCAAGACTAGTTGATTGATGCATAACTTGTTATTGCTTGTTTTTAAACTATTGTATCTAGTCACTCTTATGAACTTTGAAGGTGTCCTATGCATTTATATTTGCTACTCTATTGAGGGACAAGCTGAATACCATTATGCTATGTTTTCCTTATGTGAAACAAACAAACGTCTTGCAAAGCATTGTTATTCATGAATCTTTTGTTTGTGCCTTTTCATGTTGCAACATAGTTTCTTTGCTTATTGCTAGAACTTTGTCTTTCATGTTATGATTGAAGTACTATGGTCCCAGCTTTGAATGTTTTGCAAATACTTTGATCAAGTCTTTGTTGGTGCATGTCACCTCAAAAATTGTTCTTTCTTTTTAGCACTTACCTACTCGAGGACGAGCAGGAGTTAAACTTGGGGATGTTGATACATTGCAAATGTATCTATAATTTTTGATGTTCCATGCTTAGTTTTATCCACTTTCTTGTGTTTTGTCCACACTTTGGAGTACTTTTCATATGATTTCTTGGACTAACCTATTAATAAGAGCCATAGTGCCAGTTGCCTGTTTTCTGCTGTTTTTGGTTCCAGGAAAGTCAGAAAATGAATATTCTCGGAATTGGACGGGACAAAAGCCAAAGTGCCTATTTTTCCGGAATTCATCAAGTGCCAGAATACGAGACGGAGAGGGGCCAGAGGGCGGCCACACCACCTGGCCGTGCGGCCAGGCCTGGCCCGCACCAGGGGGTGGTGTGGCCAGCCCAGGCACCCCCTCGGCCTCCCCTTCCGACTATAAGATGCCCTCGGGACGAAAACCCTAAGTACCCGATCAAAAATCCACGAAAGAGTCTGTAGCCACCGTCATCTCTAGCCCTAGATCGGGAGGGATCTGAAGCTCTTCCCGACACCCTGCCGGAGAGGGGAATTCACCCTGGAGGCCTTCTTCATCATCATGCAAGCCTCCGGTGTGATGCGTGAGTAGTTCATCCTTGGACTATGGATCCATGTAGTAGCTAGATGGCTGGTTCTCCTCCTTTGCGCTTTCATGTTTAGATCTTGTGAGCTCCGTTCATGATCAAGATCATCTATTTGTAATTCATACATGTTGTGTTTGCGGGGATCCGATGGATATTGAGATGCTATTTCAGATTGATTATTGATTCTATCATGTCTTTGTAATTTGAGATCTTGCATGCTTTTCGTTGTTAGTAGCTATCTTGGCCAAGTAGATGCTAGCAACTCCAAGAGTTAGTATTTATGCTCGATAGTGGGTTCATGCCTCTGGTAATCTGGGGAAGTGACAGAAATCTCTAAGGTACTAGATGTGTTGTTGCTACTAGGGAGAAAACAACAATCCTTTGTTCATAGAACAATCGTATTGTTTACTTTACACGCAGTTCGTAAAGCAATAATCTGTTGCTTGCAACTTAATACTGGATGGGGTTCGGATGATAACCTAAAGGTGGATTATTAGTCATAGATGCAGTTGGATGGCGGTCTATGTATAATGTTGTAATGCCCAATCAAGTATCAAAGGAGTCAAGATGATTAGTATATGCATGTATTGCTTTCTCGGTGTTTGTCAATTGCCCCGCTGTAATTTGTTCACCCAGCATGTTATCTATCTTAAGGAGAGCCACCTCTAGTGAACTATGGATCCTGGTCCTTTTCTTTACATACAATGTACAATCTTTTACTGTTTTGTGTTTACTTTATGCAAACTTTTACTTCTTTCTATTCGATACGTTTAATCCTTTGTTTTCCGCAAAACACGGTGAGATTGACAACCTCATCGCAAGTTGGGGACAAAGTTCTGTGGTTGTGTTGTGCAGGTCTCCACGTTGCTACTAGCACCGGTAGTGCGCCCTGCCAAAGCTCAGCTAGTAACACCTTTGGGGTGTTTCCTTGCTCCTACTGGTTCGATTAAACCTTGGTTTCATAACTGAGGGAAACTTGCTGATGTGCTCATCATACCTTCCTCTTGGGGTTCCCAACGAGCTCTACATCGACACCGCCATCAAGCATTTTTCTGGGTGCTGTGCATTGAGCCATCAATAGCCAAGTGCTTCAATGGCTACGAAGTCAAGTACTTCAAAAGGGAGGACAATGAAGTGGTAGATCTGCTATCAAAGCTTGGATCAACTCACCGACCAATTCCGCCAAGCGTTTTCCTGGAGCATTTGCGGACCTCATCCGTGAAAGGAGCGAACCCCGACAACCCGGATAGAGTGGATTCATTTGTTAATGCAGTAAAAGTGACCTCTCCGGCTTGGACGAAACCATTCATGGACTATCTTTTAGACAGAACTTTGCTTGTCGGCATATAGTACACAGAGCAAAAGGCTACGTCATCATTGACGACCAGCTATACATAAGAAGTACCACATGAGTTTTCCTACGGTGCGTCTCCCAACAGAAAGGTATAGATATCCTCAGAGTAATACATCTCGGAGATTGCAGGCACCATGCCGCTCCCCGATCGCTGGTGGCAAAAGCCTTCCGATAAGGATTCTACTAGTTAACTGCCAAGGAGGATGGCGACAAGTTGGTACGAACCTATCTTGGGTGCCAGTTTTATGCAAGACAACCAAATGTTTCATCTGAAGAATTGCGAACAATACGAATCACTTGGCCATTTGTAGTCTGGGGGCTTGACATGGTTGGACCTTTGCAAACAACACCTTGTGGATTTACACATCTGTTAGTAGCAATTGACAAGTTCACAAAATGGATTGAAGCTAAACCCATTAGAAAGCTCGACGGGGCAAGAACCCTAAAAAATTTCCAGGATTTGGTGGTGAGATTTGGTCTCCCACATAGAATCATCACTAACAATAGCAGAAACTTGTTTTTCGGAGAAGTTGAGGAGTATTGTCATGAAAAAGGCATCCGCCTTGACCTAGCATCTGCGGCACATCCACAGTCAAATGGGCAAGTTGAACGGGAGAATGGATTAATTCTGCAAGGAATCAAGCCACGCTTAGAGGCACCGCTACATAGAGCAGCTAGAGCCTAGGCGAAGGAGTTGCCATCTATATTGTGGAGTTTACGAACAACACCCAAAAGATCTACCGGCCTGACCCCTTTCTTCATGGTTTATGGAGCAGAAGTTGTCCTACTATCCACATCCTCCACGATGCACCAAGAGTCGCCGCTTATTATGAAGATGATGCTGAATAATTCAGACGCTTATCTGTGGACCAGCTAGAGGAAGAGCATGTGCTGGCATTCCAGATATCCGCCATCAACTAGCAGAAGCTACGTAGCTACCATAGTCGCCGTGTTAGGCATCGCTCGTTTAAAGAGGGGAATCTGGTGCTTATACTTAAGCAGGAAAAATCACACAAACTATCCCCGCCTTGGGAAGGATCGTTCGTCATAAGCAAAATATTGCTCAATGGTTCCTATTACCTTGTCGATATTCGTGAGTTAAAAGATATACCAAAAAATCACAAGCGCAAGCAACGTGACTCTGATGATGATTTCTCGGAGACAGATCAACCATGGAACATAGCACAACTACATCCCTTTACACTTAGCATATTCTATATTATGTAATAAGTACTTTATATGATCGATGAAATAAAGCATTTGGTTCACTCATATTTTTGAGTGTTTTACCTCCTTTAGTTGTTTATTTTTGGATCATATAAACCCTTTATGCGCAAGTTTGCATTTGCACTTGTGAAAATTTCGCCTACAGGTGTTACTTAAGTTTTCTGGTCTACATGTTTTCTGATGTTTTTATGTGGATTCTGGAGTAGTGAATTTTCGGCACTCAAAGCCGGCGATTTTGCTCTTAGGTTCTTGACGGTGCTATTAAGCATCATCACCCGAGGTGCATAGTTCTGTGTTGAGGGTCTTCCGTCTCACGAAAGGTCAAGCATACGAACCAGAATAATGGATAAGCCAGCTGACATGGGTGCCCAACTATAGCATAACTGGTGCGGCTCGACGGAAGGCCTACTCGACGAATTGCCAAGGTCCATGACGCCTATGACGGTTTGAGTGGTATGAAGCCCATATGGACACAGACTCCCAATGTACAAGACAAGGAAAGCTCAAGACTAGAGTTCTAATCTAACTTGTAAACAACTCGTATTGGTACCTAAGACCTAGCTCCCCATATATAAAGGCTAGGAGGGTCCAACGAGGAGGACACGCTATGACACAATAGATCTAGACATCGTGACTCCCATAATACATAATAGACAATAGATCTAGACATCGATCTCTCGCACATACGCCAGATCCAATCTGCGCGACACCGCCATCGGCGTCATTGTAATCCTTCGGACCATCATCAATCAAGAGCAGACAAGCAGGAGTAGGGTCCTCTACGAGGCCTGAACCTAGGTAAACCTTGCGTCCCTGTGTGCTTGTTTGCTAGCCGATCAAGACTTCCAGCGCATCCCTCCTCTAAAACCCAAGCCCATAACAAAGGGCATTGATGAGTTAAACCCTCGTCAATTGGCGCCGTCTGTGCGAACTAGGAGCGTTGATGTTGCGATCTCGACGGCCCCATCACCTACGATCTACGATTCATCTGCGCTGGAGAACGGATCTACTCTGGCTCCCGCATGTCGGTCGTTTGTCCGGGATCCCGCGATATCTTCATCGACAATCTCGGTTGTGCCCACGATTTATTCATGACGCACAGCTAGGGAGATCCACCGAGTCCGCCTGACGCGAGGAGTTGATTAACCAAGAAAGCAGTCAGACAAATTGTCAGTCAAATTCAACCAGATGATCGAGGAGTCAAACTAAACAATAGAGCACGTAGGATTAGTGTTCAAAGTGGTTTGTAAAATCCAAGTTCAATACGACACTAGCCTGATCCGTATCAGAGTATTTGTGTGCGACACACAAGCATATGAAGGAAGAATAAAAAGCTACGAGTCTTGTCGCTGGTCCCAAGACAAGGATTTGGATGGACTCCAGAAAACAAAAAATAGACGATCACGCATGAAATCATGGTGGATAGATCAGTTGCAAGAAGGAAAAAATAGAGTTTGTTCAGCAGATTAATTTAACTATTTAGCAGGAATGAAAAGGCCAAATCGGATCAACGCAGCATCCACGCAACCTTGTCACGCACCAGTCGCGAATTTCTATCAGAATACATGCACCATGTTACACGATGAACAACGCGTCAACGTCGATTAATCATGGTCTTGTGGATCGGCGAAGTCCGCGTTTGCATCAGCGTCAGCCGGATGCTCGAGGTCCTGCAACTCGTTCACCACCAACGTCATGCTCGGGGGATTCGTCGACTCCATCCATCGTGCATCTCTGTCCGCCATGTCGTCTCCCAACCCGCTGCGTCGAATACTCGTTCGCCGCGCCACTTGTTGCCACATCGACTCCCTCCAAACAAAAATCCGGCGACTTCGCCGCACGACTCCATCGACATCAGCTACACACCAGCCATGTTGACTTCGCGTCCACCGCGTTGACTACGTTGGAGGGCTCACTTCCGCCATCGGCTCCGACAACCTGTTGTAGTCTTCGACTGCGGCAACCTGCTACGATTTTTGGTTGCGGCAAACTACTGCTGCCATCGGCTTCGACCCGTTGTTGCGTTGACTCCGGCCCGCCGCATCAGATCACGAATGCCGTCTCGACTCTATCAACCACCTCGATGCTACACTTGAGGGCTCCTTCGACTCCACCATACGACCCATTACGACCTTCGATTGCGGCAAACTGCTGCTACCATCGCCTTCGGCGACCCACTGCCGCGTCGACTCTCGAACGTTGCCTCGGCTACATCGACCACATCTACTATACACTCGGGGGCTCCTTCAACCCTAGCGACTCGTTGCGGTCTTTGGATCTATCGACCCGCCACGGTCTTCGACTGCGATGACACGCTGCGATCTTCAGCTCCAGCGACTCGGGGGCTCCCTCCTCTATGGCGACCCGCCGCATTCTTCAACTCTGATGACTGATTACGGTCTTCATATCGGGTGACTTGGAGGCTCCCTCGACTCCTGCCACCGCGAGCCGCTACAATCTTCGACTCCCGCGATCCGCCGATTGCATCGGATCTTGCGACTCGTTCATCACGGCAACTACCAATAAAGCTAAGTTACTTTTTTACTTAGAGTTTTTTAACTATTTACTTTAATCGCACTCGAAACACTCGGGGGTTGTGCCCTCTTCGAGTAACCTAATGTGTCGTCGACTTCGCGCACTCGAGCACCTCATACGCGACAGCCCGAGTAGCTTATTCTGCCTGATCGTCGAATCCTTGAACTCCGAGTGCCTTGGTAAGGTACCGAGACTAAGGGTAATCAGGCTAACAAAAAGGCCTAGCGTACAGTGCAAAAGTGTTACTCGATTGGCATCAGAATCTTACTTTACAAGG
The DNA here is from genome assembly GCA_910589775.1 of Avena eriantha. NCBI lineage: Eukaryota > Viridiplantae > Streptophyta > Magnoliopsida > Poales > Poaceae > Avena > Avena eriantha. The sequence continues at coordinate 187,870,157 of OU342746.1, read as the reverse complement.
TGACATGCAAATATTTTTTACAAGATACAAGTACTTCAATTTTTTTAATGTTTTATGCAGCTTACAAAGATGTCGACGGCGTCAAGCTATTTTATCAGGTCCTCCAACAGGAGTCGACAAAACAACTGACTACGACATACACCCAAGACCCGAGTCGAGTTCCTCCTCGGATGGTTACATCGCTTGATACTACAAAGACACGGTGCTAGCGATGCACCCGACAGAAGTGACTGTGTCAACTCCAACTGCATCTTCGATTCAAGCTCCTTATGCATGACACGCTAACTCGATGCACTTCCGGGTTAGTGCTTTCTCCTCATGTGATTGTCGACTGCGTCTGCAATATACAATACTCGAGTCTCTGCCCGAGCCTACGACTCCGCCAGACACTCGGGGGCTACTCCAAACTGGAGCGCTGAATGTGCATATACAAGATCTTCGAGTGGCACGCTCTGAATCCTCACTCAAATCCACGATTCGACTAAGGACTCGGGGGCTACTCCCATAGGGAGCGATGGCCGCGCACCCAAAGAAATTTGTGAAGATATCCAAGCATTATGAAAACCCTTCACTCGAATCTATGATTCGATTGTGGGCTTCGGGTTACTCCCATAGGGATCTCTGAAAGCATATTCGACTAAAACAAGAAAAAGATGACAGCAGTCGCAAAATACTTATAGTCCCCACTCGAGTCTACGACTCGAATAGGCACTCGGGGGGCTACTCCCATAGGGAGAACCGGTCGCGCACCCTATGATTATTTGTTCATCGTACTGTGTGTTGATAAACATCCACACTCGAATGCTATGGCGACTCCGCCTCAGATTTTCCCTGCAAAGAGACTACGTCTCCTGGGTCACCCGAATCATCTCCACGATGACAAAAATTCGGATGCCGCGCTTGCAGCGTGAACATAAGACCTGAATAAGGCCTGGCAACGCATCTGCTACGCTCTACCAGAAACGATCTGTACCTACAGGTACGATGAATATGCCTTGACGGACGCGTTGAGTGCTCACATTTACATACTGGGATTCGAACTCTATAAGACCTCTGTGGCATGAGTCGAATTACGCCAGCAATTTCTAGATTCAAGTCCGGGGACTTGAGTTTGAGTAGGTAGCGTTGTTTTTGCCCTAGAGCAATTAACTGGTCTCGATCCATCGAGTGCACCAGGCATGTTTACCAACATCCCTATGAACTACTACAAATTCGACTAACCCGATGAACTTCCGGGTGAAGTGCTTCGCAATCAACACAAATTGTCAACTCCGACATCCTAATGCAAGATTCAAGATCAACTAAGTCTCCATCCGAATCTATGATTCGCATGGACACTCAAGGGCTACTGACATGTGTATGCTCGATAGGCACCCAACTACAGCATACCTGGTGCGGCTCGACGGAAGGCCCACTCGACGAATTGCCAAGGTCCATGACGCCTATGACGGTTCGAGTGGTATGAAGCCCATATGGACATGGACTCCCAACGTACAAGACAAGGAAAGCTCAAGACTAGAGTTCTAATCTAACTTGTAACCAAATCGTATTGATACCTAAGACCTAGTATCCCCATATATAAAGGCTAGGAGGGTCCAACGAGGAGGACATGCTACGACATAATAGATCTGGATATCACGACTCCCACAATACACAATAGACAATAAATCTAGACATCAATCTCTCGCACATACGCCATATCCAATCCGCACGACACCGTCATCGGCGTCATTGTAATCCTTCGGATCATCATCAATCAAGAGCAGACAAACAGGAGTAGGGTCCTCTACGAGGCCTGAACCTGGGTAAACCTTGCGTCCCTGTGTGCTTGTTTGCTAGCCGATCGAGACTTCCAGCGCATCCCTCCTCCAAAACCTAAGTCCATAACAATGGGCATTGATGAGTTAAACCCTCGTCACCAGCACTTGCTTAAAAAATATATACATGCTAGATCTAGTTAAGTAGCAGGAGGCTTGTAGCCAAGTGTTCCGCCTTACAAACACATAAGTTTTTCTGCATACACACTACAGAGATACATTTAATACATCAATGTTTTTATGGCTCTGCTACAGGGGACTTCGCTACTACATCATCAGCAACAGGAGAGCTAGGCCTAGAGAGCTCATCAAACTTGAAGGGTCCTGGGTTAGATTTCGAAGACGCCAGTTCATCGTCAATCTCCTCGGCAGACACGAAGACGTCCACCGTGGTTAGCTTGGAAACCTTAGTGTCATAGCCAGCGAGGGAGTTCCAGATAGCATCACTATAGATCCCATTCACTTCCTCGTCAAGCTTCGGCATGCCAGAGGTTATCAAGTCCATGTCGGCCTCGTCATAGTGCGCTCGGACCAAGGATAAGACCATCCTTGCACCAACCCAGACACAAGAAGCTTTATAGTCCTTGATCTTCCTAGGGGCTCAACACAGGATCTCCGAATACTTGGCCACATAATTTGCCGCCTTGATGGTGATGTCTAGGGGCGGGGCTATCTCCTTGGCCTGAGTGATGGCAGTATTAATGAAGTTGCCAGCAAGAATCATGCATTCCTTTGGATCCGGAGCACCTACACCCATGTTGGTTAAACTAATGGGGGTTGTGTTTCTGTCAAAGACAGGGGTCATGAGTATAACAATACAAGTATCAACCTTACATAATTGACAAGGTCAGAGGAAATTTACCGAAGATGCTCGTCTTAGCTTGCTTGAAGGTCTCCACCAAGATGTCATGCTCCTTTTGAAGTTTCTTGTACACCTCAAGGTTCCGCTCATTCTACTCTTTGGCAGCTTGGTTTCGTTCCTTGAGCTGTTCAATTTCATTCTTCAGGCACTGCATCTCGGCATCAGCAGATTCTTGCATCGCCTTCATCGCCTCTTCATGGCCCCTGATGACATCAACCGGGTCTTTTTTCAAGATTTTATTCTCATCATCGAGCTCCTAGACATGCTTAGATTGCTCGACGATGCTCTTGGCTTTGACAATGGCTTTTGTAAAACGGAACACAGAAAGCATTATGATATTTCGGACAAAATGGATCCATGAGAAAAGAAAGGAGATGTTAGAAGAAAACATACGCTTGCTATTTTTGATCTATTCCTCCAAGAAGGCTGTTTTATCCTTTTCAAGATCCAAATCTTTTTACAACTTGGCATATTTCTCATTGGCGCTCTTTCTCTGGCTATTTTCATTCTGCAAAGAAGATAAAGTGCTTAGTTTCTCTAGAGCATCTAGTCGGAACTATTGGGTTTCAACTAAACGCTCGGGGGCTATAATATCTGATTTTAATTGAAAGGTGTTCTCTCTTAGAGTATCTAGTCAGAATTATTAGTTCTAACTAGAAACTCGGGGGCTACACTGACAGGTTCTACACTTAGTTCTTTGGAGAACTCAGGCCAAAAACTATTGGTTTTCCGCCTAAGAGCTCGGGGGCTACAGTGGGATATATTACAAAGTAAAATAAGTAAAATTCAGAGACTTACAATGGCAATAACCTTTAGATTGTTGGCCAAATGAGCGTATGCATTGTGGAAGGTCCGAACATTGTTGTAAACTGCATCTTCCTGTTTAATGAGATCATCCAGACACAGAGTCGGAGGAGTCAAGGGTAGAGGAGTTGGCGAAGCCGGAGGCATGGACGAATCCCTGACCGCCTGCTGTGTTATAATGGCTGTTGATGGCGCAGAAGCTCCCGCCTCATCCGTTGCTATGGTTGCCTCTACCTCAGCTCCCTCCATCGCATGCTTCCCTTTGTCAATGGCATCCTTAGCCAGAGCTTCAGCCACTATGGAGGAAATGCTCTCCTGCGTCGCTTGGCCACTGGGAGCAACGTCCATGCCGGCAGAACCTGAGACATCTAGAGTTGGATTGATGTCTATCTCCATGGCGGAGGTCTCAGGATGACGGGGGACGAGGCTCTGGTGGAACCTATTCTAGGCTTGGTGGCGGGAGTCAGGGGAGTAGCAGCAGGAGACGACTTGGAGAAGATGTCGTGAATATTATTGGAACCTCCAACATCTTTGGAGGTTCGCCTCAAACCAACACCGGAATTCTTCCTGAAATGTACATAGTATAAGTACAGGAATTGAATAGGTGCAAAGCAAAATATAGCCGGAGAATTAATACACTTACACTATGGCGGATGCCTTAGCTAAAGGATGTCGGTGGATCTATTCTTCTCCACCTCTAAGGTGGCAGTGGATTTTTTGGAGCCTCCACTCTCCGTTTTCTTCTTCTTGCCTTCAGCACCAGCATTAGAGGTGGAGCTCTTTCGCTTTCACGCTGCCGGAGCTGGCTGATCCTTGGGAGCATCATCATCAGACACACCATGGATATCTTTAAGCTTCGGGTCATAGCCCTGGGAGGCCATCTGATCCGCCGCCAAGGTCGCCAGCTGATAAGATCAAGCAGTAGGTTAAATAAGTAATGCATTCAAGGCAGAAGAACTTAGAGTATACATATAAAGGAGCAAAAAAGGAAACATAGTTACCTCTGGGCACTTGCTGCATTCGAACTGTAGGGGTTCCACGTATGAAAACAATAAATTTTACCCTACGCCCCTGAACCCCTGAAGCTGCCAGGACCTATCTATTAGTAATACAGTAACGGGAGGGGCTTTTCGCGAACTTACCCTCGAAGACCGAAAAGCGTTGTCAACGCTCAAGAGAACGTGGTTGATGTAGACGAGTCGAAGCCGACCTCAAGGTGTGATGAAGTCCTTGCGCTCCTTGGCTCCAACGACTTGAGTGCCACAAGTGCGACACCTCGTGAGGAGTTACACATGTCCGGTGCCTGACGATCACTCCCGCTTCCCCGATCCAATAGCATTTGCGGAAGTAGAGCTCCCGGATCCGAATCCCACAGTGCGACAGCGCTCCGCGGCAAAGATGTCTCCCGCTCGCGCAGTCCAGACTTGGGACCACGGTCACGAGAGAGAGAGGGGGAGAGAGAAAATATCAACTGGAGGTCCTTCCAAAAGTGAGAAGACCTTTATTGATTATTGGTGTATTTATCTGGCCAAATACCCCCACTATATATAGGGGGAGGGGAGGTACTACCTCCCTCAAAGTCCCGGGGTGGTACTAAAGAAGAAGGAGGTGGGGGGAGGCACCGCCGGCCACCCCCTCATGGGCCCCACGTGGGGGCTGGCCCAATAGGGCCACCGGCCACCCCCTTGGCCCCTTCCTTCTCTTGCCTTTTCCTAATGGGCCCTCTCCCCTCCGAGAATTGGCCCATTAAGCATTTGACCTCTTAAATTGATTTTCTCTTTATTAAATAATTATGAATAAATGATTAAATCAATATTTAACATTCATTCACATATTATTCAACCTCCGTGGCTATGGAACACCTTCCACCTCCACTCCGGACATCCTCCGGACTTACCGAAACCCTTCCGGTTTTCTCTCTACTATTCTTCGGTGATTCTTCCAATCCTATAAACACTCTCTAAGCATCATCAAGCCCTTAAGCGTGATACCCCATGGTTCGGGAACACTCCAGACATGGTCGGGACACTCCTGCACCAATGATCGACAGAGGACCTGGATGGCCATGTGACCCCTGTGCGTTCCACGAAGATCTTTTGTCGTTTGAACCGGGACAGTCGTGTCTTATTCCCTTTATCTCTCGATACTTGCATTGCCCGAGATCTGATCAATGACATCACCATGTCGTGTTCAATATCGTTACTGAACAACGCTACTTGACTCGTTTCGACAAGTGATATCCTTGTGATCAAATCACACGCTGCGCAGCTATTGGATATAACTTCTCCGAGTGGGCCCTTCGAGTATCTTCCCGTCACATGGACGGACAAATCCAGCTCTTGACTTATATTGCCTCAACGGTTTCCTCCGAGTACCTGAACACACCTTTATAACCACTGTATTACCAAGTGGCGCTTGATGCTATCAAAGCACTCTCGGGAGACGGTGATTGATATAGCCTCACGGTATAAGGAATAGTCTACGAGGATCCATTTCTAATCATCGTAACTTGAACTTAGTGACATGATCGGGTCATGATGTTTAGGTTGGGTATTGGTTCATCATCTCATTCTCGGAATGAGATGACCCCATTTCCAACTGGCATAAATGCTACATGATCAGGAATTATGATCATCTGTTGACCAATGAACCAGTGACTAGCGTTTCACTAGGAACCCCTGGTTGTTTGTATATCACACGTGTGTTGATGTTTCCACTCAATACAGTTATAGCATGATATAAAACTTAATCATAAACTACATGAAATATGATACTCCCTCCGATCCATATTACTTGTCGCTGAAATGGATGTATCTAGACATGTTTTAGTGCTAGATACATCTAATTCAGCGACAAGTAATATGGATCGGAGGGAGTAATAGTCTTTACTACTATTTGTCTTTAGGGCATATTTCCAACACGAACATGTCAAAGGTGATCTTGAAGTCATGCTTCTTGTGTTTCACCTTGACGATGTCCTTGAGCCGGAGCTTGATGGAGTAATTGGAGAAGTTGTCATGTGAGATTCGCATAGCATCTTTCCTGCTATTGGAATACTTGTGCATCAGCTTGGTGCGGTGATGTAGAGGTTGGATCCGCCTCGTGAACCAGCACATGGCTAGGTCCAAGCCGGTCAGTCCTCCGTCTACTAGCCACTCGATCCGCCTTACAGCGCGAGAGGCTTCATCATCATACAGAAGAGGGCCTTGGGATCTCCAAGTGCTGGCCTCAGTGGCGGCCCCGTTGACAAAGTCGGGGTATGAGTCTTGGCAGCCGACCAGAGGGATATCTGGGCCATAGAAGTATGTTCGCTGCCAGTTCTTGCAGGACTCATGGCCGACGATGTCGGGAAATCGCTGGTGAGGACGGATCTTAAAACTAATTATTTCGCAAATCCGCATCTCATCCTTGGATTCTACGAACTCCCTCTTGATAGTGAAGAAATAAATAACTAGATCTAACCTAGGCTTGATTCCTAGGTATCCTTCGCATAAGGCTATAAAATTGCTGAGTACAAGGATGCTGTTGGGAGAGAGGTTGTAGGGAAGTACCCGGAAGTGCCGGAGGATCTCGAGGAATAAGTTGGACACTGGCAGGCTTACGCCATGCACCAACTGAGACTTGAGGTAGACCTTTTCTCCGCCTTGGGGAGAAGGGACCACCTCACCGGCCAGCGCTGCCCCCCCAGGCTAGGCCCTCCATCGTAGGGTGATAACCCTCAACAATGAGTTCTTGGATCTTTTCAGCGGAGAGGTCAGAGCGCCTCCACACTCCCTTGTGAGAGTCAGCATCTTCTTTAGCAGCGTTTGGCCCCGCCCGTTTCTGGTTGCTGCCGGTGGATTCCACCACGATGGAGATCGGGACCACCACTCCTTCCGGCGGGACGGAAACACCCCGTGAAGAATCAACCGTAACCTCAAGGATCGCCGCCGTTGAGGGAGTGCTACTGCTGGAGGCCATTGCATGGATGGATGGAGATTTGGGGGGAGAAAGCAATCTGCCTAGGGTTTTCCACTAGAAAGCTCGAATGGTCAGGCGACAGTGGAAGAAGAAGAAGATGCAGGGAAGAATGCGGGTAAAAGAAAAATGCCCAAGCCACAGTAAATATTTATAGACCCCATCGTTAAGATTCGTGCAAAGAGATCTAACGAACACAGCATTGCCAATGTGTGGATGAATGTGCATAGTAATTTTGCCACGTCCCCCGATTTGCCGCTTACCGTTTTGGATTTTGCGCGCACGAAAATAGCTAATGATTGATTCACTACTATATGTGCTTTTGAGGTAGCGTAGGTTGTAGCCTATGTCATCCTTCTGACCATTGTAGTGGAAGAGTCACATCCGAAGATTCCATGGAAGGCAGAAGTTATCCGACTCTGGAAGACAAGACTTGAAGAATCTCCGGCTACAGTACGAAGACAGAGAGGATTGCAGGGTTCTTTGGGAGACCTTCGAGATATTACTTGACGAATTACCGAAATCACCTAGACAGAGCATTCAAGATTGAAAGGCAAGACGACACAAGATCTCAAAGTCCTCCGGGGGCTACTGTTGGGGATATGGTAAATGGGTATCACCATTGCATGTCTCTAATCCGGCTAACCCGGGTGGCCCACATTTGGTAGCACGGCCCATGGCATGCTGGGCAACCCAGTTAGACGGATCCAGAAGGAAGGCCCATGCCGGATATAGGAAGGCTATCTAGGAGTCACTAACATACTCAGAGCCTTGAAGTACAAGACACAAAGACTAGTTAGTATTAGTGTAGGACTCTATAACTTGTCCGACAAGGTCCTTTCCCTGTAACCCTAGGTTTTGGTGCCTTTATAAGCCGGACCTATGGGAGCCTTTAGGGCACGATTCAGAACACCCCCACACAACGAATCAATCTCTGTAACTCGGCGTATTGCCTTTATAGTGATTTATAGCAGGAGTAGAGTTCCGCCACCGTTGTGGGACTTGAACCTGGGTAAGCTGTGTTATCTCGAACCCGCTAACTCGCCGCCTTCCCCCACCTCTCTAAACATGCTTTGTGGGGACCCCTCCATGATGTACTCGTCGACAATACCACAACAGCGGGTATAAGGGTTCGACCTAGTTTTTTTTGGCCCGAACATACCTCGTATACGATGTCCGATCGTATTTATTTTAAAGGGCATGGAAAAACTGCCCCCGACTTTATATGTAAGTATTGGAGGGGCAGATAAGGTTCTCGACCCGTCGCTTTCTCACACTTGCATTCGCTCCTCCGCCACCCGCAGTCGTGCGCTGCCACTCATATTCGCCCACTCCGACGAGAAATTAGAGGCGCCACTTAGCATATCCAGCACCGCACCGCCGCGATGTACGTCTGGGGAGCTCGAGCGGAGTGGGGCAGTCAGGTGGCCCGTTCCACCGCTTCATCCCGCCGCCGCGACACCGGCTCTGACTCAGAGGAGGAGCACCATCGCCGCGTACGCTCTGACCATGCGCCTCCCTCCACTACATCAACGCCAAGCGTCGGTGCCTCACAAGCTGCGTCGCCATGAAGTGGAGGAGTTCAACCGCCGATGGCGGTCTGGGGACGGTAGCTCATCGAGAGTGATCGCTCGTCTGCCGCCACTGAAGAGTGAGGAGGAGATCAAGGGCTACGACCCAACTATGTATGACATCATCATCGATGAGGAGGACTATGTCGGTGAGGCCTCCTTCGACCGAATGATTCTAATGATCATGCAGTAGAGCGCGACCGAGGAGGAGGACCACCACCACAGGCAGTAGCAGTAGGATGCGGAGATCAACGACCTATTTGTCGGGAAGGGGCTCGCCAGTGAGCACGAGCTCCGCTAGAAGCGATTGGAGTGGGAGCTCGAGCGCGCGCGCTACATGTGGAGAAGGTCGTTGACCTCGTCGACGATGACAACAAGTGAAGCTTGTCACCAATACCTTCGCCGCAAACCCTGAGGCTCCTGTGAGCCTAAATTTTGTGTACAGGGTTAGGGTGGCGATGGTGGCAGATCCCCACGTAGTAAATTTCCCGTGTTTTGTATGTCTATTCGCGATGAACTGCAGACGAATTATGTGAAATTTCCCTTAAATGTTTCAAATTCAAATTTTAAGGTTTCGATTAGCGATTTTTGTTATGGGCGACGAGTTGTCAAACAAAAAATGAGCAAAAACTCTCCCTTATCCGCCTTTTTAAGGTTTGGAGGATAAGGGGTCTGCTAGAGATGGTCTTATATGGGATGTTGCATTATCACTTATACAAATATGTGAAGGAGAGAGACGTACACACGCGATCCTCATCCTCCTTCATCGTCCTCCTCGCCTCATCGGGACGTGTGCGTGTTGCGGGTTTTGGTTGTGGGAATGAGCTGAGCCGAGGACTAACCTATGTCTCACGTGCGAGTTGTCTCTCTTTTGCCATGCTGGAATTTAAACAGAATCACTAATACTAAAATGTTTTACGCTTGTGGACAATGAATACGATGGATATTTGGCTTCGATTCGTGTCCCGACTCTTCGTTTTACCTCCCCTCAGTGCTCGTTCATCTCTCTCCCGTGTGAGGTCACTCCTCTCCTCTACACGACACAACATAACCAACGCCTCCAGTTCCAAAGTTATTGACGCCATCAGGACTAGTGAAGGGCTCTAAGGACTATGATGACTAGGAGGATGCACTCCTATCATAGGCACCATATGCAAGGTCCTTCACTTGACCCGCGAAGGATGTCACCGGAAGCTCCTCCTAGGCCCGGGTGGGAGAGCCTATGAGAGGATTTGACGGGCGCCTGAACCGTTGCCTTCCACACTAAGGAACCTACATGAACTACCCAACCTATCGGCGAGTCCCTGACCCCCCGTCCCTAGTTGTGCATCCAACTCACCATGTATGCCACGTGCCACGCCTCCCTGACACGTGGCCTCATACATTCCTTGCCATACACAGGAGCATTAGGAGTATAAAAGGACCTTAATGCACCGGGGGAGAAGAAGGACACTTAGGAATTCAATGTTTCTCTCGTGGACCATATAGAGAGGAGGATATGATAGCTAGGGTATCATACTCCACAAGAAGAGGATTACAAAGTCATAAATCCAAGGAGTAGGGTATTACGCCTCACGGTGGTCTAAATCACTACTAGAAATTTGCTGTGTTTTTGTGCATTGCATCATCATGACCGCATGCTCATGTCATCATGCCACATTGCATTTGAGCATCGTCATGTCATCATGCATCTGTTTGTCTAAAACTATTTTCTAAAAGCCTATCTTTGTTTTCTAAATACCCTCTCTCTATTTCAAATGTAAAACCCCGGGTGTTTTCTAGATCTTTTATTTGTCTAAAAACTATTTATAAAAGTCTTTAAAAATAATACAACTAAAAATAAAATACTTTAGGGGAGGCAGCCGACCGGGCCTTTGGCCCAGCCAGCCAGCCTACCACCCCAGGCCCAACCCTGACCGAACCAAACACTAACCCTAGCTAGACAAACCCTTGACCTAACCCTACCCAACCACTCAGCCGCCGTCGCCAGCTACACGCGCGCAGCACACAGGCACGCACACGCTGCACCGCACAAACACGCTCCCAGGCGCCACAACTGCACGCAGACCCACCACCCCCACACGACCACGTCTCCCCCGCGGGCCACCTCCCCACATGCCCACATCCCGAGCCGGGCCCCACCCCGCGCCTGCCCGTGTACTCCCGCTCGCCCTAGCCCGCCTCTCGCACGCTCCCGCCCACCTCGCCAGCCCCACCCCGACACGCCCAGGCCCACCTCCTGCCAACCCGCTACCGACAGCCACCGGCGCGCAGCGTGTGACCCCCGATCGCCACCTACCCCATCCCCGCGTCACACGCGTACACTTTCTGCCACCAACCACTCCTTGGTTGTTTTGCAGTTAGCCCCCTCCACCGCCAGGGTTAAACCCGATCCTGTCCCTAGCAATGGACAGCGCTCCTGAACCTCGTCGTCCTCCTGACACGGCCCCATCCGTCTTCATCCTCGATGCCGCCCTCGTCTCCTTCTCGAGCTTCGACGTCAGCAGCGCCTCCCCGTCGCCTCGACCCCACCTTGTCGAGCTCTGCTGTACCAGACCACAGCGCGTCGCCATGGCCGCGACCCCTGCAGCGCCCTGCCCCCTGCGGCCACCCTCTCAAGCTTCTCCGACGGCCTCCACCTACGACAGGCCGTCGTTTCCGTGTCGCCTCTTCTTCGAGAGCCGCGCCATCGCGGGCCCTACTCCTCTCTGGTTCGGAAGCCGCCAGCGAGCCTAGCTCCTCGCGCGGCCAGCGTCGACCCCGGCCGCAGCCGCGCCTCTGCGCCGCCTCCACCCGCCGTCGGCCTCATCCTCCGCGCGCACCTCTGGCCGTCGTCCTTCTGCCATGGCGCCTCACCACCTCTGTACAGCCCGCATGTGACCTCTCCTGTCTGTGGCATTGACCGCCTCTCCTCCTCCTAGTGATGCGCGCGTTGCGCCTCTTGCTCCGGACCTCACCGCACACGCGCCTTCGACCCCGCGCGTCATGCTGCTTCCCTTAACAGCCACCCGAGCTCATCGCCCTTCCGCTGCATCCTGATCTCTAGGTGTTTTAGGTAATGTCCGAACGGAACAAGGCCTTCTATCGACCAAACTTTCTGTTAATGTGAAGTGGTGATGGTGGAGTATGTGTGTTGTGGTTTCGATGTTCAGATGTAGTTATGTTGTTGTTGCGAGAAGATGTGGTGATGTTGGCTCGGTTGTCCAAGACCCTCGTGATTGACAAGATTGATGGGAATTCCAACAAGATCTTCTACATAGAACCAAAAAAAACCTGAAGACCGATCCCTTCGACCCCTAGGCCTCGGTTCCGAACGGCAATGTGCGACTCCTATCTCTCCCTATTTTGTAAATTATATACAACTTACTGTATATAAATTGATCATGCTTGCATACATATTATCATTGTGGTTTGGGGTATTTAGGCAATTCACCTAAATTAAATATGGAAACTATACGAGGGTTATTCTAGTCTTATATCGCCTCCAATTAAATTTGTGTAGAGAACCGATGCCATATTTTGCCTTGTTAATCCAACATTTAAATTGCGGGATAGCTAAATAACTTGAACCTTCTAATTAATTATCGGGACCCCGGTTCCGCTTAGTACTGCCTAATTGCACCGCATCTGCATCATATCATGCATCATGCCGGATCTTCTGCCGTAGTATTAAATATTGCATCCGGTGTTTCTTCTAGTGTTTGCCTCTTCGCGGATTAGGCCGATGAGTTGATGCGAGTATCGACAAGTTCTCCGGATATGATCCTTCGGCAGTGTTTCCCAAGCGAGCATCTCTTCCCCTTCTACCTATTTTGCATTTATAGTCTTTATTTCCTCCTGTTGATCTATTGCTATCTGTGTCGCGATGCTTTAGTGTTCCGTACCAAATATATCCCTTGCAGCCTTTATATTGCCTTGGACACATCCTATTGCCTGTTGTTTGATAGATAGTCAGTCTTGCGAGTCGTAGTCGCTTGCTCATGTGTTGGTTCGTGTCATTGTTGTTCCACCGTTGACGGAAGGTTGGCTTATGCTTAATGGTGGAGATGCTTTACGGTTGAGTTGATCATGACTTCAAATACAACTATTAAATTGTTGGGATAACTAATGAAAGAGGCACCGATGGGCAATATATGCTATTTCGTTTTTATGTCCACTTGTGTCCCGTAGGCCCCGAGTACTTGATACCTGTTCCTTGACTATTCGCACTATCCACATCCGGGAGAGTCTATGAATCCCCTTAGCTAGAGCTTGATTCATTTCTTATTTCTTGGGGCCACAAACTAGTTTGGGGCTTTATTACTATCTTGTACTTATGCCATGTTTTACTGCTTTATTTAAGATTGTGCGTGGAGCACCTGTACTGTTTTGGATCGTGCCACGTTTTCGCGGTATCGACAAGCCCGGTCACACTTTCGGGTTCCCAGTCGTTTACAACCGTCGTCACAAACCCTGGGTCCGTTCCAGAGCCGGCCAACTTCGGTGCGGGTAGCTTAGTGGGGTGGCCCCTGAAATATTTTATGAATTCTGTGAGTGCTTTGTCGTGAAAGCCTCGTTGGGTTTTGATTTGGTTTTTCCGAGGTTGATCGTGTGTGTATTGCTATTTGTGCACCCCTGCAGGGTAAATCTTTCTGAAAGCCGTGTCCGCGGTTATGGACGACTTGGAGCATAGTATCTCGATCATAGACAAACATAACTAAGGTAGTGATATAAATTTGACTTAATATGTGACTAGTAATCAGCTCAATTATAACGGAATGGATATTAAAAATGCCAACAACTGGTGGATCTTGGTCATATCGTGTTCTGATATACCTGCCTAGTAAGTATTGCAACTCCAATGGAATGTGATAAAAGTGTCAACAACTGTTGGGTTTTGGGATTCCTCAGGACAATTATATCTGACTAGTAAATGTTCCAACTACAACGGAATGATAACTAAAATTGCCCACTACTTATGTTATCATACCTACATCTGATTAGTAAGTGCTATTGTTGGAGATATGCCCAAGAGGCAATAATAAAGTGGTTATTATTATATCTTTATGTTTATGATAAATGTTTACATCCCATGCTATAATTGTATTAACCGGAAAAATTAATACTTGTGTGTTTTGTAAACATAAAAGAGTCCCTAGTAAGCCTCTTGTTAAACTAGCTTGTTGATTAATGGATGATCATGGTTTCCTGATCATGGACATTGGATGTCGTTAATAACAAGATCATATCATTAGGAGAATGATGTAATGGACACACACCCATAGCTATCATAGCATAAGATCAAGTCATTAAGTTCGTTTTGCTACAAGCTTTTCAAATGCATAGTAACCTAATCCTTCGACCATGAGGTTATGTTAATCACCATCACCGGATGGGTACTTTGATGACATCAAACACCGCTTCGTAACTGGGTGGTCATAAAGGTGTCATTGGGTATTCTGAAAGTATGTGTTGAAGCGCATGGACCAAGATTGGGATTTGTCCATCCATATGACGGATAGATATGCTCTGGGCCCTCTCGGTGGAATGTCATCTAATTAGCTTGCAAGCATGTGACTGGGTCACAAGGGATGACATAACATGGAACGAGTAAAGAGTACTTAGCAGTAACGAGGTAGAACTAGGTATGGAGATACTGACGATCAAACCTCGGATAAGTAGAGTATCGCGTGACAAAGGGAATTAGTTTCGTATGTTAATGGTTCTATCGATCACGAAGTCATCGTTGATATGTGGGAGCCGTTATGGATCTCCAGATCCCGCTGATGGTTATTGATCGGAGAGGTGTCTCCATCATGTCTGCATATTCACGAACCGTAGGGTGACACACTTAAGGTTCGAAGTTGTTTTAAGTAGATATGGAATGTGCGTTGGAGACCGAATGTTGTTCGGAGTCTCAGATTGGATCCGAGACATCACGAGGAGATCCGGAATTGTCCGGAGAATAAGATTCATATATTGGGGATCATTTTCTAAGTTAGGAAATGTTCCGGAGTATTTGTATGGGGATTCTAGAAGGTTTCGGAATGTTCCGAGAAGGTTCTGGAAGATTTCTTGGAGTTTACTTGAAAACCAAGAAAGGATCAAGGAATCCTTGTGGGGTAAGACAAGGATTCGGGGGGAGTAGGACTCTCCCCCCACCTCCTTGATCCGCCGGCCAAGGGAGAGGGGAGTCCTACAAGGACTCCACCTCCCTATGGCGCCTCCCTCCTTTAAATAGAGGGGTGGAGGCGCCACCCCCTGGCCCCCCTCCACTCTTGCCCTAGCCGCCTCTCTCCTCCTCCTTTCTTCTGCTTGGGCTTAGGCGAAGCCCTGCAGAATTCTCTACTCCACCACCACCACCACGCCGTCGTGCTGCTGAGATTCCGTGGAGATATCTACTACCTCCGCTGCTCGCTGGAACGGGGAGAGGAAGGTCTGCTTCGACTCCGCACATGTGACCGACTGCGGAAGCGCTGCCGGAACGCGGCGCCGGAAGGATCGTCCACACGATCTTGAGATCGGCAAGTGATCGACTACATCAACCACGAGATCCAATCTCGTAACGCTTTCGGGTCTATAAGGGTTAGTACAGATCTATCTCGTTGCACATGTCTAATAGATTAGATCTTGGCTTTTATCTAGATTAGATCTGAGTTTTGTTCGTTCTTGGGGTAGATTTTTTTTGTTTTCCATGCTACGAACCCATTAGCTGCAACTATAACGGAATGAGTAAAATTGCCAACTGTGTGAGTTCCTTGGTCCGACTCCCTCGTTTGGTCTCGAGGGGGAAATACCAGGACGGGTATGTTTGTTGTTAGCCACAGGTTTGATCCGAATAGGTCTTTCTTATCCCTCTCTAATAGCTGCCTGTTTTACTAAGTCTCTATAGGTTGTTTAGTGCCGCTGCGCTGCCGCTTCAGTCCACCATACCTATGTAGGCGAGAGCCGCCGAATTCTAGCCTCACCGTGTACTGGCCTCAGTACTGACGCTCCTCTTTTTCCTTCGCCCTTTGTCGGCACCCCTTTTGTTTTAGCAGGTTTGAGATCGACGTCGTTAGTAGGGTTACCCTTCCGGCATGGCCTGGGAAGGGTTATGGACTCCATTGGTTATTCTTCACGGCTCTTAGCCCACTTTGCATCTTGTCCGTACTTGGACGCTGTATCGTTTTCAAGGTGATTTGGATCTTTGTATAGTATATCTGAATTTTTTGACTCATGGAGTCGTTGTTGTATATATATCTGTTCTGTGGGTCCCATCGAGGACTGTTGTGTAATGGTATAACTTTGTTTTCCACCCGCACGAAAGTGCCTGATGGGCGTCCTTGAATCGTTTCTATGCGGGTTTGGCGGAAAGGGCTAAGACTTGCATAGGGCCGATTCGAGGGTGTTACAGAGTGGTATCAGAGCTCAGCAGTTGCGATACCCCACAAGTCCACCCTGTAGGATAACCTAGCTAACGGCCGAAGTAGAGTGTCAAAACTATTTTGGAAAATCGGTTGGATAGATCTGATTAGGTCTGTTTTACTCCTTACCCCTATGCTATTCTCCTCTTACCTCTGCGTGTTTTGAATCTACTCTCTTATCTTTCCTTCGAGTCCAGGATTCCCGTGTTTGGGTTTCTGTCGTACCTTTAGGGTTTCGCTTCCTCCCTTTATAACGGTGGTTCTACAATCATCAATCTGCTTCTCGGCTGTTGTACCTTCATCCAATCTTTTGTCCTTGAACTCTTTATCCGTATGTGCCCCTTGACAGATATCTGTATCGTTGAAAAGCATATGAGAAGGATGAGCATTGGTGAAGTTGGAGTATACCTTGAGCATGTGTTGTTCATGCCAATGGAACCATCGCAAAACCTGATCATTGTGTCTTTTCGTACGATGTTTCTTTGTATCTTCCGGTGGTCCCCAATGCGACGACATCATCTACGCCAGATCCGATAAAGATCCTGCATCACCCTTCTTGTTCCGAAAACCGCTAGTGAATATCTTCAGTCTAAATCCCGAGAGTTGGTTGCACGATTCTGCGATTCATTTACAGAAGGATGCTTTGAGTACGGGATGGACTGATCACCCTACCTGCCTATGACTGTGCACTTTTGTACATCGAATCAGAGAATCAACCAATTTTACTCCGTCCCCGGAAGTTAGAGGTGGCTTTATCTTCTGATGCCTCTACCTTCGTCCTTGTTTCTCCGGAGTGTTCTCTCGATGATCATGGACAACGACCTCTTGTTAGTGGTGTCGCAAGGATCTAATTGAAGCGAGAAGATTCAGACCGTCGATTTTCTTCCGGTACCACGAGGCAGATCTCGAGGGCGAGATCCATTGTTAGTGGTGTCGAACTGTGGCACCCCGCTAAAAACCACTATTAGAAAATCGCTGTGTTTTTGTGCATTGCATCATCATGACCGCATGCTCCTGTCATCATGCCACATTGCATTTGAGCATCGTCATGTCATCATGCATCTGTTTGTCTAAAACTATTTTCTAAAAGCCTATCTTTGTTTTCTAAATACCCTTTCTCTATTTCAAATGTAAAACCCCGGGTGTTTTCTAGATCTTTTATTTGTCTAAAAACTATTTATAAAAGTCTTTAAAAATAATACAACTAAAAATAAAATACTTTAGGGGAGGCAGCCGACCGGGCCTTTGGCCCAGCCAGCCAGCCTACCACCTAGGCCCGACCCTGACCGAACCAAACACTAACCTTAGCTAGACAAGCCCTAGACCTAACCCTACCCAACCACTCAGCCGCCGCCGCTAGCTACACGCGCGCAGCAGACAGGCACGCACACGCTGTACCGCACAAACACGCTCCCAGGCGCCACAACCGCACGCAGACCCACCACCCCCACACGACCACGTCTCCCCCGTGGGCCACCTCCCCACTTGCCCACATCCCGAGTCGGGCCCCACCTCGCGCCTGCCCGCGTACTCCCGCTCACCCTAGCCCGCCTCTCGCATGCTCCCGCCCACCTCGCTAGCCCCATCCCGACATGCCCATGCCCACCTCCTGCCAACCCGCTACCGACAGCCACCGACGCGCAGCGCGTGACCCCCGATCGCCACCTACCCCATCCCCGCGTCACACGCGTACACTTTCTGCCACCAACCACTCCTTGGTTGTTTTGCAGTTAGCCCCCTCCACCGCTAGGGTTAAACCCGATCCTGTCCCTAGCAGTGGACAGCGCTCCTGAACCTCGTCGTCCTCCTGACGCGACCCCGTCCATCTCCATCCTCGATGCTGCCCTCGTCTCCTTCTCGAGCTCCGGCGTCAGCAGCGCCTCCCCGTCGCCTCGACCCCACCTTGTCGAGCTCTGCTGTACCGGACCACCGCGCGTCGCCATGGCCGCGACCCCTACAGCGCAACTATAACGGAATGAGTAAAATTGCCAACTGTGTGAGTCCCTTGGCCCGACTCCCTCGTTTGGTCTCGAGAGGGAAATACCCGGACGGGTATGTTTGTTGTTAGCCACAGGTTGGATCCGAATAGGTCTTTCTTATCCCTCTCTAATAGCCGCCAGTTTTACTGAGTCTCTATAGGTTGTTTAGTGCTGCTGCACTGCCGCTTCAGTCCACCATACCTATGTAGGCGAGAGCCGCCTAATTCTAGCCTCGCAGTGTACTAGTGTGGCATCCCGCTAAAACCACTACTAGAAAATCGCGTTGTTTTTGTGCATTGCATCATCATGACCGCATGCTTATGTCAACATGCCACCTTGCATTTGAGCATCGTCATCATCTTGCATGAATTTGTCTAAAACTATTTTCGAAACGCCTAGTTTTGTTTTTCTAAATATTCCCGTCTCTATTCAAATTAAAACCCCGGGCCTCCGGAATATTTTGTTTCGTCTACCAACGGTTTACAAAAGCCTCGTTTTTAATAAATAAAATATTTAAATTATTTTTGGGAGGCAGCCAGCCAGGCCCGAAAGCCCAGCCGGCCACCTCGAGACAAAAATCCTACATACCCCAAAACCACCCAAAACCTTTTCCACCAAATAACCTACCCAGCCCTATCCTACCCAGCCCCTCCACCTCACCCCACCCAATCAGTGCACGCCACCTCACCTCCTGGCCCCACCTCCCCACCACACACACAACATACAAAGCAGCACGCGCGAGCCAACCACCCCATCGCCACCCTGGCCCTACCACCGATCAAACCCACCTGCGTCCCTACCCGCGCGCCCATCCCTAGGCGACGCACGCCCCCACCTCCTCTCCCGCTCACCCCGACAACCACCTGCCCCCCCGATGGCCCCACCTCGGTCCACCCCGCCCGCCGTCTCCGTCTCTCTCTCCCTCAGCGCCGCTCCTTCCCTACCTACCGCGAACCACCCCGCCTCTGCTTCTCTTCTCTCGAGCCGCCCGCCTCTGCTTCTCTTCTCTCGAGCCGCCCGCCCCGCAGCCTCTTCCGCGAGCTCCCCTGACCGCCTCCCTCTCTGCCCCGGTCGGAGAGCCCCCTCCTCGTTGGCCATCGCCCTCTCCCGCGAGCTCCCCTGCCGCCGCGCCGCCCCTTCCCCGCCGTCGCCATCGCCCCTGGTGCTCCCTCTCTCGAACTGCGCCACTCCTTCCGGCAGCGTCGCCTCCTCCCCGACACACCTCCGTGCCTCCGCGGGCCCCGCCTCGCCACCAGGCCCGCCTCGAGCTCCGGCCGCCGCGTTCCCCTCCCCGCGTCGCCCGTCCCCGCCGAGACCCCCGCCGCCAATGGCTCGGTCCGCCTCCGCCTCCCATGCTTTGAGCCCCACCGCCGCGACCTCCCGGCCACCCCCTCCTGTGTGTCGCCGCCGTCACCCTCCCTGTCCGCCGCCCTTCGACCCTTCCTCGCCCGCATCCCCGCGGCCACCTGAGCCGGGCGCCTCTCCACCGCCGCGCCCTTCCCCGGCGCCCCAGGCCCCACCACCTCGACGGTCGTCGCCCCTCCGCCTTCTCGCCCCGCTTTGCGCCGCCCTCCTCACCTAGCTCCTCCACCCCGCGCCCGAGCTCGACCTATCGCCGCCGCGAGCCGTCTCTGCTTCGACCTTGACGGCCGACGCGCCCCCGACCGGCCCCTGCCACGAGCTCCCTTCTGCATTGGGTGGCGCCGCAGCCTCTCCCGCGACCACCTTGCGGCACCCGTCTCGCCGTCGAGCCCGGCTTCCTCGAGTCATCTCCCCGCGGCTGAGGGCCTCTTGAGTTCGTCCCGCGCGCACAACCGTCGCCCTCGCGTGGGTGAGGCCATGCCCCTGCTCAACCCGGCCACTTGTTCCTGTGCTATCAAGAGGTGTGTTGCGCCTGGTTTTTGGCCCAAACAAGGGGTACCTCCGAAGATTGGAGCTGTGTACTGGTGTGTAGCTGACGTATGTAGCTGTGAAGAAATTGTGGCAGGCAATGACAAAATGGTGTTAGTGGTACTGCCGTCCAGATAAAGATTGTTCGATGCCACATGAAGATTGTACTGACGCCAATCCAAGACTGCCCTCATCAGCCGAATCCAAAAACCCAAGTTCTACCGCAAGGGCGACAAGATCGTCAACCGAATTCGAAGACCCTGGATCTGAAGGCAAAACCACAAAAACCGATCCCGGAGTCCGAAGGCCGAGCCCGTCAACCATTTGGAGCGCCAAGTTCTTCCTCCCGCCGAGACCGAACCCCATCGACCCTTGCGAACACCAAGATCGCCGATACCCTATGTGCGATCCTCTTTTCCGAGCCCTATCTTATAAAATGTGATATAATCCTTGTTGCATATTAAATTGTTCATGCTTGCCTACATCGCATCTTGTGGTTTGGGGGTACTTTGTTGACTCACCTAATAATTAAACATGGAGACTATATCAGGGCTTTTCTAGTCTTATATTGTCTCCATTTAAAATTGGTGTAGCGAATCGATGCCATATGTTGCCTTGTTAATACAACATTTAAATTGCGGGGTAGTGAAACATCTCGAACCATCTAATTAATTAACGGAATCCCGGTTACGCTTAATACTGCCTAATTGCACCGCATCTGCATCATATCATAATCATGCCGAATCTTCTGCCGTAGTATTAAATATTGTATCCGGTGTTTCCTCTAGTGTTTGCTTCTTCCCGGATAGGACGATGAGATGTTGTGAGATTTAACAAGTTCTCCGGATATGAACCTTCGGCAGTGTTTCCCAGGCGAGCATCTCTCCCCCTTCTACCTATTTTGCATTTATAGTCTTTACTTCCTCCTGTTGATCTATTGCTATCTGTGTCGCGATGCTTTAGTTTCCGTACCCCAGTTATATCCCGTGCAACCTCTATATTGCCTTGGACACCTCCTATTACCTGTGTTTGGTACACAGCTGGCCTTGCGAGTCGTAGTCGCTTGCTTATGTGTGATCTCGTGTTGTCAAGTACCACAATTGTTGGAACGCTGGCAGATGTTTATTGGTGGAGATGTTTAATGGTGGAGATGATCATGACTTTAAATACAACTATAAAAATGCTAGATATAACTAATGCAGAGGCATCAGTGGGCAATAGATGTTATTTGGTTCTTCCACGCTCACTTGTGTCCCGTAGGACCCCAAGTACTTAATACCTGTTCCTTGATTTTCTCACTATCCACATCCGGGAGGCCATGGACCCCCCTGAGCCAGAGCTTGATTCATTTCTATTTCTTGGAGACACAAAGTAGTTTGGGGCTTTATTACTATCCTGTACTTATGCCATGCTTTACTGCTTTATTTAAGATTGTGCGTGGAGCACCTGTACTGTTTAGGATTGCGGAGTGTTTTCGCGGTATCGACAAGCCCAGTCACACTTTCGGGTTCCCAGTCGTTTACAGCCATTGGCGCAAACCTTGGGTCCGTCTCGGAGTCGGCCAACTTCGTTGCGGGTAGCTTAATGGGGTGGCCCCCTGAAATATTTATGAATCCTGTGATTGCTTTGTCGTGAAAGCCTCGTTGGGTTTTGAGTTGGTTTTTCCGAGGTTGATCGAGTGTGTGTTGCTATTTGTGCACCCCTGCAGGGTAAAACTTTCTGAAAGCCGTGTCCGCGGTTATGGACGACTTGGAGCACAGTATCTCGATCATAGACAAGCATAACTAAAGTAGTGCTATAAATTTGACTTAATATGTGACTAGTAATCAGCTCAAGTATAACAGAATGGATATTAAAAATGCCAACAACTGGTGGATCTGGTTTTTTTTGTGACATGCTATATGCCTAGTAAGTATTGCAACTCCAACGGAATGTGATAAAAGTGCCAACAACTGCTAGGTTTCGGGATTCCTCAGGACAATTATATCTGACTAGTAAATGTTCCAACTACAACGGATTGGTGATTAAAACTGCCCACTACTTATGCTACCCGGACGGCCGCGCTATCTATATCTGACTAGTAAGTGCTTCAATTATAATGGAATGAATAAAACTGCCAACTGTGTGAGTTCCTTGGTCTGACTTCCTTGTTTGGTCTTGAGGAGGGAAATACCAGGATAGGTTTGTTTGGTGTTAGCTTCAGGTTGGATCCGAATAGGTCTTTCTTACCCCTCTCTAATAGCCGCCAGTGATATCGAGTTTCTATAGGTTGTCTAGTGCCGCTGCGCTGCCGCTTCAGCCCACCATACCTATGTAGGCGAGAGCCGCCGAATTCTAGCCTCGCCGTGTACTAGCCTCAGTACTGACGCTCCTCTTTTTCCTTTGCCCTTTGTCGGCACCCCTTTTGTTTTAGCAGGTTTGAGATCGACGTCATTAGCAGGGTTACCCTTCCGGCTTGGCCTAGGCAGGGTTATGGACGCCATTGGATATTCTTCAGGGCTCTTAGTCCCATTTGCATCTTGTCCGTAGTCGGACGCTCTATCGTTTTCAAGGTGATTTGGATCTTTGTATTGTATATCTGTATTCTTGACTCAGGGAGTCGTTGTTGTATATATATCTATTCTGTGGGTCCCATCGAGGACTGTTGTGTAATGTTATGGCTTCGTTTTCCACCCGCACGAAAGTGCCTGGTGGGCGTCCTTGAATCGTTTATATGCGGGTTTGGCGGAAAGGGCTAAAACTTGTATAGGGTCGATTTGAGGGTGTTGCAACTGGCCTGAGTACTGACGCTCCTCTTTTTACTTTGCCCTTTGTCGGCACCCCTTTTGTTTTAGCAGGTTTGAGATCAACGTCGTTAGTAGGGTTACCCTTCCGGCATGGCCTGGGCAGGGTGATGGACGCCATTGGTTATTCTTCAAGGCTCTTAGCCCAATTTGCATCTTGTCCGTACTCGGACGCTGTATCGTTTTCAAGGTGATTTGGATCTTTGTATAGTATATATGTATTTTTTGACTCATGGAGTCGTTGTTGTATATATATCTGTTATGTGGGTCCCATCGAGGACTGTTGTGTAATGGTATTACTTCGTTTTCCACCCGCACGAAAGTGCCTGGTGGGCGTCCTTGAATCGTTTCTATGCGGGTTTGGCAGAAATGGCTAAAACTTGCATAGGGCCGATTCGAGGGTGTTACAACAATAGGCCTCCAGAACCCCGCCTCTCCGAGTCCTGTACGGGAGAAGGCCGATAAGGATTTTGGGGAGCATTGTCGACGACTATTGGCTTCCTCACAGACTCCTTCACGGACACTGACGACTTTTCCTGGACGACGACTACTTCCCTGACGTCGACCACCTCTTCGACGACATGGTTGGCAACAACGCCAACGGCACACACGAGCGGTTCCTCTTCTGCACTGAATGCCATCTTCATCATTTTTGTTCAGATCATGCTTCTTATTTTGAAAATCATATCCCTTATAATATATGTAGCAATATGTTTAGACTTTCTTCATACACTCTATATGTTAGAGTGCATGACTAGTTTTATTTCTATATTATTAGTCATGTATTATATGCTATATTTAAGGATTAAATCATTTGATAAATTGCTAATATTTCCAACACAAACTACAACCTGACACAGTGTCTCTCTCCTGCCCTTTTCAGCACTCACATAACTCCTCGTACCTACGTCGCTGAAAAGCGGGCTGGCGAGAAGCATACTCACTATTCAATGGGTATGACTAGCTTCGGGGCAAGTGGAAGAAGAAAATAGAATGAAAAACGGATGGTCACGATCGGTTTGCCAACAAGATCTGGCGATTGGGACCATATGTGGCCTGAGAGATCTCCATTCCTTGCAACAACGTTACTTTTAGACAATATCTTAATTGGTATAATAATACTATGCATTTCCCTTGTGCTTCATCGATCTTTGTCGTTTTGTAAGGTTTGAAGTAGAATTGTGTGGAAATTTATGTTGAGTAGAGTTCCATCACATCTCTCTATAGCATTCTTGCAAGAAACCAAGATGATGGTTGCTCTCTCAAGTTGTAGAGGAATCCAGAAACAATAGAATTACATAAATGTGACACACTTCTCAGAGACATAATCCAACAAAATACCACTTGATTAACTAATTACGAATCAACAGAGAATGAGTTCCATGATAAAAATATAATTCAAAATTCAAGGAATTTGAAACTGGATCCCTACAAGGCAGCTTATTTTTATAGATAAAGGGTGTTTTTATTAAACTCAATTTTTTTGAATCGAGATGATACGATCGAAGAGTCCACACATGGCCTCTGCATAGCCGCGGTGCACACAACCGTAGTTATTGTTACTGTCGGCACCGGGAAAACTAGGGTTCCCTAGATTTAACTTTGGAGTGAGCTGCCGAGCATATTGCCTTCCAAGAGGAGCTATGGGCCCGATGGATGGGATCCTAGGGTGAGATCCATGCCTAACAAAAGGGGGGATATGGGTGTCGAGAAGGACCCCGTGACCCATGGACCCAAGATGGAAACATCATCAATGACGTATTCCCTAAGTCATAGGAAGGAAACATCATCGCTGACATAACCACACAGGAGGCCAGCCGAACCAAGGGTACGAGCCACGGTCCACTACAGAGTGGGCATCAAGACTGTCGAATAAGTGTCCCCTCAATCGATAGGGAGGACAAAGCGCATGACAATGAAAGGCTACTGAAGTGTTGGCTATAACTGGAAGGAGCCTACAACTAGGCCAGTGTAGGTGCCCCCCTGGCAGACCGGTGTGATGGAAGAAGACAAGACGCGAGATCATATGGCAGATCCGGATGAGACGTGGTAACCAAAAGGCGGTAAATCCCGAAGACCAAGACTGGAGGATAAGACATGCACTGGCGCCCCATGGCCAGATGGTTGTCCATGTTGTTGTAACATGTTACTAGTATGTCCCCATGGCCACTTGGTTTCCCCTTGGCATATAAATGTAGGACCGTGGCGTTGAAGAGAAGATAGGCTAGAGAGTTCGAACAACACCACAAGGAGAGTAGAATAGAGAGAAGAGAGAGGTAGATAGGAAGAGTTCATCCATGGCGAGTCGCCACCCTGAGTAGATCATCCCTTGCCTTGAAGCCCGACAAGGGCCCTCTCTCCACCATCATTGCACATGATTCTCATCATCCCAAGCAATACCATTAGACGTGCAAGATGTAGGGCTGTTATCCTCTGGGCGTCCTGAACCTGGGTAAAATCACTGTGTTCCTGTGTTCCGCACTCTTGATTCGTAGGCGAGGTTCCTGGAAGAAACATTGGGCGCACTTGCCACCCCAGTGCCGAACAAATAAAGGGGATATGAAATCTCTCCGATGTCCGTGTTCCCACACACAGACAATTACAACTCTAGACCATAATAAGAACAACTTACATAGACAAAAAAAGAACTTGCATTGCCCCATGTGCAACATTAAACGATATTAGTCTCCGACACTCTTAGTTCTTCCCTTGAATGGTCTTCATGATTCATCTTATTCATCATTACCTGAGTGAGATGTTGCTTGACCTATGTATATATATGCGGCTTGACAAGCGTAACATTTATGAGGCATGTAAGCTCGCCTTAGGGTAAACTGGAACGCAGAAAGTAGGTCGAACCAACATAAATGTTTACATGCATGCCCCAATGTTTCTTCACTAGGCCCAATATGACGTCTTTATCTACACTGTGAGTTATACCGTGAGCGTCCTTGTAAGAGCAAGTACAATAAGGTCCAGCCAGCAGACTATAAGACTTAAAATAGTATATTTTTGCCTAGTTGGAAGAGAGAGAGGAAGAGAGAGAAAATGAGTGCGCTCTTAGTTAAGAGCCAGCTGTAGCACGTGCTCCTATGCACTATGTGAGAGTGTAAAGTGGGCCATGTACTAATAAAGTAGTATATTTTAATCTCTATCTATTGTACATGTTAGCTATTAGATTGACTATAGATGACATGGACATGTCTTATAGCTGACAGCTGGCTCTACTATTGCCCTTGCTCTAACAACGGAAGAGATACCCCACCATTGCTAAGTGAGGCCATTGGCTGGCATGGATTCGAGACATTGATTATGTAACGAATGTCCCACTCTAGATCCATGACATCGTACAGACCAATATCCGTTGCAGTGACTTGGAAAAGTAAGTAGCGCATAATTCACCGTCAATCCCATGGAGAACAACATCTTCGTCTTTGACTGTAGGGAACATGTTCTGAAGCAATGGAGTGATACCAAATGTTTCGTCTCCGAGGCTGAAACAGATCAGCGCCTAGTCCGAGCGGCACCGCTGGTTTCCCCTGTCGATGAAATAGAACAGGAATCCCTTGCAGTGAGTGGCCGTCTGCGGGCACCAGATAAGGTACGGTGGATCCGCCAAGGTTTCCCTCCAAGAGCCACCGTCTTGGCCATTGATGGTGAAGACCTCCATCCCCATCGAGAAGGAACTGTAATCAAAAGCACGGTAGAAGGAGCGCGCGGCCTTATATTTGCCGGTGGAAGCGTCGAGGCCGAGACCGACCGGGAGGCAGGTGCAATGCGGCAAAACGTTGCGCTGGCTCTCCCGCAAAGCAATGGCGTCTCTGGTGGCCGGGTTGAAAATGTATGTGCTGGTGTCGGTGGGGAGGAGCACCATGCCATCACAGTGTGCCATCTGGAAAATCACCAGCCGGGAATTGCCTCCCGTAGAGCAGCGTCGCGATACTCCTCCTCCTCATCCTCGCGCCGTCTTGTTGTAAAGACCACTGGTAGAAGCGAATGCTGGTGGAGAAAGTGACGGAAGGATCCAATCCTAGATAGGTCTGGGGGACGACGAGGAAAGAAGACGGGTTGCGCTGTTGTCTCTGTTTGGAGCACTGGAGGTGCCCACGAACGAAAACAGGGTCGGAGACCATGCCGTGCCAGGCCTTGCTGACCAACTTGAACCTGGCCAGGGATTCCACGGGCAACCTGATGAAGATCTCCCACACCAGCTCGTCCGGAAACTCCCTGAGGATAGGCTGCAAAGTCCTCGTCCTTGGCTGCCTCGTCGTTCTTTGCTTCTTCCTCTGTGGCGTCTTCTTTCTCTTTCTCTCACCATTAACCGCCATCAGGTCCACGCAGTATACTCTTAAAATCTGTATATGCAATGCACGGCACTGGCTATGCTGGCAGATATACCATGAACGCGTTCTGTTTATTTGGGATCCTTCCCGGACACGGTCTCCGTCTTAGTCTTACTAGAGGAGTACACACACGCACCCGATTTGTTTCTGTAAAAGGCAAAAGCACATCAATCCGTGAGATCTGAAAGCTCAAGATGACTCGGATCCGGTCAGATGCATGGGAAGGAATCGGAGGGGGAAAGTACACGGAAGCAAAATTACATATACAGGTTTACAATTTATCCAAAAATACATACACTCTGATTATCCTTAATTTTGCCCTGTACTGTATGGTTTCGTACGAATGCCCAAGATCCTGAGAAAAACAAATTTAGTCATATATGGCCCATAGAGCCCACTAGGCCTCGCACGCACAGTTTCTGCTCGCAAGTCGTAACCTCGCACGCTCTCGATTCTCCGAGCAAACCTAGTGGCGGCTGCCGTAGCGATTGCGGCGCAGCGGACCAGCGCCTCCTCTGATCGCGGCACGGCGGCAGCAGAGCAGTCTGCAAGGCGCGACGACGGCGACGGTGACGGCAACCAGACAACACAGCGGCCGGCTAGGTACTCTTCTTGTTTGAACAACCGCATCAACATAGCAGAGTAGCAGTCTAGCAGATCTGTGCTTTTAATATCCTCCTTTTCTAGATTATCCCCTGTTTTGAAACACGGGTTATATACTACTTATATTGGTCAATTGCTGTGCCGAATTTCAACCAAAGAATCATACACATTTTGTGCAGCTGCTATTTTCATTATCAATTGTTATTATAGTAGCTCATATACTACACTGAGATTTTTTTTTTTGGAGTTATGGTCACACTGAGATTTTTTTTATGGAGTTATGGTCTTATGTATTGTTACTTCATAGAAGATTTGGTATTACAGTACTGTTTTATGCAGTTGCTATTTTCATTATCAACGTTCATCATATGTTGCATTGAGAAACATATACTACTCCCTCCGTTCCAAAATAAGTGACTTTAGTTTATCTAGATTCACATGTACCTATATATTAAAACGTGTCTACATACATCTGAATCTGGACAAACTCACATCACTTATTTTAAGACAGAGGAGTATTTATAATGAATACCCACCCTCCAGAAGACCGCTGGCCAACCGGTGAACTTGCTCGGGTTCATCACTCGTCAGTTGTCAGTCCTGGTAGAGCCTAGCCAGGCAGTACACACGTGCCCTCCACGGGTCACCAGTAAACCCTCCCCTCCAGGTATCCGGTAATCCCCACCATCCTCGCTGGTCGCCGCCTCGCACCGCATCCCCTGCTCTCCCCGTGCACCCTTAGTCCCACCGGTGACTGGCACCGGTGATAACTGGCGAGCAGGCCATGAACGGCAGCAGCGGCACGGTGGAGCTGCGCGAGACCCACCGTCTGACGGGCCACGCCGACCGCGCGTGGGCACTCGCGTGGAACCCCAACCCAGGCTCAGGTGTTAGCCCCGTCCTCGCCTCCTGCGGCGGCGACAAGACAGTACGGATCTGGAAGCGCGCTCCCGACGGTGCCTGGCAGTGCACGGTAAAGGCCAGGCTAGTTTAATTTGTTATAGAGGTCCACATTGCAGTGATTCATTTTTTTCTTTATGCCCGTTTGGTTTGATTAGGACGTGCTCGAGGACACGCACAACCGCACAGTGAGGTCGTGCGCTTGGTCCCCTGACGGGAAGCTGCTGGCCACCGCGAGCTTCGATGCCACCACAGCCATATGGGAGTACTCCGGTGGGGAATTTGAGTGCGTCGCCACATTGGAGGTGAAATTTCTGCTGAATTTGTTTTTTCCGGTTAGGTGTTATCACGGTGTGCTATTACGTGTTGGTTACCTGTGGATGTTAACTGTCCGCCACCGATGCGTAGGGGCATGAAAATGAAGTGAAGTGCGCGTCATGGAGCCCGTCTGGGTCGCTGCTCGCGACATGCAGCCGGGACAAGGCGGTGTGGATATGGGAGATGCAGCCAGGGAACGAGTACGAGTGTGTAGCGGTGTTGCAGGGACACACTCAGGATGTGAAGATGGTCCAGTGGCACCCGATCCTTGATGTTCTGGTTTCCGTCAGCTATGACAATACGATCAGGGTAATTTGATTCGAAATAATCACATGAGCCATGCACACACTAATTCGGCCTGCATTATTTTGTTTGATGTCTTCAGATTTTAGGATGGTGTAGGCAAAAGGGTGTGCTCTTGCTCAGTTTGGTTTGTAGTATCTATGTGACATAATATGGAAGCTTCGATGTAGGTCTGGGCTGATGATGGCGATGATGAGTGGCATTGTGTACAGACATTAACTGAATCTGATAACTGGTAATTATGCTCTCTGGTCCAAGACATTTTTTCTATCCTATGATGATAAACTTGAACTAGCTTGTGGTATTTTGAATTATTTAATCGTAATATCATACTAATGTATTCACACGAAATTCCATCTTATGTGATGCTGATGATTGCAAAAAAAGATGTGATGCATGAAATTGTCCATTTTATGAGTTGAGTGGGTGTTGATTTAATTATACAAATGTATTCACACAAAATTCCAGCTTATGATATGCTGATGATTGCAAAAAAAAAGATGTGATGCATGAAATTGTCCATTTTAGGAGTTGCGAGGCTGTTGATTTTATTAATTGGATGAAAACTTTTGCTCCATGCCATACCCTCTTATATGGACAATCAGATAACAGTAATCACATCCAACTGGTTCTCTTTATATTGGTATACATCTCCTATAATTATGCTAGTTGCATTTTCTTTCCTTTTCCAGTTTTCACTTCGCTAAAACATAATCTGGGATTACATGCCAACGACAACAACTGAGCCTTTTGTGCCAAGCAAGTTGGGGTAGGCTAGATATGAAACCCAAGTAGAAACTAGAGAAAAATGCAAGTCAAAGCAGAAACTAGTAGAAGCACAAGTAAATAAAAGAACAAAAAGAGTAAATCAAGGTTCAGGCACATGGATTGCTGATTTCCATGCAGCCCTATCAAAAGCCAAAAACTCTAGGCACCTTCCAGTCCTTGAGGTCCCTTTTAACAGCCTCCTCCCATGTCAACTTTTGTCATCCTCTACCCCTCTTAGCATTATCGATGCCCCTCAGGATCTCACTATTAACTGGTGCTTCTGGTGGCCTCCGTTGGACATGTCCAAACCACCTTAATCTGTGTTGGACAAGCTTCTCTTCAATTGGTGCCACCCCTACCCTATTGCGTATAACTTCATTCCTAATCCGATCCTTTCTTGTGTGACCACACATCCACCTTAGCATACGCATCTCTGCGACACTTATTTGTTGGATGTGTTGCCTCTTAGTGGGCCAACATTCTGCTCCATAAAGCATGGCAGGTCTGACTGCCATCCTATAAAACTTGCCTTTTAGCTTTTGTGGAACCTTCTTGTCACATAGGGCTCCAGATGCTTGCCGCCACTTCATCCACCCTGCCTTGATCCTATGGCTAACATCCTCATCGATACCACCATTGCTTTGCAGCATTGATCCCAAGTATCTGAAGGTGTGCCTATGAGGCACTGCTTGCCCTCCTAGACTAACCCCTTCGTCCCCGCCTCCAAAGCCACTGAAGTCGCACCACATATACTCCGTCCTTGTCCGACTAAGTCTAAACCCCTTGGATTCCAAAGTCTGCCTCCACAATTCCAGTTTTCTATTGACACCTACCCTGCTCTCATCTACTAGTACCACACTACCACATCATCAGCAAAAAGCATACACCAAGGAATATCTCCTTGTATGTCCTTAGTGACCTCATCACCAAGTCAAAAATGTATGGGCTCAAAGCTGAACCTTGATGTAGTCCTATCGTAATAGGGAAAGTGTCAGTCTCACCATCTCCTACACGAACATTTGTCACAACATAGTAATTTGTTTGTGTTACGTATATTAACTACTATGACTATCTTTAATGGTTCCATCTTGTTTGGATAGTATGTTGCACTTTCTATGATTTATCTTCAGAAATAGTTGAACATATATATCTCCATTTCATTGTTCACTTTGTCAATGAGCATTATTTCTCTCACTGGTAACAGAATACTGTACGTTGTCTGTTTGCGTTGACTGTTCTTTCTGGTTTTAGTACTTAACCGATTATTGGAACTTTCCCTGCTGCAATTGATCTCCTTCTTGATTACAGTGGTCATTCCTCAACAGTATGGTCAATATCTTTCAATCAGAAAGGAGATAGGATGGTTACATGCAGGTTCGTTCTACCATGCTGGATTAGTATCCCTCATTTCCCCCCATGATGTCCTAGGTTCCAACGCTCTGTTTGGAACGTGGTATTTTCCCAGATTCTTTAGCGCTGCTGAATTCCTGTGTTCCAGACAGGACATAGAGAAGTTAGTAACGTCTTATAGTATTTATCCAGTGATGACCGTACTCTGAAAATTTGGGACACAAGTATTGATTTGTCGCAACCAAATACTGGAGAAGGTCAGGAATCTTGGTAAGAGTTTTCTTATTGATGCATAACCTCTCTATTTGGGCAGCATCATTATTTTTTTTACTTACATTTTTCTGTATAAGTTTGATAACACTGAAATAACACAGCTGTGCCTAAAAGATATGGCTGCAGAAGAAGACAAGCTGTGTGGTAATTCATAGTTTAGCCCCCACTCCCCAAAAATTATACTATGCCAGTAATAAATCAACCATATTCTTCTTCTTGTGCTATCTGCTATTATTAGTCTGGCATATCTCGGTATTTGCACACCACTTTACTCCCGGGGACAATTTGGACAGGTGTAAACTAATATTTGTCGATGTGCCTGTTCATCAAGTTTTTGTTAGTATATCCCAGTATACATTCTTATTTGCAACAGAACTTGTAGTTGGATGCACTCAGAACATCTCCAGTGGCGCCCCCAATAGAGTGTACGGCAACAGTGCCGGACGAGCGCTATTGGGAGCGTCGGAACCATGTGCCGGCGTATTGGGGCCGGCTGCCCCAGCGCCGACCCCCAATAGGCCCTCCCAATAGATTTTTTTGGCCACTTTCTTTGCAGATACAACCATATTTTACCTAAACATAGAAATAAATAGTTCATACAACAATTCAAATAATATTACATCTAGATCTAGACAAACTTTTGGTTTCCTTTTAGCCACAAATGCTCAAAAAGATCATCTAATGCCAATTGATTTTTTTTCTTCCAACTGTCTTGTTGGAATTTGTAAATATTTGTACTAAGTTTTTTTAATAAAAGCCGGGGGGGCTCCCCTGTAGTAAAAGCTTCAAATTTTGTTTTTTGAAAACATCTCATTCTTCACAGATCTGCTTGATCTCATCTTTTCCTTGTTCACATCACTAGTTTTCAGCAGATCAAACAACATATATTCCAGCCTCTTCTCCTCCTTCAGTTCTTTCCTTTCCTTTCCTCATCCCATTTCTTCTTCTTCTTCTCCCCTTCAGCTTGTTCATCTCAAATTTAAATCCTCCGAAATCCTAACCCTACACTAAAATGGGCAACAACACAGGGATGGCAGCGCGGTGTGGTATGAGTTGCCGATGGCCGAATACTAGCAGCGCCAGCGGCCGAATACTGTTCGTTGCTGGGTAGGCGCTGCCAAACTGTCGGCGTCGAAACGGGGCGGCGGTGATTTTGGCAGGGGTGGGAGAGGAGGCGAGCACAGGAGAGGCGAGGTAGGGCGGGGAGAATGGCTGGGCCGCTGCCGTGTGGGTAGCGCCTGTTGGTATCCTACGTGGCTGCGTGTCCGGCACTCCCACGCCGGTCCCTATGGGTCGAGGTGGTGTGGGTGTACCGGACAGTTTATTGGGCCACGACGTTGTCCGGCATCCTATTGGGAGGGCGGGTGGGAGCCCATTTCATGTCTGGCGCCCCAATAGCCCTATTGGGAGCACCGCTGGAGTTGCTCCCATTTTCTCAACAAGGCTTTTGGCTCCCAGGTGCATTTGCATCCTACCTCGCCTCTCCCATAAAATCATAAAAAATGTTTTAAAAATTCAAAAAATCTGAAACTTTTCGACAACATAGATGTTTGTGTCTTCTACATGCTTGCAAAGTTTCATGCAGAAAAGACATATGGTGTGTCCTAGATATAAAATAAACAATAAACAAATTTCTAAGAATTAAGTTTAGAAACACCAAATTTGTTTTTTCTAACACAGGACCCTCAAGCTTGGCTCTTTCAACGAAACATAACATGTACTCATGGAATATGGACGTAAAATCATGTAGTTTTTCCAGATTTTTGTGGCAATTATAACAGCATTTTTTAAAACCAGGTGCATATGCACTCAGGTTTAACTTTGACTTTTCATCATTTTTTTTGCTATTATCATCTAATATTGATACTTACATTGAGTAAACTTTTGCTCCTTTTTATACGTACTGCAATTGTAGCACAACTAAGCCCTTCCCACACACAGGTTAAGGTTCTGACTAGTTGAAACATACTTGCTTGTTCTGACCGAGGCTCTTTTAAGGATTATGAGATGGCTTTATGGTAAACTGTGTAACAGTTATAGTTCTATTGATATTGTCATCACATTACAGCAGCGAAGCTTATGGCCACTCCGTTCCCTTTCCACACCATCCCACCTTAACTGGTCAATTATTATTTCTTTCAGGCGACATGTTTCTACTCTAACTGGATATCATGGTCGAACTATTTTTTCAGCCCATTGGTCAAGGTTAGCTGAACTCCAGTCACACATACGTTTGCTGCTTCTGAATTTCATTCATAGGAGGATTTTTACTCTTTAATCAGCTAAAACAGAAGCATTATTTATGAATTCAAGCAAAAAAAAAGGAGCCTCATTATATTTTATGCAAGTAAACTTAATTATGCACATCAATATTCCTGTTGGACTGATGGCCAGAATCCTGCAGAAGCTGCTCAAAGTCCTTAACTGTCTGCTACATGTTTAGGTCTTAGGGTATATTATAGTTTTATTATGAAAGATAGGATTTCTTAGCCTGAATCTGACTATTTACACATATGTTTTCAGACATTATCATATGTTTATGTTGAACAAACTCGATCTCCCAGAATTGGCAAATTATGCTGTCATTTTGAATCATCAGAGACACTGTTGACCATTCTAATATACTGAAGTCTTTCCATAAGTGACAACAATATGAATTGCCATGCTGAATTGAAATGGGATATCTTTTGTACAATTCTTTGACATTTTCCATTCTCCTCTGTTCATGGCAGTGGGGATGTTATTGCCAGCGGGGCAGGCGATGATGCTATCTGCTTATTTGTCAAGGAGAAGAGTAGTATGGTATCTCACAACTCATGAGTTTATCTTTTCAGGGTGTGCTTAGCGTACCTTTATGTCCAAGTTATATTTGGGGTAGATAGTGAAGCACGATGTTCCAACATGGATTGCATACTTTAGTGGTCAAAGTTTTGTAGGAATAAATGCTGGAGGGTTGTTAATTTTTGTAGATGCACATGACCACTGGCGTCTGAACAATCATTTTATGCCCTTTATTTGTGTTATACATTTTAATTAGTTTATGTCTATATCCTTTTAAAAGAATGTATGATGGTAATAGTTATTGTTTCTAGGTGGTATCAATTGCATTCTCTTTTGCACAAGCTGGAGGCGGCATAAGATTTGTGTGCGTCAAGTATTAACAGTTACCTTGGAATTGGGCGGTGCAGGTTGATGGGCCTTCTTACAGATTAATATTGAAAAAAGAGAAGGCACATGACATGGATATAAACTCTGTCAGATGGTGTCCTCAGGTAATTTCAGATAATTAGCAATAAATTAGTCTACTTATTGTGTTAAGCTAGCAATGGATTTCATTTGTTTCGACCTTGGTGTATCACTATTGCGATTTGTATGGTCTTATGTATGGAGTGCCTAAACCTTTCAAATATAGGACCCGAGGTTGTTGGCGTCTGCAAGCGATGATGGCACGGTGAAATTGTGGGAGCTGCAGGGGAATATACTGGATTGAATTGTATCAGTCTTTTGTAATATGGTTATAGTTGTAGCTATGTACCTTAAGATCATAGAACGGAGTAGGAATCGCTTTTTTTGTTTTATGTTGTCCAAAACAATGCTCTCTAGGCTAGCTAATACTTGTGTTTCTGAGAGAGCTTGCAAGGTGATGGTCTTTTAATAGATTTGCCATCCAAGCTAAGAGCATATGGCACACTTACAAGACATGGAATTGCTTGTGTATACACTATGAATGATAGATGTGTTAACTGTTTACTATTACTACTGCCTTCATCCGTGGAATGAAACCATCGAGAAGATCTAGTAACCGCAGCAGCAGCAGCAGCAGGTTGCGATGATGAAGAGGAGGTTAGAGGGTGATATCAATAGAGGAGAAGGCGCGGTGGTGCAGAGAATTCAATCGCCATGTCAAGATCGCTGCCGAGGCTCTATCAGGGATCACTCAGCTGCCTAGCAAGGACCGATTCGACCTCGGCTGATTAATCAATGGCTCCACGAAACCTCTCTCCAAAGTCCAAACATTATCATCATCAAAAAACCGCAACTCTGATGGATGGATCGATGCCATGCCATGCCAGTTGAGCCTAATTAATTAATTGCTCTGCTTCACCTTGGCGCTAACTCTGTCATGGTGTGCGAAGCAACAAGCATGGAGGACATGGCGTCGCTGCTCTTGCTGCCTGAGCCCCGACGAGAGTTAGGCTTGACGACGTAGCCCGGCGGCGTGAGCTCCTTCTCCCTGACCCGGACATCGTCCCTCTCCAGCATCTCCACCACCTGCGGCATCGACGGGCGCCGCTGCGGCGCGGCCTGCGTGCACAGCAGCGCCACCTTCATGTACCTCACGGCCTCCTCTTCCTCCTTCTCGGTGGTGGTAAAGCACCCGTCGTCGTCTCCCATCATCATCGCTGGATCGACCATCTCCCTGAGGTTGCCGGCCTCGTGGAGCTCCCACACCCGCTCCACGAGCACCCCGTCGGCCCCTCCCGACAAGACCAGGCTCCTCGAGCTGCTCTTCCCCGTGACCGTCTCTAGCACCAGCACGCCAAAGCTGTACACGTCGGCCTTCTTGGTGAGCTGGCCGTGCCACGCGTACTCCGGCGCCAGGTACCCCGGGGTGCCCGCGATGCGGGTGCTGACGTGGGTGGCGTCGTCCGGGAACAGCTTGGCGAGGCCGAAGTCGCCGATCCTGGCGCCGTAGCCGGCGTCCAGGAGCACGTTGCTGGCCTTGATGTCCCGGTGCACGATCGGGCCGGACGCCATGTCCTCGTGCAGGAACGCGAGCCCGCGCGCCACGCCCACGCACACGCCGCGCCTGATGGCCCACGTGAGCCTGGACCTGGAGGAGTAGTCGCTGCCGCTGGCGGAGGCGAGGAGGGCGCGGTGGAGGCTGCCGTTGCGGAGGTGCTCGTAGACGAGGATGCGGTGGTCGTCCTCCACGCAGCAACCCACCAGGGCCACCAGGTTCGGGTGCCTTACGTTGGCGATCACGTCGATCTCCGTGAGGAACTCCTTGGCGCCCTGGCGGGAGTGCGCGGACAGCACCTTCACCGCCACGTCGCCGCCGTCGTCCCTCAGCGTGCCCTTGTACACGGTGCCGAAGCCGCCTTGCCCGATCTTGTTGCTCCGGTGGAAGTTGCTGGTCGCCGACCTCAGCTCCGAGTAAGAGAAGAGCTTGATGTTCTTGAGATCAGATGACAACCCTACTGCATGCAGATCGACGAGATCAAAGTTTGGTACAAATGGAAGGATGCATGTATATTATTCATGCGGTGGAGGTTGCTTCTTCTAGCTCAGGGAAGTAATTAAGGAGAATTCGATCATCTTACCGCCGCCTACGGAAGTACGG
This sequence comes from Avena eriantha, assembly GCA_910589775.1. Taxonomy (NCBI): domain Eukaryota; kingdom Viridiplantae; phylum Streptophyta; class Magnoliopsida; order Poales; family Poaceae; genus Avena; species Avena eriantha. The sequence goes on along the minus strand of OU342746.1, from coordinate 187,832,907 downwards.
GAGTCGAGACCAGAGGCCTGTTTCTTGCTGGAAACAAGGAAGCAGCAGCAGCAACAAGGCATGGTCACCGGAATTCCTTCCTAGCTTGTCATCTTGCCAAGAATAAGCTAGGAGAAGGCTTTGATTTGAAGCAAACTAATGAAGGCTTTGATTGCTCTAGGTAAATTGTTTGCCTGCCATATATTCCCTTCGTTCATAAATATAAGACGTTTTAGCTTTGTGAATCGAATGTATGTAGACATCTTTTAGTGTGTAGTTCCGTAGAGGTTCGGAGTGAACTGATACATGAAAAATATCTGAGTATATTCAGTTCACAAAACTAAAAATGTTTTATATTTTTGAACGGGAGGAGTACATCCAAGAAGTTGCGTACTAGTGGAGGGGCAAAAAATGATCAAACTGAGAATAGATGAACAAGCTACCCGACTGCGTGTGTGAACGGAGGCCGGCAAAGCATATGCACCAGCGACCATGTAACCATTAATGCATCTATTTTGTCCGTTATAAGGCGTTATTAATTGGATATAGTCGCACACGTGTATCTTTGACCTACACAAGTGTGTCGATTTCCATTTCAGATGGCCGACTCTTACAATTTGTCCTTTCATTCATTCAAACTATCCATCATCACACATGCATCATATATCACATCTTCTAATGGGTTGACCTACACCAAACTAATGAGTAGGTTTGGGATGAATGATTAACTTATCAACGACGGCTGCACATGTCCACACCTAACTATTAGTAAGCGGGTATCGTTATCAGCACATCACACGCGTGTTTGGTTGCCCTTCTAGTCCAATCCCCCGACACTGCTTCTTGAAACACTACCCGGCTAAACCAACTTAAAACGCTCCACTTAGGGCATCTCTAGCAGATGCTGGATATACCAAACCCGGAAACCTTGGATCGGAGGAGCTGAAGAAAGGACTTTCCCGTATGGCAGATCGACAGTGCAAATCTGATGCTGGATATTTTCAAAAATTGATGGTGCCATGAGATTTCTCGAACTAGTTCTTCCATCCATTGATTCATCATATATAGCGGATATACATTGCAAATAAAAGAACTAAATACTAAGCGAAGAATGCAACTATTGTTTCATGGTACTATATGCATTTTGTGTTAGTCAATATACATTGTGTTATCAAGTATGATATTATGAGAGGTACTACTCTATGCTATGCTTGCTTGTTGTTATTCTCTAATGCACGTACCATTTAACTTTTTGTGATACTTTCTAGTGAAAAGAAGCATCAAATTTTAAATTTCATGTCACTTTTATCACCTTCATACTCGAGGACGAGCATATGTTAAGCTTGGGGATGTTGATGCATGTAAAATGCATGCATGAACTTTGTAATTCGTTGATATAAATTCCCAGTTATTTGCAACATATATGATGTTATATTCATGTTTCTATTGATTTTTGAGAGTTTACCAATGACCTCCTTTATTTTAGTTATAACTCTGCAGGACAGGAAACCCTGTTTTTGTGTATTTTTTAGCTTTTAGGGGCCTAAAGAAAGTCAAATGGATCTAGGATTTCTGGAGCGTCAATATTTCATCAAGAGAAGGACCTTGACATGGTTGTACCCTACAGGTACTCGAGATTAGCCTATATGGTCCAACCCAAGAAGGAGTCCACGGTGCGAACGCAGTCCGTTAAGGATTCGGGTGGCCCACATGAGTTCGCCTTCTTGAAGAGACCTACATGGATATTCAAAGTAACATGAAATTTATATATACCGTGGTGCCACCTATCCTCTTTCGCACCTCAGCTATCCGATTCGCTTGATTCTTTTGCCCACCGATGTGTTTTGAGGTCAAAACATCTATATATATACCCTTTGGCGGCCGTCCTTGACACACACGGAGACGGAGATCGAAAACACCAAAACAGAGAGTCTATTGGCCGCCGCTAGAGGAAGATTTGACGGTGAATCGCTGCCGGAACCACCTCCGTCCGCCTCTCCTCCTTCACCAACGCCTCCTCATCACTCTCCATGATGAGAGGGGAGTAGTCCACCCCCTGGACTATGGGTTTGTGGTGGTAACTTGATCTAATTTCTATATGTATGATCATTGTTGAAGTCCATATGATGTGCCTTGCATGAGTATGGATTTATCTATGCAATTTCTATGGTGGATATTGTGGTATGAGATAATACTTGTTATGCATTTACCGTTATGTTGGATCTTTTATGGTTTTCCATACTTTGGAAATATTCTATGATGCATGTAATTGTTTGATCTATACAAAATGCCTTGTTTATCCATGTCATGAGGTGATTGGCACCACCAATTGGAAGTAGATGAGAGATGTGGTAACGCACACAACATATGAGTCATTGCACTAGGAATGTTTTCCATTAAAAAGTATGATGTATGTAGGTAATGGGTGGCCGAGTGATAGCAATATATGTATTGAGTGACACAATGCAACCAAACATCCTTTATCTAGGGGTAAAATGAAGGGGTTCGGGGCAGAAAACATAATTCCTATGCGAATACACCTAATTGTCAGGATCTATCTAGGAGTAATACATTAACAACCGAGGTTTCGGATACATACTCTTGTAGTCTGAAAGCGGTTAACGTTCCGAGGAGAATGTGGATGATGTAGTCGTACCCGAAGCTGACCTCAAGGTCACGGAGCTCCTCGCAAGTCACCCCTTGCTCCATCGTGCAGCAGCTCCAGCTCACGACATCCAAGGTGCCACAAGTGGCAGTATCCTCGTGGTTTCACACACATACGGTGTACAATGACGACCTCCGGTTCTCTGATCCCTACCAAGAGTGCGGAAGTAGATCTTCTGGCTGGAATCCCTGCAGCGCAATTGTGTGATGTAGGTGTGTTGTCTCTTGCGTGTGTCATCCTTTTAGGGACCACGACATCGCGAGAGGACAACGGGAGAAAGATTCCTAGGAAAGGTGCCTCAGAAAATATTGGATTGGTGTTGTTTAAAGATTCTGATGAGGCTGGCCCACTTTAACACCCCAAAAATGTTAATCAAGTTTATCAAGTTCAAATCATCTAAGTTTAGGGTTAATAAAAGCTTTTATTATTAAATTTAATATGAGTGTATGTGTGAATTGCATTAGTGTGTGAATGAGTGCAGTTGCCATGTTTGATTGCCACAAATGATAAGGAATGGTTTAAAGATGAATACTACATCATCTAGGCCATTTACAAACAAAATCAAAAGAAAATAAAATCAAATATGAATCATATAATCAAATGGTCATTTTGACAAAAATTATTCACTAGACCACTTTGAGTGTTTCTAGTCAAAGATTTCTAACAGAATTTTTCCCAGTTCTTTTCACCCCTTGCTAGACGAAGTAAAATGAACCCAAGCCTACTTTACAAATTAATAGAAACAATTTCGAAATCTATTTAAAGGATATTGCAAAATTGAATCAAGTTCGTATGCATAGATCACCACTTTTCAAAAACCACTCAAATCAATTCACCTTGACTTTTTCAAGCAACCATAGACTATCAAGCAAGTACTCAGAACACTCACCAAAATTCATCCAAAAATTCAAACTTTAAATTCATGCGGCCATTTGGTCGAGCACCTGGCAGACACAATTAAACACTGCCTAACTTCTACTATTCTGAACAGTGATCAATCGACACTAGTGCCTTAAATCTCTCCCCGGTCTCCCCCAACACCTAGCAGCGCAGTGGACACACTCCCCCTTTGCCGTTCGCACCAGTGTCGTGCCGCCCGAGCTTGCCGTGCCGGTCGACCAAGCCCCACTCGCCACAGACCGTACCGCCCTCTCCCATGATGTCCAGGAGACAGGCGCCACACCACCGCCACCCTCTGTCCACCCCTCGACCAGAGCCAAGCCGTGGACCAGCCGTGATCGCCACACCCACCTCTCTATCCGCCATGCCGAGAGCGCGCCATAGCACCGCAGCCGACACGCGCACACACGCTGCGCCTTGCCCTCTCCGCGCATGCCCGCACTCACCGTGACCCCAGCTACCCCCCAGACATGCTCGTTCGCCGCCGCGTGGACCATAGGCACTGTGCGCCGTCTCGAATGCCACCGTTCCCGCAAAGAGCACGGACCGCTCCCAACCATTCTCAACCGCCCCTTGCCGCGCCATCACTCGCATGACGACCGCCCTAAAGCACCACGTGGACCCCTACCCTTAGCCATGCCGATAGCTCACTGCAACAACGTCGCCGACGAGCCTGAGCCATGCCGCTTTGTCCCTCTCGCTGGTGTATAAATAGAGGCCATCCTAGCCCTCATTCTCCACACCATCTCACTCCCCTCTCTCTTAGAAACCTCCCACACCTTTCCCCGGAGCAAGGCGAGCACCAGCTCGCTAGAATTTCACTGGAGTTCGCCGCTGTAGAGGAGAAGAGGAACCGGGCTAGGAGCCGCCCCAGGAGCCGCCGCGACCACCATTCGAACTGCCGTCGACGACAACCTCATTCGCCCCCATCGCCGACCTTAACTGGAGCCCAGGTGAGCCCCCACGTACCCCCACCATCACAATTAGGGTTCAGTCTCGCCGGGGCTGTGCGACAGAGACGATGACGCTCAGCCGTCGATCGCGCTCTAATCGGACGACCTAGATTGAAAGATACTGTTTCAGTTTAGATGAGTTGCTGACGAGTAGGACCTGCCTATTAGTAGCCCGCTGCGCGCGCGCCGCGTAGCTGGGCTGGCCCAGTTAGTTTCCCGCGCAGAGCCCATCGATTCAAATAGACTTTTTCCATTTTAGTTAAAACTAGATTCTATCAGTAGATTCAAAAATCAATTCAAAGAGATTCATTTAACCAAATTGCATGATACCAATTTTGTTAGAAAGGTATTCAAAATATCTATCTAAGACCATTGGATTCAAACCATTTGAAATTATAGATCACCTATAGTAAAAATAACAAAACAGAGACTTTTCCACATTCAAATATTTTTCAAAAATCAATCATAAATGCTTTTGAGTTGATTCCAACTCTCAAAAATCACATTTGACAAGATGTATCTAAATATGTAAAAATATTTAGGTTTAAATGCAGTGATCTTGGACTAGAACCAAAAGTGTCAACACCCAGATTTTTAATCCCAGATGCATGTTATGCCATACATCGCAAACCCAGGATTACCATTTTTGCGAGACATAACAGATTGGATATCACAGTACATCATCCATTACAAACCATAATAAGGTCTTACACAAATAAAAGATCTCATGATCTAGTCTTAGTACAAACTAATAGCGGAATAATAATAAGCGTAGCGGTGGGCTCCATCTTTAGTGTCACAGGCAATGCTGACGATGGGACATGATCCTAGTTGTCGTAGCTGTCCTGATGTCCTTCCTCCTGGTAGTCCTCCTCATAGTCTGGCCACGGGAATAGCTAGAGACAAAGCCATGAGTACTCTTTAAGTACTCGCAAACTATCACTAACAAGTAAGGTAGTTCTAGAAGGAATGCTAAGTTCTAAGTTTATTTGTAAAGTTAAGTTTGAAACCTAAGCTGAATTCAGAAACAAAGAAAGATAAAATAAAGTTCTAAAATCACCTAAGTGGGAACTTAGTTTTCATAGTCACAACCATGTTGTGGTCAAGTCATGTCACAATTCATTTCATAAGTCATTTTGAAAACATCTGACAATGGAACAATATGGCCACTCCAACTGTCCATAACCGCGGACGCGGCTATTCGAATCGTTTGACACTCTGCAGAGGTGGTACTTTCACCAGAAAATTCAATATATCCGTCAGGGATAACCCTGAATCATCATACTTAGTATGCGGAAACATAACCTTTCCTTTACACACTCTAGTATAAGCACCTCTCCTATGAGTTTGGCCTCCCAGCCATGACCATCTGCCATCCTGGGCACTGCATAGGTGGACAACATCGAGAGATAGCCTCACCTCAAACCTCTCCCGCAAGGGAACTAGTACTAATGCATATAAACTTCCGGCTAAGCCTTACCCAATTTAGGTATTGGGGTTGTACGGTAAAATTGGAATGGTATCGCATCTGAACCCAACCATCAGTTTTTAAAAAGGGCTAAGGCTCATGCCTCAACATTTTCATCACCCTCATAAATCATTTGTGTTTCTCAACACATGTCAAAACATCTCAATAGAATGACTCATCATTCCAAGGTTTTCATAAGCATTTTCACCAAGTATTCCCATCTAGAGTGATCAAGTTTTTGGTTTAGCTCTAATCACTAAGTTAAGAGTGTTCACTAATGTGGGATAGTAATCTCAATCTCATGCCATAGAATGACATCTAAGTCTAACTAGATAGGCCATGTTTTATACTCTTTATGCTATGTATAAACATGTAAAGAACTTTGGTAAAGTAAAAGAAAGTAAAGCTTGTAAGAAAACTTGGGATAGGTATAACCAAAGCATGCCTAAGGCATCTTGCTTGGGTTATATTGCATCTAGTGATGGATTGCAAGTTTTAGCTTGCCAATGATAGCTTGCCTTGATTGGTGCAGTGGTTTGAATTCTCATCGTCTTCTTCGAGGTAGAACTCCTCCTCCTCGTAGACTGGGTCGGTACTATTGTCTATAAATATATACGGAATACACAATCACCAAACAATACTTAACTAGTCTATTTAGCACACTAAGGCACATATTTGATGATCTAGTATCATCACAAACATCACAAGATTTAATGAACTAATTTCATTTATTTTATTTGAGAAAAGTAATTTCTACTCATTGAAATTAATTAAGATTTAATATTCTCCAACTAAAATATGGGATCATGTGGAAACATGTCATCACCACATATTCTAATACATGGGAATGTGATTTAAATGTTGGATCATATTTTAATAAGTTTAAGATTAATATATAAAGGATTTAAAGTGACTAGAAATGCCTATATAGCATTATTTTGGTACTAGTCCAAAGTCACTGCATGCAAACCTGAATATTATTACATATGCAGATAGGTATTATCAAATGTGATTTTTGAGAGTTGGAACCAACTCAAAAGCTATTATGGTTGATTTTTGAATAATGTTTGAATTTAGAAAAGTCTTTGTCTTGTTATTTTTGCTATATGTGATCTATAACAGTAATTGATTTGAATCCAACGGGCTTGGATAGAGATTTTAATTTATCTTTTCAAAAAAAATTGAATCATTTAATTTGGTTAAGCAGAACTCTCTGAATTTTTTTCAAACTAGTGGAAAGAAACTAGATTAAGTCTAAATAGAAAAATCTACATTTGAATTCTAGGGCCAGCGCGGGAATACTAACGGGCCAGCCCAGTCACACTCCACAGCACAGAGGGCAAGTGACAAGCGGGGTCCACATGTCAGCGGCATAACTCAAAGCGAAGTGGTACGGGGCGATGCAGATCACACGATTAGAACCTAGATTGACGATGGTGGTTCATCGTCGACGACGAACTGGTCGCCGGCGAGACGGAACCCTAGCGGCTCGATGGGGGGGGGTGCAATGGGGGCTTGCCGGGGATCTAGCTAACGTGGCGATGGGGGCGATCGACCGAGGAGACGACAGCGGGCTCAGGCGAGGTCGCGGTGGCTCCTGGGGTGGACGAAATCAACGGGGCTCTTCCTCCTCTGCTGCGGCGGCTCCGGTGGAAATTCCGGCGAATGGCTGCTCAAGCGGCTCCGGCGATGGTGTGAGGTGGTTCTAAGAGAGAGGGGAGTTGAGTGGTGTGAGGAATTTGTGCTAGGGAGGGCTCCTTATATAGGCTCGATGAGGAGACCATGAGGGCGATAGTGGTATAGGGCGCTAGAGGCATGGGTGGTGTAGGCGGACGGTGGCTTGCCTCCTTGCGGTCAGCTACGATGTAAAGGCGATGCTAGGGGCGGTGGTGTTTGGTCGGGAAAGGGCGACGCTCTGCGCAGCAGAGACGGTGCTCGACGCGGTGTGCGGTGTCTACTGGTCGCACGGTGGGAAAAGGGTGTGTCTGGCGGTGGGCTGGGGTCAAGGCGGAGCGGCGCGTGTAAGTTGGGGTCGAGACACGGCTCGTGCGGGCCTATCGGGGACGGTGCTCTGGCGTGCTCCGTGCACGGTGTAGAGGCTCGGTGCGCGGGCTCTCCTCGGTGGTCCAGGGGCTGGATGTGTCCTTGGGGTGGACAGGGATTGCGTTAGGGTGCGATGGAGCTAAGGGGCAAGCTGGATTGGCACGACGCTGTCTCTAGCGCGTTGCCCACGCTCGGCCGGCGGCGACCAAAAACGGGTGGCGCGTTACTGGCGCTACGGGGTAGGAAGGGGTTTTTCTGGGGGTTAGTTAGGCTAAGAGGGGATAGAGGAGAGATGTGAGGGTTAAATGGGAGACAAGAAATCAATTGGCAATAGTAATAGTTAGGCCAATATTTTTCTGCCTGCCAACTGTTCGACAAAATGGCCGCAAGAAAATTTTAATTGAATTTTGAAATGATTTTTGGTGGATGTGTTAGTCATATGCTTAAGCATCTATGGTTGCTTGGGGTTGTCAAGGGGAACTCATTTGAGTGGTTTTTGAAAAAGTGTGATCTATGCATATGAAATGGATTCCATTTTCAAATGCCATTTAAAATTAGAGTTCAAATGTTTTTGTAAGATTTCAAAGTGGGCCTTGGTAGGTCTTTACTTGTACTAGCAAGGGGTGCAAAGAGTTAGCATTGTTTCTGTTTGAATTTGACTGCTAGGAACACCTAAAGTGACTTAGTGGATTAAAATGGCACAAATGACCATTTGCATTTATTAATCTTATTTGATTTCTTTTTCTTTGGATTTTGCTTGGGAATGATCTAGATGATGTGAAATTCATCTTTGAATCATTTTACAACCATTAGAACAAACAAACAAACATGGCAATTCAAAACAATTCTATATTAATGCAACACACATATGCATTCTTAATTATTTTAATGATAAAAAGTTTTGTTAACCCAAATTGGCTGATTTGGATCTTGATAACTTTGATTGAAGTTTTGGGATGTTACAAACCTTCCCTCCTTAAACAAAATCTCATCCCGAGATTTAAGAAGAAAACTAGGAACTAAAGAGATCGGGAAACTCAGTCCTAATGTAATCTTCTCGCTCCCAAGTGGCTTCTTCTTTGGTATGGTTGCTCCATTGGATCTTGAGAAATTTGATACTCCGGGTCCTGGTAGTTCTGTAAGCTTATTCCAAGATACGGATGGGCACTTCACGATACGTCAGATCCTTGTTGATATCAACGGCTCAGTGATCGATGTTCTTGAAAACTTCGGTCTTCTCCGACACTTCTAGGCATTTGCGAAGTAACGAGATATGGAACACATTGTGGATAGCAGACATCTCTTCAGGCAGTTCTAGTTGATACGATACTTCTCCTCAATGATTCAGAATCTTGAAGGGTCCAATATATCCAGGGGCTAAATTTCCTTTCAAACTAAAACGTTATGTTCCCTTCAACGGTGAAACTTTGAGATACAGAAAATCTCCAACATTGAAAGTCAGGTCTCTACGTCTCTTGTCATCATTAACTCTTCTGTCTAGATTGGGCGGTCTTGAGGTGCTCACGGACTTTGTGAACCTTCTCTTTGGCTTCTCGTAGGATGTCGGGTCCGAAAATATGACTCTCTCCTACTTGCGACCAATTCAAAAGGGTACGACACTTCCTTCCATATAAGACTCAAATGGGGCCATTTGCAAACTGGCTTGGTAACTATTGTTGTATGATAATTCTGTGAAAGGCAGGGATTCTTCCCATTTTGATCCATACTCTAACACACAAGCTCTTAACATACCTTCCAAGATTTGGTTGACTCTTTCAGTCTGTCCATCGGTCTAAGGGTGATAAGCTATGCTGAAATTCAACTTTGTTCCTAATCCTTCTTGGACTTTCTGCCAAAATATTGAGGTAAATTGGGTTCCTCGATCTGACACTATGGTCTTTGGGGTTCCATGCAAAATGATGATTCTAGCAATGTACAACTCTGCTAGCTTCGAACGCTGGTAGGTTGTCTTGACATGTATAAAATGGGCTACCTTGGACAGTCTATCAATGATGACCCAGATAGAGTCATTTCCCCTACTAGGAGTAGGCAAACCGGTGATAAAGTCCATTCTGATGGAATCCCATTTCCATTCCAGAATCTACAATGGTTGCAACAGTCCTGCGGGTCTCTGATGTTCCGCTTTGACTCTCTGATATATATCACACTTGGCGATGTAGCTTCCGATTTATCTCTTCATCTTGTGCCACCAAAATTGCTCCTTCAAATCCTGATACATCTTTGTTCCTCCGGGGTGGATAGAATAAAGAGTATCATGAGCTTCTTACATGATAACTTGCTTTAGCTCCGAATCTGCTGGCACACAGATACGTCCTTTGTACCACAGAACTCCTTCTTCGTCTTCGGTGAATCCAGGTACCTTTCCTGTACCAATACGGCGTTTAATTCCGTCAATACTTGCATTTCCCTTCTGGGCTTCCTTGATTTGACTAATCAAAGTGGGTTGAAGTTCAATGCTAGCTAAGAATCCTTTGCTAACAAGCTCAGTTCTAAAATGCTCCAACTCCTCATGCAAACTTGGCTGCTTCTCCTTGATCATGGTGTTTAACCTACACGGCAATGTGCTAAGAGCATCTGCTACCACATTGGCTTTGCCGGGGTGATAGTGAATGTCAAGGTCATAATCCTTGATTAACTCTATCCATCTCCTTTGCCTCATATTCAGCTCCTTCTGAGTGAAGATATACTTCAAGCTCTTGTGATCTGAGTAAATCTCACAACGATTACCCATAAAGTAATGACGACATGTCTTCAAAGCTAAAACTACAGCTGCTAATTCAAGATCATGGGTAGGGTAGTTCTGCTCATGCTGCTTCAGTTATCAAGACAGATGTGCGATGACTTTGCCTTCTTGCATCAACACACATCCGAGACCAATCTTGGATGCATCACAATACAGATCAAACAGCTTCTTGATATCCGACATAATCAATATTGGGGCTGAAATCAATCTCTTCTTGAGCTCTTGGAAACTTTCTTCACATTTGTTGGTCCAGTCAAACTTCTTGTCCTTCTTGAACAATTGGGTCATGGGTCTTGCGATGCTCGAAAATCCTTCTACAAACTTGCGGTAATATCCCGCTAATCCGAGAAATGCATGGACTTGGGTTTGAGTGGTTGGGGCTTCCCATTCTTCCACATCTTTGATCTTGGCGGGATCAACAACGACTCCTCCGGTAGACACAATATGTCCGAGGAATCCTACTTCTTTCAGCCAAAACTCACATTTGCTGAACTTGGCATACAACTGATGCTCTCTAAGGGTTTCAAGGATTATTCTTAGATGTTGCTCATGGTCTTCTTCTGACTTGGAGTAGATAAGAATATCGTCAATAAACACAATGACAAACTTATCTAGAAAATTCATAAAGATCTTATTCATGAGATTCATGAAATAAGCAGGGGCATTGGTTAATCCAAAAGACATGACCGTATACTCATATAATCCATATCTGGTGGTAAAGGCGGTCTTTGGAATATCCGTTGCATGAATCTTAAGTTGGTGATAACCAGTCCTAAGATCAATCCTAGAGAACACTCTGGCACCAGTCAACTGATAGAATAGATCCTCTATCTTGGGCAGTGGTGAAAGAACATTTCATGACTTCCTATGTTTTGTGTGTTAGATAACAATACCATGGAAGTTCTAATGTGTACTAAGTGTTGCAGGAAAGTTTTGTACATTTGGGGGGCCGGATTATCCGCCCCTATCATGGGCCGGATAATCCGGCCAAACCGTTTTGGCCAGGACTGGCGCCGCGCGAGCTTCTGTCTAGGGGCGGATTTTCCCCTGGACAGTCTGGCTCTAGGGCGGTTTTTCTCCCTGGACCGGATAATCCGGCCTTCTAATTGGACCGGATAATCTGGCCCCAGGGGAATCGCCCAAGAGAGCGTCTGCGTGAGCTTCTGCCTAGGGGCGGAATTTCCCCCGGATATTCCGTGGCTGGGGCGGATTTTGTCCCTAGCCGGATAATCTGGTCCTCCCCTAGGGCCGGATAATCTGGTTCCCAGGAGAAGGTGTCAAGGGCCAGCTTGCGTGAGCTTCTGTCCATAGACGGATTTTCTGCCGGATAATCCGAGTCTGGGGCAGAGTTTTCCCCAGGCCGGATAGTGCGGCCCTTACTTGGGCCAAATAATCCAGTCCCAAAGGCTCCAACGGATTGGTTTGGAAAGGGGGTATAAAATCCCCTTCATACCCATCGTGCAAGACTCTTGATTCATTCGAAAATTGTCAGACCCTTTGCAAGAGCTCTCTCTAGATCTCCCACTTGAACCACCCGAAGGCTTCGATCTTTGGAGGAATTGAAGGAGGAGACTATCTTCATCGCCATAACGAATCAAGCGCATCAACTCCTCTCCATTCATTTGGAGAAATCCCCGATCTAGTATTCTTACTAATATCTAGATCTTGTATTTTGTTATTGATAACTTGTTCTTGTGGTAGCTTGTTATCATTACGGGAGCCTCCAATTTGGTTGTGGAGTTGTGCCCCGCTAGTCGTGTAAAGGCGCCGGTACCCGCCTTGAAGGGTTCCTATAGTGGAAAGGTGGATCAGGCCTTTGGTGGAGGGATCCATCGGAGAACAGGGTGATGCCTATTATGGCATGGTGGTCTTAGTACCGCCCACCCCTCCAACGCAGATGTACTTCCCTTAACAAGGAAGGAACTGTGGTAAAACAAATCCTGTGTCTCAGCGTGCTTCACTATGGTTCACTCGTTCCTCTTTCCACTCGCTAGTAGATAGGTTTGCATATAGGGAAATTTTTCTAAATAGTTATCTAGAGAATTTACCTTTTGTGTTAAGCCTAAAATTGAAAAAGCATTAAAATTTGAAGTAGCACCTATTCACCCCCTCTAGGTGCCCATACGATCCATTTCAATTGGTATCAGAGCCCCGGCTCTTTATTCGGGCTTAATCGCCTAAGATAAGTATGGGTACCAAGGAGAATGGGAATGAGGCTGTAGATAAGGTCACAATGGATGACCTCAAGACGTTGGAAACAACCTTGTTGAAATCCTTTGAGACCAAGATGGAGAAGATTCATCAAATGATTGCTCACCTCACATCATCCGTAGCCCCATCTCCATCCTCCTCTGAGGTTGCCACTCCCTCATCCAAGGATAAGGCTAACACCGGATCCAAGGAAGATGAAGTGGTAGGTGAAAAACATAATGGTTCCACCTCCAAGAAGGGAAGTGGTAAGGAGGAATATAGTGAGGTTCATCACCTATATTCCCCTGACCCACCTATCCCTCATCCTCATATAAACAATAGGGGTGATCCAGCCAAGCTTACTGCATCTTCATTTAATCAATGGCAATTCTTAATGAACTCTCATGTTTGCAGCTCTTCTATTGAACTTTGGAGAATTATCGAAGAGGGTCTTCATATTGGAGATCACACCAGCCTGACAAGAAGATAAGTTGTGGATAGCCAACAGAATGCTACGGCCCTTCACATGATACATCTCGGAGTGGGTCCCAAGGACATGCCCCACATTGAACATCTCAACACAGATAAAGAAGCTTGGGATGCTCCCACCGATCTCTTTATTGGTAATGAAAGCATGAGAAGGAATAGGTATGATGCCCTTAGTAATGAAGCTAAAGGATTTTACATGTTGGATGGTGAAAACCATGAAGACATGTATAGAAGACTCAAGGGCATCGCAACAACGTTTAGAAAGCATGGAGCCACTCACATTGATGATGCTTGGATAAAAAGGAAATACGTGAGTGCTCTAATGCCTTTTGAGCCAACGGACTTGAAGAGCTTGCAAGGTAGACACAACTACCATCAAATGATGTCCAATGAAGTCATGCAAGAAATGGCATCATTCAAGGTTGCTGCAAAGAACGCGGAAGATGCCCGTGCCCGTGCCATTGGAATGCAAAAGAGGGTCAATGTTGCTCTAAAGGCTAATGTTGTTGAGGAAGATGAGGACGAAAGAGCTTTCGAGAGTGCCTCCATGGACTGCCCCGATGAAGTCAAACATACTCATGGTGAGTACATGGCGTTTTACGCAAGGAACTTTTGGAAGGATCCTGCCAAGGCCAAGTCGGAACTCGAGCGCAAGAATGGGTCAAGTGGAAGAAGAGAAAGTGGCCCAAAACTGAGAACATGCTACAATTGTGGAGATAAGCTGCACTTTGTGGCTGAGTGTCCATATCAAAATAGAGAAGACAATGGTGGCAGGCTCATCCTTAAAGAAAAATCCAAGGCACCTAAGCAGAAACCATTTATCAAAAAGAATGGCCCTTACAAGAAGCAGCCCAAGATTTTCTTGGTGGCACAAGAAGAATACTCCTCTGCAAGTGAAGATGAAGAGGATGAAGATAGTTCTCGCGAGGTGGCTGCTATAGCTACCACGTCGACTCCATCATCTCTCTTCAGCTCGCCAAACGAAAACGTCATCAACAACAACGTCTCTTGTCTTATGGCAAGAGGGTCCGAGGTATCAAATTCTAGTTCTTCATTCCCTAAGACTAACATAAATATGGATATGGATGATCATACTAGTCTTAAAATGAAAGAAGAAGTTATTGCTTTGGACAACTTTTTCACTAACTTGCAAGGTGAGCACAAACTTCATTTTGATGCTCTTATGAGTCAACTTGCCCAAGCCAAAGATTTCCTTGAAGAAAAGGGCAGAATTGAAAGAGAAGATGCCTTAGAGATAGCTTCCTTGAAGAATGCCTTGGAAGAAGAAGATGAAGCTCGGGTATCTCTAGAAGAGAGACTCGAATCCATTGAGGAGTCACATGATGAAGTTGTGGCTCAGCTCATCAAAGAACGTGACAACGCTCTTGCCAATGTAAAGAAACTAAAGAAGGAAAAGATTGAATTTGGGGCTGCTCATGCTAGACTCTCGGAGAAGTTTGAGAAACTTGACATTGCTCACAAGGCATTGGAGAGTGAACACTCTACTCTAAATGAGTCTCATGATCAGCTCCAAACTCAATTGAGAAAGTATGACGTGCCCAACACCACCACATCATCTTATGGAAAAGAAGAACTTGCAAAAGGATCTCAACACAAAGGTGAAGAAGTTCTAGATGAGATACTTAGCAAGCAAAGAACAAACAATGGAAAAGAGGGTCTTGGTTATATTCCCAAGACAAATAAGAAGAATAAGAAGAAGAAGAGCAAGACTGCTCAACCAAAGACTAGCACCATCACCAATGACAAGTCTAATTATGATGGTTTTGCCGGGGCTAACAATCCTAACTTTGAATTATATTGTGATCATTATGGTGATGTTTATGCTAGTTATGTAGGTCCTTATGATTGTTACATTCCTTGGTCTATTTGGGTTCCCAAGACCCTTGTCACTAATGTGAGAGGACCCATTGAAAAATGGTTACCTAAAAGCAAAAAGTAACTTTCTTGCAGGGCTATGCTTCCAGTGGGTCTAAATGGGTACTCGATAGTGAGTGCACGAGTCATATGACCAGAAGCAAGGAGACCATCATGGAGATGTGTCCAAATCATGATCATATAACCTTCTCCTATGGTGACAAGTCTAAATCTGAGGTATTGGGTCTCAGCAAAGTTGTGGTGGCTCACGATATCACTCTCGTGGACGTCATGCTTGTTGAGACCCTCGGTTACAATTTACTTTCAGTTCGCGTCCTTGGTAAGATGGGCTTTGCAGTTTTTATTGATATGTCGAAAATGACATGTACGTGGTGGACTTTTTGGAGCAAGTCTCTAAAAGTCGCTTTCATGGGATATGTCGAAAATGACCTGTATGTGGTGGACTTTTTGGGGAAAACCACTACAAGCCCGATGTGTCTTTTTGAAAAGGCTGACGCGGGTTGGTTATGGCATCGCCAACTAGCCCGTGTCAATATGAGAACTTTGCAAAGTCTCCACAAGGTGGCCACATCCTTGGACTAAAAGAAAATGTCTCCTTTGCCAAAGATCGTGTTTGTAGGGCTTGTGTTGAAGGGAAAATGCATGACTCTCCTCATCGAAGGAAGACTATTATCTCGTCAAAAAGGATCTTAGAGCTCCTTCATGTGGACCTCTTTGGACCTCCATCTCATGCAAGCCTCGGTGGGAAGAAGTACTGCCTTGTGATCGTTGATGATTACTCAAGATACACTTGGGTCTATTTCTTCAAGTAGAAGTGCGAGACTCAACAAACGGTCATCGACTTCGCCAACAAGGTTCAACGTCAACACAAAGTCCCTATTCTGGCAATAAGAAGTGATAATGGCTCCGAGTTCAAGAACTACACCTTAAATGAGTTCCTAAGTGAAGAGGGGATAATACATCAATATTCCGTTGCATACACCCCTCAACAAAATGGTGTTGCCGAGAGGAAGAACCGGACTCTAATGGATATGGCAAGGTCTATGCTAGCCGAATTCAAGTCTCCATATAACTTCTGGGCTGAAGCAATCTCTACCACTTGTCATTCATCCAACCGGTTATACCTGCGTAAAATCTTGGACAAGACTCCATATGAAATACTTACCGGTAACAAGCCAAACATCTCATACTTTCGGGTATTTGGGTTTAAGTGTTTCTTTCTCATCAAGGGATTTCGTTTATCTAAATTTGAGTCTAAGGCTTTAGAAGGTATTTTTGTTGGGTATGGTTCCGAATGCCACACTGATAGAGTCTACAATAAGCTCTCCAGAACTGTTGTAGAATCTTGTAGTGTGGTGTTCAATGAAAATGACGGCTCCAGTGCGAGGCAAGTTGATGTTTGTGATGCAGATGTTGAAATACCCCAAGATGCCATAAGAAGAATGGGTGTGGGATTTTTCCGCCCCATTGAGGAACCCCTTGGGGCGGATCGGGAAGGGCAATGCTCTACTCATGAAGAGCCCTCATCTACACATTCTCAACATGCTCTAACCACGGGAGTAACTTCTACACCAACTCCACCAATTGCTGAAGGTCAACATGCTCCTGGATGCTCCAGGCCAGATTATCCGGTCGACACCGGATTATCCAGCCACCTCTCCCCTGACGACCAATCTGCTCATCATATCGAAGAAACAGCAGCAAGCTCCAGGCCGGATTTTCCGGCTGACCCCGGATTATCCGCCCCTCGCCAATTCAAGCAAGTTCCAGGCAACCCGCTGATATTGCATCAAGGTCTTCTAGGCCGAATTATCCGGCCTCACCCTCGGCCGGACTATCTGGCCCTAAATCTCCTGTTGATCAACAGCCTCCTGTTACGCCGCTAACCCACCTCAAGGGCATGTTTCGTCATCTCCTACTACTGATAATCAGACTTCAAATCAAGGTCAAGCAAATGATTCCAACAAAGACTCAAGTGATGAAAATATTCCACCGAGAGACAACAAGCTTATTGAACTTCATCGCAAGGCTCGTGCTGATCAGAACCTTGAGTTAAGGGGTCATACCCTTGACAAAGTTGTAGGTGATCTTCGACGAAGGGTTTCCACAAGAAGGGAATTGGCAAGTTTTGGTGAGCATCAAGCTCACATCTCAATGGTGGAACCTAAGAAGGTGTTTGAAGCTCTCGAAGATCCGGACTGGGTTGTTGCTATGCATGAAGAGCTGGATAACTTTGAGCGCAACAAGGTCTAGAAACTAGTGGAGAAGCCCAAGGATTGCCGCAATGTTATCGACACTAAATGAATTTTTAAAAACAAGCAAGATGAGAATGGCATTGTCGTAAGGAACAAGGCGAGACTAGTGGCACAAGGCTATTCCCAAGTTGAGGGCTTTGACTTCGGCGAGACCTATGCTCCTGTGGCTCGTCTTGAGTCCATCCGTATCCTTCTTGCTTATGTTGCCCATAATAATTTTAAATTGCAGCAAATGGACGTTAAGAGTGCTTTTCTTAATGGTCCTCTACATGAGCTGGTATATGTAAAGCAACCCCCGGTATTTGAGGATCCTAACTTCCTGAACCATGTCTACAAACTCGATAAGGCCCTCTATGGCCTTAAACAAGCCCCATGTGCGTGGTATGAGCACCTTAAAGAGATTTTGCTAGACCGTGGCTTCGAAGTTGGGCAAATTGATCCCACTCTTTTTACTAAGAAGGTTAAGGGGGAGCTCTTCATATGCCAACTATATGTAGACGACATCATCTTTGGTTCTACTAATAAAGCTTTTAATGATGAATTTTCAAAGCTTATGACTGACATGTTTGAGATGTCTATGATGGGGGAGTTACGGTTCTTTCTTGGATTCGAGATCAAGAAACTTAGAGAAGGAACCTTCATCAATCAAGCTAAATACATCCAAGACATGCTCAAGAGATTCAAGATGA